>NW_020717063.1:120093-183981 GCF_900518725.1 Notechis scutatus | reverse complement strand
GCACTTGGAATGCAGGAACAGGCTGCGCACTGGGACTTTTGGAAACTTACAGAGACTGAGGCTGGAGCACCAAGGGTAGCAGTGGCAGAGACACCCACTCGGCTTTTATCATGCCCAACCAGCCATTCAGGATTAAACGAAAGCGCACTGCGCAGTGCTCCCAGGTACCTCAAAATGTTTTTTTTAACCTGTTGTTGTGGGGATGGGGACGGGGAAAAAAGCAGAGTGACTCAGACCCTGTTGTTGGAGACGGCACTGGTGAGAGAGGTGCCAGCTCCGGCAGGAACCGTGGAGGCTACGGAGGCCCTAGAAGTGGCTGAAATGCTGCCGGCGGACATCCATGCCACTGCCACCGCCCGCCTGCTGACCTGGGTCTGCAGCAAAGGTGCTTGGCAGGGTAGGGAGCCCTCCGTGCTCTGCCATGATCAGCCGTTAGGAGTGGCTGGTGGTGAGGTGTGGCTGCCCCCGGGGCACTCTTTCGAGGGTGCATGGGGGGGGGGGAGAAATTAATTCACCCCTGAAAAGACACCCTAGCCGTTTTTTCGGGGCTCAAAAAAAAAAAAAAAAAAAAAAGACCCGGCCTTATTATATGAGAAACACAGTATTATTTGGATAAAAGAGTACTAAGTAATCTGAGGATTATTTGCTAGATCAGGGTTGAAAAAGAAATCTAGGTAGAAGGCAAGAGCAAACCTGTAGTATTCTGTTATCCAATAAACTGGATGGAGAGTTCCATGAAATACTAATAAAGAATGGTCTTTAATTCAGAACAGACATGATCTTTATCTTCCCTTTTTTATTCCATTAGGAGAACATCCCCAGTATTGCTCTCCTAGGAGCAGGAGGAGCTATGAGGGCTATGATTGCACTGTATGGCACTCTAGTAGAACTGAAGAAATATAACCTTTTGGATTGTGTCATGTACTTGGGTGGGGTGTCAGGTTCTACCTGGTAAGTCTATGGTATTGGTAATGAAAGTAAATAGTTACTGCAAATAATTACTGCTTAAATTACTAGATCAGTTCATCTTTAATCTCAACCACATCCTGTTGTCATTAGCAAAAGTAAAAAATCCAAGGAGATTTGAAAGTTAGCAATAACCCCTATGAGAACCATTTTTGTGTAACAGTTAAGGTATCATGCTAGAAATTAGAAGATGGTAAGTTCTAGTGCTGCCTTAGATATAAAGCTAGCTAAGTCAGAGGCCCCACAACCCTTGGCCATGGCCCACTACCAGGCCATGAGCTGTTCAGAACTGAGCTGTGGAAGTGGCAGGTGAGCATGTGTGTGCGCATCCCCACTTGAGTGAGCAGAAGGGAGAGCAGCAAGATGCACACGTGCTCTATTTGCACAAGTGGCATCCCCACTCCTGTGACCAGTGGGTGAGCATCAGGTAAGTATGTGCATACATGCTCCAATTGCTCACACTTGTGCAAATGGAGTTGCAGATACATATGATCTTGCTAGAAACCACAAAGCCAGAAAGGTTGGGAAACTCTAATATAAGTGACTCTAGGCTGGTCTCTCTCTCTCTCTCTCTCTCTCTCTCTCTCTCTCTCTCTCTCTCTCCTCCCCCCCTCCCTCCCTCCCCCTCTCTCTCTGTCCTAGAAAGGAGGCAGTGGTAAATGATTTCTGAATACTCTGTAGGAACTTCTCCAAGAATTGAACATGGAAAAAAAAAACCTTTTACAATGACTCAAAATATATAATTTTATGTTTATGGCTCACATTGTTACATGAAACTAGTGGAAATGATTTATCGATAATTATTTATGGTTTTGATTAGTATATGAATCCAGCTAATTGTGTTTCTTTTTAATTAACAAATCATGCTGAAGCATATTAGAGGCTCAACAAAATGTATAAACCTAGGATGATGAAACCTTTAGAAGCCAATCTAATTTAACTAAAGAAACTCTGGCTCTTCAATTAACAATATTAATTTGTCCACTTTTTCTCTTCCCCTTCTAAAAAGCTATTCTTGTAACTTCACACTAATTTTATTTGTCTGGAGAAAAGGAACACAGGGCAGTGTCATTTCACACTGAAGTTATCTTCACTACAACAAAATAACTCCTAAGGAACATCTATGATGTTATGCTAAAATAACCCATGTTAAGTAGAAGTACCAGTGGAATTTCATACTGATTCTGCATTCCTTTAATTTTTGTATTCATGTCTGCTGATTAAAATAAAAGTTTAAGCTATTCTTACCTCCTAGTAATGTGGCTTGCAAATAATTAGGCATGTTATTTAGTAATTGACATATTTATAGTAATTAATATATTATGGGATAAATTTTGGGGGATACTGCCTTCTTCATTAAATGCATAAAATATTGTCTAGTGTTCATATATAAGCATGCATCGCACAAATATATATTTTTGAAAATTTGTTAAAACTTGCTTTTGAAGCCTTCTTGAAAACCATATTTCTATTCCGATTTTCTATATGACTAGAGAATTTCATTTGCAGTTACCTCTAAAGTTGTTAGTGAAGTGAACCAGGGGTAGGATTCTACCAGTTCTCACCTATTCGCTAGAACCAGTTGTTAACATTCTAAGCAGTTCAGAGAACCGGTTGTTAGAAGAAATTACTGGCCTAATCCTGTAAGGAAGGCAGGAAGGAAACATTCTGGGTTGCTTACAGAAACTGCCTCTCCATTAACCCTTATTACATTCTTGGCAAGACTAGACTTCCTGTCTCAGGAACTTCTCTAGAGTTCTTTTTTCCCCTCCTTTGCTGGTACTTTGCTTGTGTGGAGTGACCATTCAAAGTTACAATGGCACTGAAAAAAGTGACTTATGTCCATTTTTCATACTTACAACTGTTGCAGCGTCCCCATAGTCATGAGAGGCCAGGTGAGGAGATGCGTGCCTTAATGTGAGTGATATTGAGTTGGCCACACCCAGCCAATAACATGACCACCAAGCCACGTCCACCAACTTAGCCACGCTCACAGAACAGTTGTTAAAAAATTTGAATCCCACCCCTGAAGTGAACTCTATATTTTCTCTTATATTTACAATTTTGAGAATATTATTTTTACATGAATGTAGCTTTTGTTCTCATCAGAATGAAAATCAGATTTCAGATTCCTTATTTTACAGCATGAGCTTTTAAAATAAAATAAACCCCTTGTGGGTAACTTCCATGCACTTTTCCACTGCACTAAAGACATTTGGCATGTTCTTTTCAAAGGTGCTTGCCAACCCTATATAAAAATGAAGATTGGTCAGAAGAAATAGAAAATTTGAGTAAATGTGAGCTTGAAAATCTTGTCCAAGGCCAATGGGATTTTAATAAAGCAATGAAAGCTGTTCTAGAGGCCACAGAAGATGAATGTTATTCTCTCACTGATTTCTGGTCTTATTTTCTTGTGCATAAACTGCTAAGCAAGGTGGGTGAAAAACAGATTTTTTTTGATAGCTAAAACAAATAAGCAGCTTTTTCTGATTCTGGGTCCCAGTCTCACCTGATGTCCTAGAAATTCACACTCATGTTGGTCATATTCATGAAAATATATTCATGAAATAATATAATATAGTACAATATTTAATGGTTGCTGGAACTGTGTATGTCTAGCTTGGTGAAAAGAAGGACTAGGGGTGACATGATAGCATTGTTCCAACATCTCAGGGGTTTCCACAAAGAAGAGGGAGTCAAGCAGGTGTGGGATTCAGATGGTTCAGACTGGTTTGAGTGAACCAGATGTTAAATTTACATCTGGTTCACCGAACTGCTAGTTGAACCAACTGGCTGTCCCCGTCCACCCCTCCCCTCCCCTCCCAGAAGTCTCCATGTGACCCATTTTGGATGCAGGGTCTGCAGAGAGGCTCTGGGACAGTGAATAATGGGCCTTCTGGAAGTCTGGAAACGGACCTGTTTCTGGCTTCTGGAGGGTCTCCGGAGTCTGGGGAAGGTGAAAAAAATGCTCTTCCCAGAGGTTCCAGAAGGCCACGTCCATCATAGCCATGTCCACCATGGCCACACCCACCATGGCCACGCCCACCATGGCCATGCCCACCCAGCAACCAGGCAGCAAAACAGTTGCTGGGATTTTTGAATTCCACCCCTGGAGTCATGCTATTCTCCAAAGCACCTAAGGGTAGGACAGGAAGCAATGGGTGGAAACTAATCAAGGAGAGAAGCAACTTAGAACAAAGGAGAAATTTCCTGACAGAACAATTAATCAGTGGAACAACTTGCCTCCAGAAGTTGTAAATGCTCCAACATTGAAAGTTTTTAAAGAAGAGATTGGATAACCATTTGTCTGAAGTGGTGTAGGGTTTCCTGCCTAAGCAGAAGACTTCCAAGGTCCCTTCCAACTCTGTTATTCTATTCTATTCTATTCTATTCTATTCTATTCTATTCTATTCTATTCTATTCTATTCTATTCTATTCTATTCTATGATGCATTACATTACTTATGTATAATATAATGAATATAAGCTAAAAATAGGACACCCATATCTTCCCACATATGATTCTGAGCAATATCTCCCTTAACAATGAACAGTGAAAAGAAAAAAGTAATAAAATGAAAATAAAATTATTTTAGTTTGAAGAAGAAAAATTGTCTCAGCATGCTGGATCTTGTGAGAGTGGAAAAAATCCTTATCCTATCTATGCCGCTGTGAACAAGCAAACTTATGAGAATCAAAATGCAGGTAAGTATGTTTGTCTATATATGCAGATTTTGCTGTTTATCAGACAAAAACTATTCAAATCACAAGTTCTTACTTGTTAAAATCACTAATGTTAAATTCTAAAAAAAAAAAAAATTGTTCAAAGCTTCTAAATGAGACATTTGCAAATAATCTTACATTATACCTATTAACTAAGGATCAGAAATATATATCACATAGCACAGCAAACTTCTGCAATAATAATTTTTCCACTGGCAATATCTTAGCCACAATTGAGTGACTATAACTGAATGTCAATTCCAGTTCTTCCATGGGAAAAAATAGTTATAAGCACACGGTGAACACTATTGGATCAGAACCATTATACATGCTATAAATTAAATTAAATTTCTTCTATAGTCCATTTATTTCTACAATCAATTCTATGTCTTATAAAAGGGGGGATTAATAGTCTGTGTCCAGATGCCATGATAAGAATAGGGAAATCTACAATAAACCATGGTTCCATATTTTGTAAGGCACTTATCTCAATCATAATCTTGATTATGTAGGCCTGTGTAGTCTTGGGTAAAATCCAAGTCTGGATAGTGTAATAAGTGTAATTTTATTAATTTTATTAGAATGTTAATTTTTGCATGATTTTACTGTAATCTTTTCAGGTACCTGGTTTGAGTTTACCCCTCATGAGGTTGGAATTCCTGGACTAGGGGCATATGTAGAGAGCAAATACTTTGGGAGCATATTTCGAAATGGTCAGCTAATCAGAGAAAAAAGAGAAAAAAATATTTGCTATTTGCAAGGTATGTCATATTTGACTTTTTGCCCTTGAAACAAAGGAACACTTTTTGTATTTGTATGTTTACTTGAGTCAAATGTAGAGAGGGGACATACCTCTGAAAATTTAAAATATGTCATTCAAACAAATAATTTCATCAAGAGTTTTGTGGAATAAGTTGTTTCAGAACATAACCAAGAATAATAATTCAAGGTACAAAGAAAGGATGGTGTTTGGCTACATTTCTTTCCTTTTTTTCTGTGTTATATGGTGGAATTTTGTCCTTTTAAAACAAATTGATTTTTTACAAACACTAGATTGTAACATGGGGGGGGGGGGCAATATTTTCCTTATTTTTAGGTTTATGGGGAAGCGCCCTTGGAGGGAAGCAAGAAATTTCAAAGACTATATCAGGTATTGTTCTTTTTGTGATTGAATTAGCGTGATACTGAATTAGTCCGCAAGTCAGGGGAGATCACAAAGAATTCATATACATGTGCAGTTGCATACAACCCTAACTGTCTCTGCTTCCCAACCTTAGAACCTATGGTAGTAACTTTCAAATCTTTAAGTCTATGAATTCCATTATCTGTAATCACATAGCTAATGCTTATGATTATGAATGTTGAAATACAAAATATCTGGAGAGCATAGATGCTTTTACCTCAGTCCTAAGGAGTCAAAGATATGGAAGATATGTCTTATGTTGCCAAAAGAAGAGAATATATGTAGCTCAGAGTTGAATTGTGGAGACTTTGGTGTACCTTGAGCTTCTTTTTTTCTGGTAGATTTTTCAATACTTGACTATTGTTATTCTCTAACCCAACAATCGCATTTTCCAGATATGTTTTACACCCTCTTTTTTCTGTAATTATTGTAGTTATAGATGGTGAACAAGTTTCAGCTCTAATAGAATGCCTTTCTAGTCAAAGACTGATTTAGTTGATTCTAGGCTCCTATTTTCTTGTTTCCGATACATATTTTTGGTGCTGGGTATAATGTACAGAGTAGCAGAATTCCCAGGTTTTTACAAATATATCACTAAGTATTATAAATGCCAAGGAAATATTATGGTTAAAAGAATCAGTTATAGAGCGAGTCCAACATTTTGGCAACATGTTTACTAAAACATGTTTCTGGTTGTTGAAAACTACATTGCAATATTGTGCTAGAAAATGAAAACTGTTATAGCTAAGAATGTATTCATTTATCATTTAAGATGCTTTAAAAGATTTTGGAAAATATGTAAGATCGGAGGACCTTATTTCAAAAGATTCAGGTAAGATTTACAACAAATATGTCCCTTTCTTTCACTTCCCTCCCTGCTAGCATTTTCTGCTGCACAGTCTGTTTTTCAGATCAAGCAAATGTTGATCTATATGTGGCAATAGAATTCAAGGATTGGCTTGTTACCTGAGCCTGATATCATGGGATGAGAGAGAATGGCTGATTTTTGTGCTTAAAGCAGGACTAAACACAAAGTCTCTTGGTTTCTGGCCTGGTGTCTTAAACGTCACTGGAGGTTTTTAAGAGACAGCCATTTATCTGAAATAATATAGGGTCTCCTGGGTGAGCAGGGGATTAGACTGGTAACCTCCAAGGTCCCTATTCTATTATTCTGTTAACTGTCATTCTTATCTTTTCAATTGTCCAGAAACAGACATTAAAAAATTAAATATGCTCTATGAATGCTATCAGATACTCCTTGACCTGCAGTTATTGGAATCTACAGATAAAGAAGGATTAGATAAACTTGATCACCTAGAAAATATCTTGAAAGGTAAGTTAATATAAACCCCATATAAAAATAAAGGTTTTATTTATTTATTTTTAATGTACTTAAATTTCTACAAAACGTAAAATATATATAAAAAACAATATTAAGAAGGAAAATTATATGGTAAGGCAAGATACAGAGTAATAAAAATGAAAATGAAGAAAATAGTTTCCAAGGTTTTTGATAGTTACATATATAAAATATATTATTTTTTTAATCTAAAATTTAACAATACCCAGTATTTCTGTAAACATTATAATCATCAAATCACCAAATTAATATAGCATTTTGAGGTTTCTACCAAAAAGTCCAAAAGTGATTTCCACACAGAAACAAAGTTAGACAAAGTCTTTTCAAGGTAGTTAATTTCTCTACTTGAGCCAGTTCTATTAACTTCACCACCTATTCTTCCAGTGTGGGAATCTGTAAATCTTCCTATCTTTGAACATACAAAAATTTTGCTGGAATTACCAAAATGGAAACAAAGTCACACATTTTTTCTTTAGCCAGCAAACCTTTTTAAAAAACACCTTTGATTTCAATTGTATATTTATTTTAAGAATTCTCTGAATTAGGTACATATTTAATCCTGAGATGAAGGTTTTATTTGTATGTATGTGTGTTTGTTTTTTAT
Source organism: Notechis scutatus (assembly GCF_900518725.1). The sequence goes on along the minus strand of NW_020717063.1, from coordinate 176,146 downwards.
AGTTTCATTCAATTCCATTTATTTATTTAATTCCATTCCAATATTGCCTGATTCCACAACAATTCAGCTATCTTATAGACCAGAATACAAATTTGTATTATATCAAAGTCCATCTCTCCAAAACAGATAATATTAATCTAGACATATTCCATTTTAAATAATAATCTGAGAGGAAGCCAATAACTAGTCATTAAAGGAAATAGTAATAGAATAAAAGCAATAGATATGTGCAAAACCTACTGATTGGTAAATAGAAAGTTCAACAGATATCCAGATTATTCCATCCTTCCTCTGGGTTGTGTAAACCATCTGGTAGGTAATGTCATGCTTGCAAATGAATCCTCTGAACCAAAAGTCATGTTTTGTGCACATTCCTAAAAAGTAGCACTGGAATATTACTAACAGATAAGGATTTTTTATCTACTAAATTAAGATAATAAACTAATATTATTTCTTATCTACTAAAAGGTAAGAAAGATTTAGTGTGTTTATGGATGGATGTAATCACTTTGAGCACTTTATAGGATAAAAAGCCAAAACAATAACATGGAGAAAGATTATATGCATCCCAGGGGTGGGGACAGAGTAGGAATGCAGAAGCAAACAAAATCTTATAAGGACTTACCTTGCCTGAATACTCAGGTCTTCAGTACATGTCAAAATCATTGTTTCAGGTGCTCTTAGTATTCCAAAGGGACGACAACCAGGAGTGAGATTCAGCCAGTTAGGGCCAGTGTGGGTGAACTGGATATTAAATTTACATCTGGTTCATTGAACCAGTAGTTTAACCAACAGGCTGGCCCTGCCCACCCTGCCCTCCTGTTCCCAGGAGTCTCCCCATGGCCTATTTTGGGTGCAGGTAAGTGCAGAATCTGCATGGAAGCTCTGGAAGAATGAAAAATGGCCCTCCCAGAAATTCTGGAAATTTGGAAATGGGCCTGTTTCTGGCTTCCAAAGGGCCTCCAGAACCCTGGAGGCTGTTTTTGCACTCTCAGAGGCCCGAGTGAAGCCTCTGGGCTCTGGGGAAGGTGAAAAATGGCCCTTCCGGAAGTTGTGGAAGTCCAGACACAGGCCTGTTCCAACTTCTGGAGGGCCTCCAAAGCCCAGGGAAGGCCTTTTTCACCGTCCCAGAAGCCTGAGGGAAGCCTCTGGACTCTGAGGAAGGTGAAAAACAGCCCTCCCGGAAGTTCCAGTAGGCCACAGGTTGTTGGGATTTTTGAATCCCACCCCTGAAGACAACTCAAATACTCTCAATTTAGACCAACAATTTAACAATGAGAGTGCACAATGGGATTTCTAAGAGGAAAATTTCCCTGTGAAAATATGTGTTATATACTTTATATCATCTACCTAATCCCTAAGGAAAATGTGTCCATATCAAAGCTTCCAATCAAGATTTTAATAAACCAGAGTAGAATATTCAAAATCAAATGCAATACAATATAAATATTTCATATGTCATTTGACTTAAAGTTAATTTATATTGCAATAGTGTAATCCAGAAAATTAAAATTAACTTCAAGTCTTAGGAACCAAAATTACTACCCATCAGAAACTCCCCCCCTCAGTTTTAAGCTTTGAATAGTCTGTAATTCCTTCAGAGTCAAAATAGATAAATGTATCTCAACCCAAGATCATTGAATAAAATCTGCTACTATCTGTTAAAAATTGTCCCCACCTAAAGTTACTGATTGCAACTTTAGTTGACCCAGTTTTCTTTTAAACTTAAAAAGGTTTAAATATTTAAATAATTTGTAATTATTTTCTGTCTATTCTGCTGAATACTAAATCATCAAAATGAAAGTCTTGCTGATTTAGACAGATTAAATTGGCTTGCCATCTTAAAATGCTTCCTTGCAAGCCTAAACCAAATGTAAATTTAGGGTACTTCATACATGGAATGTGCTTATTGAATAAAAGCTGTTTAATTCACTAAAATTCTCATCTTCCATTTCCATACAGATTATAGTTCTAGCAAAAGCTATCAGTTGACCAGAGAGATGCGTGAGACTTGGTATTCTGCAGATGAACAGGGAAAAAAGGAAGAGTACATGACATTATTCCAAACTTTGGATGCTGATTTTGGAGGCAAGTGGTTGTCATGTTGCTTCATTCTTCTTCAAAGCCTCTGGATCTCTTAAGGCAATCAGAATTTAATGGATTTTTTAAAAATAGAAAAAGCTACATATTCTATCAATAGGATAGAATTTTAGGATATTTTATAACTTACAGAGTAGCAGAAAGAATAGCATCTGAGAAAGAGTAGGCAGGAAAACAGGTATCTTCATGATTATCCATACTGTATGGCTTCTTTAATGTTTGCATATTATTTTTTTAATAGATGTACAAACCACCTCACAGGTTCTAGGTAACAAACAATGAAACATAATACAAAACTCATATTTAGATTTATAAGTATTGGAAAACAAAACTATAAACATGGTAAGCAATAATAAAAATGGTGTTGATCTTCCTCTAGCAATTTATTTACTAAAGGCCTTCTGAACAAGCTGGGTTTTAACAAAACATCTTTTAAAAGGTTTTACAGAACAATGATATTTCATTGTCATAGCAATTTAATTACAAATGGTTTACTCTATTCAAAGTGAACAATTATTTGGATACATCTACTTTTAAATTTTTTCAAAATGATTCCAATAGGACTTCACATTGTGTCATTGGGAGAAATGAAAATATTTCACTTCTGAGACAATTGCAATAAAATCAGCAACTGTTAAGCATGCTTTTTGTGGGAGGTTGGCAAAATAATAAATATATTCCATATATTTTTATATTTTATGTTCCATTTCTTCATTTCTTGATCTTTAGTACCACATGTTAGAAAAGTAACATCTAGGCTTAAAAGGTTAAAAAAATGAATGGGGAGTAGCTCATATTTCAGTTCTTTATAATTTTATTTTTTTCATCCCTACCTCTCACTGACATTTCTTTTAGATTTTACCAATGACGTCAATAAAATGTACCTTAAAATGGTGAAAAAAACATGTTTATGCCTTTTCAATTGGTCATGGGGGAGCATCAATAATTTCCTGTACCATTGTTGTAAGTTTTCATCCTTATTGTACTCCTCATTTTTTATACTGTATATCTGAAAGATCACAATGGAGAATATTACCATACTCTTGCATTAAAAGCATAGTATATATAAATCTTAGGGTCATCATCAAAATCATTGCCCATTTGCCTTTTATTCTTATGTTCTTATAGAAGAACTGGAAAATACTCAGTATGGGGAATTTTGCACTGGATATCATCTAACAATGTATTAAACAAGAAAAGGGTAGGGAGGAGAAGGAAGCAAGGATTGCTTAAGGTAGTATCAATGGGAAAAATAATAACGTTTTCCTTTGGGCTAAGGTCCTCCTTTTTAAAATTGATAGGAAATGTACCTGTGCAACAAATTTCTTTTGCAGAAAAACGCTCCCATCTAATTGACTATTTTTGCAAGAGTATCATCTTTAAGTTCTCAATGCTCTAAGCATTGCATACTCACAGCAGTGCTTCTACAGGAATGCACTCTCTCTACCTCCCAATTACATACATATGTTCTTCTGTCACTTACTGTCAGACAGTTCAACTGACATTAGATTAGCCACTTGAACAACTTTATTGGTGAATGTATAAAGAGTAACCCATGACATTCTGTTTCTTTTCTTATGATTAGCTGATGTTGAATTTCCTGAACTCACAAACAATCCCATCATATCTTTGATTGATGCTGGTCTCACTATAAATACAGCATATCCATCAGTTCTGTGTCCTGAGAGGCAGGTCAAGTTGATTCTATCTTTTGACTTCAGTGCTGGAGATCCATTTCTGGTAATTTATTTAAAATAAAGAAGGCATTTTACATGCCTAGAATTCAGTTGAAGGATAATACTTCCATGAGTCAGCAAGACATATTTTATTTGTTTTTAAAATTACACTTGAAAAGAAATGTAGATAGGAGAGAATTAAAATTAGATAAAATCTCAACTTGATATTTGCTTGCCAGTGTTGTTCCTACCTTTTGATAATTTCTTTTCATAAAATTATATATCTCTATGGGAGAACCTTTAGAACAATTTCTTCATATTCTGGTATTCCCTAGTTCTGATAAAGTTTTGGCATTACTGGGCTATTAAAGGGAAATGTGATAAACTATTTTCCTCTTTCCAGGGTTGAATTCTTAAGAGAACATAGATTCTAAATACAACACAATAAATAATTATAAATATTCATTCTAATTAACCAGCCACTATTTCTTTATATTAAAATTTTCTCTTACCTCTTTGGTTAGACAATTAAAAAAGCTGCTGAATATTGTGAAGCACATGCCATTCCATTTCCAAAAGTAGATGAGAATGCATTTCAAGATCTAGATACTCCGTCAGATTGCTATATCTTCAGAGGAGAATGCACACCAACCATTATACATTGTCCATTATTCAACAAAATCAACTGCCCAGGTAACCTGGAAATGAGAATCACTTGAGGAAAAATGTGGAAAAAAATATTGGGGGCAAACAGGATTAGAATTTGTTACATTTGCTGAATCCCTTTAATGCTTAAACTAAAACAATTTCTCTCTAATTCTTATATCTATCATTTTGAATTATTTTCATCTCAAACACAGAACTTTCTTTAATCAAGTGATTAAAGAAACTTTGGTTAAAGAGTGGTTAAAGAAACTTTTTCTATTAAAAAGTTTCACAGAATTAAACCCTCTTTAGTAAGTCAAAACATGATTTTATAATGTCAGATATTTTTGTTCTATTGGTGGTCAGGCAAAATCTGGATAAAGATCTTTTGAAATATGAATGTTCCTGGCTCCAAAATCTGCCTAACTTTATAAAATAGTCCAATTTAAATCTGATTAGTTGTAGAGTTTGCTAGGTCTCTGTGAGTAGGTTTGGCAATGCTTTGACACATGATTGTTCTCCTTGAGATAAAGAGATACTATGTTTGTTTTTTTTTAAAACAAACTGCAGCTCACCTGAAAGTCATGACTAGTAATTCAACATTCTTGCAATTTAATCTATAAACAAGGAAGCAGACAGGGAAGAGAAGCAGGAACCTAATCAGAGAAAGAAACTTAGAAAAGACTTGCCTTAATGGACATGTTAACAGTGGAGGCAGGAAGCTTGTGCCTTCAGACTGGCAATATTCTATAAATGTAGCCTTGCAATAAGATAGAATTAGTTCATTTGCCATGTTTCCTGTCTGGTTTACCTGGGAGACCTGACAGGACTGAAGAAGCATCTCAACATCCCTATATAAAAATATTTTAGCAATTTTTAGTACCTAATTGAAAGACTTTTTCTACATACTAAAACTATCTGGAAGTTTAAAAAGCAAAACAAATGAGCATGCTTTCTTATTCTTAAATATGAAAGAACCATATTCTACAAGAAGCAGCTTAAAAGGGATTATTTTTAAGGCCACTGCTGAAATGTAATGCCCCTTTGCCCTAATTGCTACTGTTATCATTAATTATTTTTATTTAATTTTATACTTTCCAAACAACATTTATTTTATCCAAGGAAGATTAAAGGTGATTGAAATCTGGTGATGACCAGCATTTTTTATTTTGCTAGTCTGTACTAATTCCTCATTGTAAAATATCATTTTCTTCTAGAATTTAAAAAATCTGTATACTCTGTGCCTCCTAATTGATTATTTTTAATTTAAATTCTGTCTCATTTTTAGGTGAAATTGCTGAATATAGAGAACAATTCTCTACTTTCAAGTTGAACTATTCTGCTGAAGAGATTGAAAAGTTGTTTATGGCAGCAAAGAAGAATGTAGCAAATGTTCAGCAAAAGGTTCTGGAGGAAATCAAGCACATTGTAGGCTCTTCTTCATAAACTACTGAAGCAAATGTTTCCTATTATAATAATATATTGATTGATTGATGAAAAGCTTGTTCTCCAACAGAAAACATTATTAATACCCAGGAAGTGTTATACAGTTTTTCTTCTTCCTCTGAAAGAAGTTTAATTAATATCTATTTGGGATCATGCAAGATTTGTGATTGCTACTAACATTATAAAAAAGTAAAATTTTACATTAATAATAGTTAAGTTCGGACTTCAGAATATCCAGAAAAGTAAAGAATAGGAAAAATTAAAGAGAGAGGGCTATTATTTTGGGATAGCAATGAAGACATCAGACTAAAAACTAGGTGACTGTACATTCTAGTCTTGCCTTAGATATAAATCTAGTGAGCCATTTAGACAACTGCAAGAAGTAGTGATTAGGAATTTAAAAATGACTTGGAGATACAAGTTTTATGACTCTTTATGTACTGCTAAATATTCTAGTTTTTATACATACACATACACATACACACACGCGCAAACACACATATAGATATACACATAATATATATAAATATACACATAATATATATATATCCATTTTAACATGTTAGATGCATTTACAATTTAGTCATATTTAGATGTCCAAACTTGTCCTTGGTTTGGGAAAGATGCACAATTTTTTTTTTCTAAACATAGCAACTTAGAGGCAACATTGATTTGAAGAACTTATTTTTCTAATTTCTATATCCCTGAAAATGATGGGGAATTTATTTAATTTAGTTCAGTTGTTTATAGAATTACAATATGTTCCAGCACCATAATTCTTTCAGTTTTTGTGTATTTCCAATTGTCATAAATAATTGTTGGATGTTGTTTAAATATCTGTGCACCTAATCTTTCTTACAATAAGAATTATGTTCATATTAATATGTAAGATGTATGTGATCAAGAAATTTGTTGTTAAGAGTGCAGAATAAGGGGAGCAGAAAAATAAAGCCAAACATATATTTGATTACTTACCTTAAAGGTACAGTATAATCTCATGTTTCTCTACAGACTGCTTTATTAACATGATTCACACATTCTCCTAACCATGGTTTGTTTGATCATGACTTATTGAGTAAAGTTTTATTGGATGCACTTTTTCTGTGCTACAAACCTTATCATCATGAGCAGTGGATATAAATGGAAAATAAACTGGAAGCAGAGATTATATTTATCCTAATATGTTAATCCAATTTAAAACTGATATAATACACATAAGAAAAGGAAACGGAATCACCATCTACCACTGTCAACTTTAAATTAATTAAACTCATATATTCATAATAAACATGTACATTTTATATGTACAGAGGAGTCTACTTCCAGTGTATACTCTTGCTTCTAGGGACTGGAGAGCTACTTCCATGTACAGAGATAAAGTGTGTATTTTTCAGCCCAAGGTCATCCCATATTTACATATATTCACACATACATGCATGCATGGGTATAAACAACATCCAATTGTCTGAATTTGGACACTATGGAAAACAATAAATGTGACTTCTTCATAGCTATAATTTCCATTCCATAAACTTTCAGATACTAATCTGAACAATTTCCAGAAGAAACAATTTCCATTGTTCTTTCTATCACTGTTTCAAAACAAAAAGATCACAGGATGAATTACCCACAGTCCATCGACCTAACAAATATGAGAATGCCAAAAGAGGCAATAGGCTAGTGCTTCCTCACACTATTTCTTTTTTGTCTTTAGCTTATTCAGAAATTGTTTTCATAGCAACTGGACTCATTGAAAGGAAACTATAAATCAGTCGTCCCACTTAGTGAAATTGTAACAAGGTGCTGCCAAGGAGACAATAGGAACAAAGAAAACTAAAGAACATGTGGGGATGGGGTGGGGGGAGAGGAAAAAGCAAGAATTCTCATCATGAGAAATTGATGACCTGGCAGGACTATTAGAAAACTGTCTTCTTGATTATTCAATTCAATCTGTAATTGAGCTGAAAATAAATTAGTTCAGTAGCCAAAGAAAAACAATGTTGTGGACATAAAGATCTCAGACTGGTACAAATAAAAATATCCAAGGAAACTAATAGAAGGGGTGCATTATCCATAAAATGAAGCCAATTTTTTAAAAGATGATGTATTACATTACTTTACCATTACTGTATATACGGTTTATTGCAAACATGATTGACTTAGACAAAGATCCCTTGTACTGGTGGAATTTCAAACTGCTAAAGAAAGTGTAGTACTGAAAAGAGGGAAAACATTTATTTTAAAATTTGAAAAGGAAGTGAGTTATACTTAACAACACATGGAAGGAATTAATGAACAATCAAGAAATGCCTTATTGTCTAAATAAAACTTTCTTCACAAACAGAATAGCAGCAAGGATTGTTTTTGTATAACTCGCTTTGCTATATAGAGCTGATGATTTGCCAAAACCCAGTTTGTGTTCAACTGTGCAAAACAAAACTTCTTTGTATTTGAAATGGCAATGAGCCCTGAAGATGCTCATTAAAAATTGTCTACACAGAAATTCAGTTCTCTTCATCAAGTTAAAAATGTTACATTTTGAGCTACTTTTTTTCAAGAGGAAGTTGCATTTTTAATAATCACAGAAGGAACCTGCAATTTCAAGAAATGCTGAATTTTGTAGCTGTTGCTATCTGCTATTCAATCAGATTAGAAGATTTTTAACAATAAAAGGAAAGGAAAAGGGGATAAGGAAGACTTTGTTTTCTTTTCAATTGTAATCACATTGTACTGATTTATTGATAACAAACTATTGCTTGTATTCTTAAATTAGTAAGACATTAAATATTTGACCGTATTTGATGAATCAGTCTTTCCAAAATTAATCACTTTGGCTCAGATTTATTCTTTTTTCTAAGTTCTATCCGAACAATAAAACGAAGTGTTTGAAACGTGAACAAAGTAACATACAATGATTGCATATACTTCCAGGCTAGTGATGAGGTAGGGGTAAAATATGGATGTTACAAATGTTCCTATACCTATCAATATAAATGAACACATGCTGGACTGTTTGGATAGCCCAGAATTTCTCAAATAATAATTACTTTTGCATGACAGACTAGGTTATAGGCCAATTATCTGAATGCCATGGCAACTACTGACAGTGGAGTATTCCATAAATAAACTGTGTATTCTTGGTAAAGATATTACAGAAACTGATTGTTTTGTATTTTATTTTATAAATCTTGCCTAATAAACTATAACTACATATATAATACATTGCATTGTTTTGACTCAAATATTTCTCAAGAGATCAATTAGGATTAGTGTCTGTAGCTCCCTGCTTTCTTAAGCAATTCCACAATCCTGATTAGGATCTTTGGGAATGGAAAAAAAACCCCTCACATTCACTGCAATGAAAATAAATGTATAACTCAAAAAAAGAGTGCATCTTACCCCTCTTATAATAGCAATTTGATTTCTTTGATTTTTCATATAGTTGGATATAAATATTGATATTAGTATTTTGTAAAGAAATAAATCCTAGAATCTCAAAATGGACACTATTATCATATACATTTTCAGAAATCTCTGTTCACTTCAACAGATACATGAGATATACATAAGAAAAAGGGATAGATTAAATGGTGAAAAGAGATATAAGAGTCAGTTACATAATGTGAATGACCATTCACAAAGCAATTACTTCTTTGTATCTGTTAAAGAGCAGGAACCATCCAAAAGAAAGATGAATAATGCTACAAACTTTGTTGAAAACAAGGATTCATCATAAGACTTTTTGAGATCTAGAAGGGACCTATTAGTATGTTTTTTTTAAAAAAAAAATACTTTAAATGAAACCAATGGGATTTTCACATATCTCAGACAATGTATTGTACCACAAGAAACTTTTATGTGTTGATTTGTGGTGACTTCAAAACTTCTACTCTGTTGTCTTCTATGAATGGATGGAGAAGTTAAGAGTATCAGGTGGCCCTCCGTCTTGGTCCTCCAAACATTAAAAGCTCTTTGGCGAGCCTAAGTTTTAATGCAGATTTGAACGTTTCTGTTGTGTCCACGCAGCTACAGATATGCAATAACCCGCTGTGAGTAGTGCAGGAAAATATGATAATATAATTGGCTAACAGCATGGCAGGCAACCCTATATAAGGGAACCCGCCAGCTGTTAGTGGCTGTTGTTTGCAGTTGGCATTTGATTATTTACCAGTAGACTAGTATTGTGGATCCTCTGTCTCTGCCTCTTGATTCCAGCAATCTAACAAAGGTGGGATCACCTGGATCAAGACAGCATGGATCTCCGCAGGCTGCATCATCCAAAAAACAGCTGATTGGGGCTGTGCCAGAACGCCAATCCACATGGAGAGCCTGCAGAGAGAGAGAGAAGTGGAGCACTGTTGATCAGAAGAACCGATAAGCCACAGAAGCTCAGAAGCTACCTCACCACATGAGGACCAGCTGACAGGCCCCTCGCTGCCATTGATAGGAAGAGCTGCCACTGATTGGAAGGGCTGATAAGTCACAGAAGCTGCCTTGCTGCAGGAGGGCCAGCTGACAGACCCATTGCTGCCACTGATTGGAAGAGCTATCAGACAGCAGAAGCGCAGTGCCACAGAAGGGCCCGCTGACCCAGAAGCTCATCAAATCACCACAGAGGCTTTGGAGGCCAGGCTAAGCCATGAGAGTCAGAGCAGGCCTACAGCCTTTCGCTGCAGAGTAGAGCAGTCCACCCAGGTCAGCCCAGGGTAGGGAAGGGTGCTCTTGTCTTACCAGTGGAAAAAGAGTCAGGACAGCACCTAGGGGGCCCCTGACAGAAAAGATGGCAAATACTCAGAAGTTCACCCCTTTTGACCCTGAATTAGAAACTTGGGACTCTTATCTAGTCCAATTTGACTGCAACTTAGAGGCTAATGATCTCACCAACATCACAGACAACCAAGAGAGAGCAATCTTCCTTAGCAACTGTGGCAGGGAAGTCTTCGAAATGGCTTGCACCATCATCTCTCCAGATCCCCTGCAGACAGTTCCGTGGGCCTCACTAATTCAAAAGCTGATCCAGTACTATGCTTCCTGCATTGCAAGGTGGCATTCGTTTTACCAGAGGGACCAAGTGGAGGGTGAGTCCATAAGTCCTTATATGTTTGCACTATACAACTCTGCCTTGTATTGTGAATTCTGCATCCTGGATGAGGCCCTCCAAGACCAGTTTGTGAGCAATGTGAGAGACATATGACTACAAAGATACCTACTTGCCAGGACCATCCTAATGCTGAAGGAAGCTCTAGATGAGGCCATCTCTGCAGAGCAGTCTGGCAGAATCACAGAAGAAATCCAAATGAGGAAGACAAACAGCCTAAGAACTGCCAGGTGAGCTGCCATGGTCCATCACAAGGAAACCAAATGCATAGAAGGAAATAAGGACACTGGTGACAGTGAGGAAGGCGTAAACAAAATGAGAGTGGAAGCCCCCCCAAGGCACGACGGGGAGCATAAGACAGCACAGTGCATGGGTTGAGGGGGAAATCACCTGAGGGCAGCATGCCAACATAAGAACACAATCTGCAGGTGGTGCAGGAAAAAGGAACACCTCTGCCGTGCAGCTTTCCCAGAAGCTATGCCTACAAACACAGAAAAAGGCAGCTCGAGCTGTCCACACAGTGGGAAGCAGAGCTAAGTAAAAGGGAATTAACAGGAAAGAGGACTGTTTCATCTTCCGCACAAACCCACCACCCGTGGAAACAGTAAGCCACCAATCTGGGAGCCTACCACACAAGAAAATACATGTGGCTGTTAATATTGAGGGGGCTCCATGCAAAATGGAGGTGGACACAGGGTCAGCTATGACCTTCATTTCACTCAATGACATCATAGACAAGAAGAAACAGCAGAAACTCAAGCCCAGCTCTGTAAGGCTCCAGGACTATCAAGGAAGCCATATTCCCACCACAGGTAGTGGCAATTTCATCAAGTATAGCCAATTTTCTGGATACCTACTGGTAGTCATCACCAAGGGATCCTTGCCTAGCCTTTTAGGACTGGACTGGTTTGCATTCTTGGGGCTAGGAATTACAGGTATCCATGCAATGATTACAACGATGGCTAAGGACTTGAGCAAAGAATTCACTGACTGGGAGAATACAGAGGCAAGCCAATATCCTTCAGCCTAGACCCACTGAAATTGAGACAGGTGCCATTTGCATTGAAACTAAAGATTGACAAACAGCTGGACAAGCTGATCCAGCAAGGAGTTCTAGAACCAGTAGACTACACATGGTGGGAGACCCCAATCATCACATCCATGAAGCTCAATAGGTCAATATGCATTTGTGCTTATTACAAGTGCACAATAAACAAGGTGCTGCAACAGAGCACATATCCCATCCCAGTGGCACAACATCTGCTACATTCACTGGAAGGTGGCAAAATTTTTGTGAAACTTGACCTTGTCCAGGCCCACCAGCAACTCCCTGTAGATGATGTGACAGCTGAGGCCCAGATGATCATTCCAGTGCAAACGACTGCAGTTTGGGGTGAGTGTTGCCCCTGGATTCTTCCAGAGTCTGATGGAGGGGATGCTGCACTGAATACTTGGAGTCATCCCATATTTCGATGACGTCCTAATTTCAGAGACAAACAAACCTGAACTCATGTATCATTTATGAGCTGTACTTACAAAGTTCCAACAGGTGGAGCTCAAGGTAAAAAAAGGAAAAGTGCCTGGTAGCCATGGACTAGGTAGAATTCCTTGGATACTTCATCGATGCGGCCAGCCTACACCCCACCAAGGAAAAGACCCAGGCCATTAAGGAAGCCCCAATGCCCACAAACAGAATGGAGCTCCAAGCCTTCCTAGGGCTCCTTAACTTCTACAGTGTCTTCCTTAAAGAGAAAGCATCCATTGCAGAGCCATTACACAGATTGCACAACAAGAAAACTGTACAGAGTTGGAGCCATCCTGAGCCACAAGTTCCCAGATGGAAAGAAGGCACCCATCACATTTTTTTTCTGAGAATGTTCTCTGGGGCAGATTACTGCCAGCTTGATAAATTACTGCCAGCTTGATAAAGAGGTGCTGACTGCTGTTGCAGGGATTAAAAGATTCCACGAGTATGAATACAGGTGGACATTGGAGCATACAACAGACCACAAACTGTTATTAGGCCTCCTTGCAAGTGACCAGCAGACACCTCAAGTCCTGTTCCCATGCATGATTAGGTGGACTGAATTCCTAGCAGTCTATCACTATAAGTTCATACATCACCTGGGCTCAAACATAAGCAATGCAGACGCACTTAGTAGATGCCCATTAGCAAAACAAGTGGAAGACCCTGCACCAATAGCAACAGTACTACTTGTTGAGACACTTCAAACAGGTCTGATCACTGCCACCAAGGTGGCAAAAAATCCAAAGAAGACCTACCATAGCATAGGTATTGAACTGGGTGTGGAGGGGGTGGCCTAAAGATCCAACAGACACAGCATTTAGCCCATTCAAAGTGAGAAAACATGAACTATCTGTACAGAAGGGTTGCCTACTATGTGGGAGCTATGTAATGATACCCCACCAACTATGAGAATCGTTACTGCAGATGTTACATAAAGGCCATCCCGGAATCGTCTGCATGAAAGCATTGGCTCACCGTTACCTGTGGTAGCCATCCATGGAAAGACATCGAACAGTGGGTGGCCTGCTGCAAACCCTGCGAAGAGATGCGACCAACAGTCCCCATCACACCGCCATGAGAATGGGAGATGCCTAGGAGCCCATGGTCCAGACTATACGTCGACTTTGCCGGACCTGTATATTGTAAATTCTTCTTAATCATCATCACCTACTCCACCTACTCCAAGTGGTTAGAAGTGGCTGATATGAGCACGACTACTACAGACTCCACCACAGATTGTTCACAACCCATGGCCTGCCAGACATGTTGGTCTCCAATGAGCCACAGTTCATGGCCAGGCTATTTGAACTATGCTTGGTGAACAGGGGTATCCACCATGCACTCACCACTCCATTTTACCTAACAGGAAATGGACAAGCAGAGAGGAGGGTGCACACAGCAAAAGAAACCCTAAATAGAATGGGGCTAGGAAATATACAAGAAAAGCTAGAGACATTCTTATTACCCCAGCACATCACCCCATGCATGGCTATGGGTAGGAGCTCAATGGACCTGTTAATGGGAAGGAGACTGGGAACACAACTGGATACAATACACCCCAACTATGGGACAGACACTCAACAAAGAGAGAAAGGAAAAATCAGAAGTTTCCAGCAAGGTGAAAGGGTGTACACAAAGAACTATGCTGGAAAATCTATTTGGATACCTGGTCACATACCTGAAGTTACAGGGTCCCAGTCATACTGTGTGGAACTCAGCAATGGTGAGGTGTGGTGCAGATACTTCGACCAGCTACGTAAACACTTGGAATGACTGACCAATGGTGAATCAGAGGACACTGAACCACTGGAGGATGAGGATAGAGGAGGAAATCACAGTGCCCGAGGTGATACCTGTCATGAACCTCCCACCAGCTGAAGTCCTGAGGGATACATCCAGTTACCCTGAAATTAGACAAAGAGACAGTGATGAGTGTAACAAACAACCCAGAAGCCTGGAGGATTGAAGGTTGAATCTATCCTGGAAATGACCAGCCTACTTAAAGGATTATGTCTGTAGTTAATTAAATAATAATTAATTATTATAGTATAATACTTAAAGTTATAATAGTTAAGTAATAACAGTAATACTAGTTAATAATTAAAGCTAATAGGTATTAAAGTACCAGCTGGATGGTGTTGTGGTTTTGGGGTGTTGTGTTCGTGCAGCTGCAGACACGCAATAACCCGCTGTGAGTAGTGTGGGAAAATACAATAATATAATTGGCTAATGGCATAGCAGGCAACTCTATATAAGGGAGCCCGCCAGCCATTAATGGTTGTTTGCTGTTGGAGTTTGACTACTTACCAGTAAACTTGTATTGTGGCTCCTCTGTCTCTGTCTCTTTATTCTGGTAGACCTCAAGGAGTTCCAATGCCTTCCTTTTGTTGTTTTCCTGATTGTTTATATGATGATTATGACTGGAAATCTCCTAATTATTTGATTAGTTGTAACTGATCAGAATTTGCACACCCCAATGTATTCTTATGAAATTTATCATTCCTAGACATCTGCTACAACTATTTAATCATCTCTCAGATGCTCTCAATCTTTTTAATGGAGAAGAAATATGTTTCCTTTCATAGCTGCATTTTTCAGTTCAATGTTCTTAGATTATTTTTAGTAATGGAATGCTATCTCCTGATAGCAATGTCCTATGATAGCTATTTGGCAATTTGAAGACCATGATAGTATTCTATTTATACTGTGAATTCATTTCAATAATGGAATTAGCTTGTAGTAATGGAGCTCAGATAATGCTTTCATCAGTTAGGATTGCCTCTGTCTGTACTTTGCCACCAATACTTTCATTAATATCATTTTACAGCTGCATTATTAGAATTTTTCTCAGAATTACAATGAATAATGGGACAAAAAAAGATCTTTGCTTCTTTTTTTTTTCATTTTCATTGTGTTGGCCATCTTCTATAGCACTCTCATCATTGTGTACATTTTTCTGGATACCAATGAACTGTGAGAAATTGTCAAAGTTTTTTGTCTTTTATACTATCCTGACACCCTTGATTAACCCTCTTATAGTCTGAAGAACAAAGAAAAGAAGAAAGCTTTGAACAATTAGAACATGTGTAGGCTTTATAAAAGTGCTTTGTAATACTTGACTTCAAATCTTGAGCAGTTGAGTTCTAGATTGCTTGATGGGCAACAAGACTAAAATTGCATTATATCTTTTCTGAGATCCAGAAAAATCATCCACAGAGTGCTACTTTTTTCCAAGAAAGTTGAGATTGCATTGGTAACCTCATATATTTAAATTAAAGCTCATTAATGAAAAGATGAGATGCATATAAATGTAATTATGAAATTGCTGGGTATTCTTTAGAGACATGACCAGCACTTTTCATTCTTCTTTTTGTGCAATATCTGTCATTGGACATTGGTGATAATGTTCGCTATACTATTTTTATCAACAGCCATACGAAAAGTGCTGCTGAGTTTTTTCCAAACCAGTCCCTTATATTTTGAAGCCATGATGTTATTCTTCTGCCTGAACCTCATTTGCCTTCAATCTTTTTCTTGAGGATTAAATGAAGTATGCTGTATCTTTCTGGGTGTCACATCACATGTCTGAAATATTCTAACTTTTGCTTTTTAGTGGTTTTGATGATTTCCCTTGGCTTTCCCAGGCAGCTGATCACCTCCTCATTTCTGATTTTTTCAACCCAGCTTATACATAACAGCTGCCTATAAATCCACATTTCAAGGTCTGTTCAAGTGACTTTCTGTCAGAGACCAACTCTCCACTCCATAGAGCAGGATAGAAAAGATATAACATCTGACAAACCTGATTTTTAATCTTAGGCTTATGTTGTGACTGCAGAAGACCTTTTTTCATTTTGAAGAATGCTGCTCAAGCTTTATCCTTGGTTTTACTTCAGTGGTCATGTTCCATCTTTCATGTAAATTAGAACTGAGGTGCATGATCCTTTCAACTTTTTCTAGTGTTATTTCTTCCGAAGTTATCGATGGTAAATTAATGGGTTGTTTGCTGATGACCATGATCTTGGTTTTTGAGGTGTTAAACTTCAAGCTGTATTTTTCAGATATTTATGTGACTCTCTTAATGAGTAACTGAAGGTCTTCATGCAAGCAGAACCGTGTCATCAGTATATCCAAATTATTGATCTGAACACTGTTTTCTTTAATGCCAGCATCAATGTTTTCCAGTGCACTTTTCAATAGGAAAAGCTTAAATCTTGTCAGGTAGGATTTGAAAGGGATAAACAATAAATTGGAGATTCAACCAAAATGCCTAGAACTTTTCTATATTAAAAAGATTTCAATGGTCAACAGCTGAATATCAGACTGTATGTATTTCCATTCAAGCCCTGGAGCTCTCAATGACCATTATTTCCACTGATTACATTGTCCTTTAGATCAATGCAGCAAGATTGGAATTACTATGTATTTCTCAATAAATAGGACTTGAAAGAGATGGCTGGGAGAAAAAAGTGACTATATAATATCCAGAAAAAATGTTTAAAAATTAAACATTACTATATCATTTTAATAAACATAAATAAATGTGTACAGAAAATAATGAAAGCAGAGTGTGAATGAGACAGGGAAAATCTATGTGTTTTTTGTTGGCAGAAAAATAATATTTTATGGAGTGGGACGATCATCCTTTCAGCAGCTCATTTACTTAAGTTATATACTGTTACATTAACTTCTTATAGCTGAAACAGATTTCTAATAATGTAAAATTCCAGTGTATTAGTGGAACTATTCATGATTATACACTCATATATTAACAGCTACCTAAAATAAATAAATATTTTCTAGCAATTCCATGTCCCATAATTATTAACTTCAGACCTCAAAATCATTAGCTGGCATCCAAGAACTAGAAAATTATGGCATATTATTAACTGGCCAACATCAATGGATTCTCTATACTTTTACTATAGCTATTAAACTGATAATGCAACATCAGAAAGATTAATATACAATTATTTTTAATCAATGGATTGAAAACCTGATTACACTTGTAACTTATGTATGGATTGCATATAAGAATAGACTTTATATGCATAAGTATAATTAAATATGGGGCATATATATGTCATTATTGGTATAATTATTTCTATAAGTTATATATAACTATAAATATTATTATAAGCATAAATTGTTTTATTACTATAATGACATGTTATACTGTACTGTACATCTTTAATTTTCTCTTCCCCCCCCCCTTAAAGGGGGTGGTCTTTAAGCACATACCTATAGGGATATTTTGTTTTAATTTATTGTTAAAGCATCTCCTTGTTAGTCTGCTTCTAAAGTCATTGGGAAATGACCACTTTACTTTATTTCAAAGTGAGAGTGATTCTATTGAAGATGAAATTTCCTTCTGTAACTCTAATTCACATTTAAAGAAGGAAATTTTTTTTAAAAAAACCTCAAGTCTCCCTCCTAATGAAACTTTTGGGATATATTTAACCTGAGAGACAATTAATCTAATAGGCTTTGTTATCTTGATTATCTCAGGACAGTTACTTCAATTGGTCCCATTCCAAAAATGAAAAATAAAACACAAATGAAAAATTAATGATCTTTAAAGACTTATTTTAATTAATAGGTCTGCTTCTTCATTGAGAAGTCATCTTAACTCATATAAATCTAAATAATATGGAGCTTTTTAAAAATGTTTTCCTTTATCTGCCTTTGTATGTGTTCTATCCAAATGAATCATCTATTGAAATGTTTTGTTGTTCATCTCAACCCCTAAGGTAAAATCTGCCCCACCCTCCTATCTTTCCACAAAAGCCTAAAGACCTGGTTCTGCCAGTTAGTCTGAGTTCCAGATAGGGGAGTGTCATACTAGAGGTGGCTACTGGGTTGATGCAGACTCCCCCTTCCCCTTGTTGTTTAGTATTACCTTTATTGTCAGAGTACAACATGTGTACAATGAGATTGGATGACCCTCACTTCATGCCCCCCCCCAACACAACTCACAGTGAGGACGGAAGATGCTAGAAGGACAGGAAGGCCTGGAGGAACATTATCCATGGGGTCACAATGGGTTGGACATGACTTTGCAACTAACAGTAACAATATAAAGTATACAGTGTTGCTGGATTCCTTTCCCAATTTTGAACCAGTCAGTGGTTCCCTGTCCAGTTCTCACTGTTGCTTCTTGACCCATGTATAGGTTTTTCAAGAAACAAATAAGGTGGTGTGGTACTCCCAGATCTTTAAGAACTTGTCACAATTTGTTGTGATATTTAGCATAGTCAATGAAGCAGAAGTAGATGTTTTTTTGGAACTCCATAGCTTTCTCCATGATCCAGCATATGTTGGCAATTAGATTTCTAGTTCCTCTGCTCGTTTGAAATCCTGTCTGTACTTCTGGTAGTTCTCAATCCACATAATCGGTGGTGCAGTGGTTAGAGTGCAGTACTGTAAGCTACTCCTACTGCAATTTGACAGATCGAATCCCACCAGGCTCAAGGTTGACTCAGCCTTCCATCCTTCCAGGGTGGTAAAATGAGGACCCAGATTGTTGGGAGCAATATGCTGACTCTGTAAACCACTTTGAGAGGGCTGGAAAGCACTATAAAGTGGTATATAAGTCTAAGTGCTATTGCTATACTGCTGGAACTTAGCTTATAGGATTTTAAGCATAACTTTACTAGCATATGAAATGAGTGCAATGGTGTGATAGTTTGAGTATTCTTTGGCATTGCCTTTCTTTAGAATTGGAATGTAAACTGATCTTTCCAATCCTGTGTTTATAATAGTACAAAACAAATTTCTGGAAACAGAATATCAAAAGATGTTTACAATACCATTTTTAAAAACTTCAACATTTCCCCTATGGTCAATTAAGATATAAATGCTTTTAAAATATTCCCCAGTCGCTATACTTAAGAAGCTCCAGGCTTAAACCAGACATATATCCATTATCAACATTATGGATAACAACATGTAACAACATGTAAGATTCAACAACTTGGTGTCTAAGAAAAATAACTGAATAGTCAAATTGAAGAGTCATTGAAAATAGGCTTCATAATTTTTCATTTTAGAAAGTCCAGAATTGAAACAATAAATCAAAGGTAGGTATTTTTAAGTTTTCCACTCCTTTGGATTTCTGGTAAGAATTACCTGCCTATGTTGGAAACAAGACTATTCAGGATGTGAAGAGTTGTAGGGGTACTTCTCTTTATCAGAGTCTTTGATGAAAGTATCCTTTCAGAAAAGATGAATACTCTTCTTCTAAAACTAGAAAGGAAAAGTTGCCCCGCTTAGATACAAAGACTTCTGCACAAGGACAATATATGATCACAAGTTACAGACTGAGTCTTTCCTTTACTCCATAAGGAAAAATGAAGTTCTACAACTAGAGCAATCTCAGCTAAATCACACAATTTTATTTATTATTTTTACTACTTTTGCATAAAGGTGATTGCATAACAGTGATTCAGTGAGCATTTTCTTAGAGGCAAGGGTCTTCTAAAAGGGCTGCTTGATAGTGAAATGGGTAGCATATAAATGTAATAAATAAATAAAAATATCAGTGATCTGAGAATACAATGTTTGCAATAATGCATCCATTTCCTCGCGCATCATTTTACATACAATAAAAAACATATCCTGAGATTAACTATACAGGCTTTATTAACCATACCATCAAGTAGAGACAATAATATTTATCTTAATAATAGTTGGCAGCCATAACATAATTGTTATGTATGATAAGACTTTTGAAGAAAAAGTTAATTTAATTTATTAAAATATTTAGGGATGATTAGATATCTAACCTTTGTTTTAAGATTTTCAGAATTAATTGAGCATTTCTGTTCAGATTTCTTTCCAGATGTGAAATACCTAAACAGAGAAATGAGTATTGATTGATATTATCCTTCCTATTAGAATTATAGAATGTGATAATGAAGAAATTAGAATGGAGAAATGAAACTATTATTACGGGATTCATCCTTCATGGCTTTGGAGATTTGAAAGAGATACACATTCTTCTGTTCATACTGTTTCTAATAATCTATATCATGACAATGGCTGGGAATCTTCTCATTATAGCCTTAATTGTGACTGACCAGCACCTCCATACTCCAATGTACTTTTTCCTAGGGAACTTGTCTTGCTTAGAGACATGCTACAGCTCAACTATTCTTCCCAGAATATTAACCAGCCTATTGAATGAAAACTACACTGTATCTGTGAATGGTTGCATTCTGCAGTTATGGGCTTTTGTTTTTTTAGCTTGTACAGAATGCTATCTACTGGCTGCAATGTCTTATGATTGTTACTTAGCAATATGTAGACCCCTGCATTATTCCACACTTATGAATTTCAAGATATGCCTCCAATTAGTTGTTGGATCCTGGATTGGTAGCTTTGTGATAGACACAATATTGATAACATTTTTCTTGAAGTTAAGATTCTGTGGTCACAATTTGATAGAACACTTCTTCTGTGATTTCATTCCAATGATAAATCTAGCTTGTAGTGATGCAAGTCAGGTTAAACTTGTGTCAGCTATCCTAACATCTATCTCCACCCTACCACCATTTTTTTTAACGATAGTATCATATGCTTATATCATTGCTGCCATTCTTGGAATTCCTTCCATCATTGGGAGACAAAAGGCTTTTTCTACCTGCTCTTCTCACCTCATTGTAGTGACTATCTTCTATGGCAGTCTCACAGTTGTCTATCTTTTGCAAGATAGTAATGAACTGAAAGAATTGAACAAAGTCTTTTCTGTTTTTTACACAATCGTAACACCTCTAGTCAACCCCCTCATATATAGCCTGAGGAACAAAGAGGTGAGGGGAGCTCTGGGAAGGGTAGTCAGTAAATATACAACCTGCATACAAGTTCCCAGAGCTCTTGTTTTCCCTTAAAGGGATGGAGATTGTTCTAATTATATCATAAAAATCCTGTTATTTTATTAATTTAGCAGGATATTTGATGTGATTTTGGTTCTGTAGACATGCATTTGTAAGTTGTTATACTTGTTGAATAAGAAATAATGTAGATAAACTATTGATAAGTATAAGGTTTTTTGGGGAGAATAGGATACTGCAAATCACCTCTCTTTGCATCAACCTGTTTTATAATAGTCAGTGGAGATTCATCTATAATTGTCATTTATGAGTATTGACATTCTGTCTTAAATTTGGAATGAGTTGTAAGTGAGGTAAAATAAGCACTGACACTATAGTACATTTATTAGCAGGTCATAATTTATATCTTTTATGTTATAACTTTCTTCTTTTTAGAAGATTTGTTAAATTATTTTTATGTATTATTTATTCTGATATCTCGAGATAAAGAAATTAAAAACTGGTATTTGTCTATTTGTGCTGTCAATTTATCCCAAATAGTGGATTATACTGCAACAATATTTGAATCAAGGTGCCTAAGATACATTAATTTAAGGAATGTAAAAAAGTATTTGAGACCAATTACCCACGGCATTGAAAATTCCACTATGTTTGAACAATTTAATTCATAATGTTGTAGCCATGGTTACATTGTCATGATTTCTGATGCTTCCTGCCAGCTTCTCTCAAGCAACATCAACTGAGAATCCAGTATGAAGTTGGAAGTCACTTATGTTCCCAATTTTTCTTTGTTCATCAGTGGTTGTTTTGTTTATATATTTAGATAAATAAATATTGACTTAATTCATAAATTTAATTCATAATTATATCAGATTTCATTAAGTTTCTCTCAAGCAATGATCATGGGGTTGTCTAATATATTATTATTATTTATTTATTAAGCTTATTTATTCATGGCTTTGGAGATCTGAAAGAGATACACATTCTTCTGTTCATATTGTTCATACTCACTTATTAAGTTCAACTTAGAAAACTCCCAAAATAGTCACACAATAATAAAAACTAAACAATTTTCCATCTTCAAGTTTAACATCCCAAAAAGACAGAATAGTATATAATGAAAAGAGGAACATAATTTATCAAATTCTGTGTTAAAGCTTTATGTTTAAGGATGGCATGCCAGCAAAGATCCCATAATACCATGTTATTCCTCCTCCTCCTCAAACAATTGATTTGATTGTGAGGAAGGACTCAAAATACAGTTAGATAGAAAGTATCCAGAAAGTCATCACATATTCTAATTAATATGATATTTAGCCTAGCAAATATTCATTCTCATAAATATCTCTGCAGTTACCTCCCCTAGCAGAATAATAATTATCTCTCACATTGTTTGTACATAGCACTTTTTTTGCTACTGGCATGCAATTAGTTATACTATTGAGTACAAAAGTAAAGTTCTAAATATTTTGATGCTCTGATCCAGTGGAACTTCACTGTAGTGAAATGCAGCCAACTGATTTTTGAGAAGTAAGACAAAAAGTGAGGAAGTAATGATGAAAACTGTGGGTGATGTTGGAAACACAGAATACATTTGATGATAAATGTATTTATTAAATTTATATGGCTTTGCATCTTAAAAAATGTAACTCTGAGATGCATAGAACAAAACTATAAAATAGAATATAAAAACAATTATTATTATTAAAAATGCTAATTTCACGACTCTTAAATTTTCCAGTTTAAATTTCCTTTGGAGAAATGTCCAAATTGTTGCATTTCTAAAATTATTTTATCAATGAATTTTACTAAAGGATGATAATCTTCATTAAGAGGATATTTATTCTGAAATAAGTCTGTGAGAGCAGATGAGGATCTTTCATTTCAATACCTGCAGAATAAAATTTGAAAACACATTGAAAACTTTTGCATTTGCCCATTTTAATCTTCTAAATTCTACAACCATTATACTGATTATAAACCACATATTATTCTCCAAAAATAATATTGAGAATTTAAATTAGGGAAGCACTTGATCATACTATTCTGTATGAAAACATATTGTCAGAATCCCAATTTATAAAGAGACTGTTGTAATGACGAGGCAGTCGAGGTGTTTGATCATGATCAAATGATTCATGATGATCTTTATTGGAATCTAGTCTTGCATTTATACACATTTTTAGTTATCCTCCAACATTGGTTAACTTTGGTTTCTGCTTGACTTTCGTCATTGTTCAGCATAGTAACTAACACAATTAATGATCTCTAGTCAAAGTCCAACATATGTTTACTTCCTCTCTCTAATCCTCCTTTAGATGAGTAACTTTGTTTGCCTGAGTTGTATTTTCTTGGAAACATTCTTTTCTGAGGTTTGCCATCAGATTGGAACATTCCTGCAATTACAACTCTACAGGAGACAACCAGTTGAGATAGACAAAAACGAGGAATTAAATGTTTCCTCTATTCTTGGATAAAACAATATATAACTACATCAATGTGGTTCTGCAGCAAATGGATTTTTGAGAAGTAAGACACAAAATAAGGGAGTAATGATGAAAGGAGAATGATTTTATGTGTAAGTAAAACTTGCAGCAGTGTTTGTAAACTTTAGCTAGCATTCAGGGACATGGTATCCATATATCTCAAAATTGCTGAGGTTGAGAAACATTGACTTAGAGTTTTAAACATACACATTCAAAATATCTAGACCTGATTAATGGCTAAAGTAATATCCTCAAGTGGTTCTCAACTTCTCCTGAAGTCCTGTACAAAAATAATATTTATTTATTTTTTATTTATTTTATTTATTTGATTTGCCAATTGTTTACAAGATAATAAGTATAAGTGTATACATAGTTGTGAATACATGAAATGGGTACATATAAGAAAAATAAAAGAATAAGAGAAACAATAGGACAGGGACGGTAGGCACGTTGGTGCGCTTATGCACGCCCCCTACAGACCTCTTAGGAAAGGGGTGAGGTCAATAGTAGACAGTCTAAGGTTAAAGTTTTTGGGGTTTGGGGAAGAAACTACAGAGTCGGGTAGAGTATTCCAGACATTGACCACTCTATTGCTGAAGTCGTATTTCCTGCAATCAAGTTTGGTGCGGTTTACTTTGAGTTTGTATCTATTGTGTGCTCTTGTGTTGTTATGGTTGAAGCTGAAGTATTCACTGACAGGTAGGACATTGCAATGTATGATTTTATATACCATGCTTAAGTCAGACCGAAGACGGCGTAATTCAAGGTTTTCTAGTTCTAGAATTTCAAGTCTGGTGGCATAAGGTATTCTACAACGAGTAGAGGAGTGGAGAACTCTTCTTGTGAAATATTTCTGGACTTTCTCAATTGTGCTAATATCAGATACGTAGTGTGGGTTCCAGACTGATGAACTGTATTCGAGTATTGGTCTAGCAAATGTTTTGTATGCTCTGGTTAGTAGTGTGATATTACCAGAGAAAAAGCTACGTAGGATTAGGTTAACAACTCTTAATGCCTTTTTGGCTATGTAGTTGCAGTGGGCTCTAGCACTTAGATCATTAGAGGTGAGTATTCCAAGGTCCTTTACAGAGCTTGGGTCATCAACAAGATCTTGACTATTCAGCTTGTATTTTATTTTCTGATTTTTTTTGCCAATATGTAAGACAGAGCATTTATTTGTTGAGATTTGAAGTTGCCATTTGTTTGACCATTCTGATACATAGTCACGATCTTTTTGAAGAGTAGCAGTATTGTCTGTGGTATTGAACAGCTTTACATCATCAGCGAAGAGAACGCAGTTGCTCTTAATATGATCACAGAGGTCATTTATGTAGAGTATGAAGAGAATTGGTCCTAGAACACTGCCTCAGGGGACACCACTATTGACAGGTACAGAATTTGATAGGACACTCCCAATTTTGACCATTTGTTGTCTGTTTGACAGGAATGCTTCTATCCAGTTATTCAGTTGTCCAGAGATACCATAGGATTTTATTTTTAGGAGTAGTTTGTCGTGTACCACTGAATCAAAGGCTTTACAGAAGTCTATGTAGATTGCGTCTATTGCTTTGCCCTGGTCGAGTTGTGTCGTCCATATGTTTTTGCAGTGTAAGAGTTGCAGATTACAGGATAGTTTTTTTCTGAAACCAAATTGTTTATTGGAGAGTAGGTTATTTGTCTCTAAGTGGAGGATGATGGATTGGTTAATAATTGATTCCATGACTTTACAGGTGACGCAGCATAAGGAGATTGGCCTGTAATTTTCAACTAGGCTTGGGTCTCCCTTTTTGAAGATGGGGATGACTGTGGCTTGTGACCCTAGGTTAGGCAAGAAGCTGGTCCTGAAAGATTTTTCAAAGATTATGCTTAGAGGTTTGGCTATGGCAGTGGATAGCTTTTTTAAGAAGTAGGCACATATTCCATCCGGTCCAATAGATAGGGATGGTTTTAGATTGCGTAGTGCTTTTTCAAGATTGTCTTCTGTGAAATCGATATGTATTAGATCATTGTTGTTATCTGTGGTACGGCTAGGAAATACTGGGCATGATCCATTGCTGTTTACAAATACTGAGCCGAAGAATGTGTTAAAGATGTTGGCTTTAATGGTGTCGTCGTTGCAGTCTTTACCATCAGGTCCTATCATGGGAGGGATGGACCTTGAGTCTTTTAGTTTGTTGTTTACAAAATTGTAAAAAGCACGGGTGGAATTGGTGCTTAGAAGGTTTTCCTCTTGTTTAATGTGATAATTGGTGCATTCGGTCTTTATCTGGTGGCATAAATTTTTGTATCGGTTTTTGAAATTGGCAACGTGACCAGATTTGTTTTTCCACAGAGTGATCTCTTTTTGGATTGAAGTTTCCTTATTGTTATGGGTAATCTGCTTTTTTGTTTTGTTTTGGGAGTTGTTGTTGGTACATATAGTTTGATGACTCTTTTGACTTCAAGTAAAAATATGTTGTAATGGTCGTCAACAGTATGGCATCCAGTGAATAGAGATTGCCAATCGAGGGATGAGAGATCGTTGTCTATAAGATCATAGTTGCCTTTTTTGAAGTTACAATTAGGGATTACATCATTGTGGTGATTTTTGTGTGGACGTATGTTGAGACAAAAGTCAATCATATTGTGGTCACTACTGGAAAAGGGTTCTTTAGTTTGTATTCCATAAATTAAATTCAAACTATTGCAGAAGATGAGATCGAGGCAGTTGTTTAGTCTAGTGTTGTTGGTTACTAGTTGTTCCAGTCCCAGATTTGTAATAGCATTGTAGAAGGTTGTGTGTATGATTCAAGTTGTACAATCATTTAGGGTCCAGTCAATATGAGGTAGATTGAAATCACCAAGAAAGATAAAGGGTATGGGCAGGATGCAGCCCATGTTAGTAATGTATTTAGCTTGTTTACATGTTCGATGTCATAATCAGGTGCTCTGTAACATAGTAAGAATCGAATTGTGATATTTAAGGATAGTTCACAGATGATGGTCTCAGGAAGAGCAAGCTCCTGGGTAACTTGGATATTTTTTAGATGTAAGGATTTTTTATAGAAGATAGCAACACCACCTCCTCGACGATTTTCACGATCTGATCGGTAAACATGATAGTCTCTTACTGTGGTAATGGAGTCAGGGAGAGATGCATTGAGCCATGTTTCACAGACAAATATAATGTCGAAGTTAGCCATATTTAGTAGGATGAGAAATTCAGGTATTTTATTCACGAGGCTTCTTGCATTGAGTAGTTTGCATTTAAGGCCGGCAGTAGTTGAAATTGAGGTAGTTGGGGGCGTGCGTGCCTAGTCTTGGGTGATGGTGGATCGGTTGAGGTAGGGTTGTGGTTGAGGGTAAAAGCTGAGTATTGGGTTGCGTGACTTACTTTTGATACAGTCAGCATGGTAGTCAATGTACAGGTCCTTCTCTCCATTGTCTAGACGGTTTTTGAGTTCAATGCGGAGTACACAGGAGCGGGCACGTATGGTTAGGTCAGGGCGACAACGGAGGTTCTTATGGTTGGTGTTGGTTTTGGCGAGTGAGTTTATAGTATAAATGAATTTACATTTGCTTGATTCATTTTTGCAAATGACTCTGCACAGGCGTGGGGCCACAGAGCCGTCACTGTTATTGAGCTCTCGGCCAATGCGTGAAATGTCAAGTATTTCATCAGCGGAGATGGTTGATGCTTGATAATCCTTGATGATGTTTCGGACAGTTGTGATGTCATCATTGTTATTGGTGACCTCTAGACCAAATAAGATGGCGTTTATTTATATCAATAATTGGCAGAATGATCTCAATAATTGGCAAAATGTCTTTACTAGAAAAATCATAACAGATTTGTCTCTTTATACTTTAGCCATATATTTTCCTTAAATCAAAGAAGTGATTCTCAGCCTTTAAAATTTTGATGATGGAATTGCTCACACTGATTGTTCCATATACATAGCCTGCCTTTTAAAAGAGCCCTTATATAAAGCAACTCCTTAAGCAAAATAAATATGCATATAGAATTTCAGCTGTATTCTTTATTCAAAACAAAATACACAAATGGATATTATTGTTCTAATTAGGAACATCTTAGCAAGCTATTTTAAATTTCTCATTTTCCCCTTCCATTGAATTTTGGATGATGAATAAGAAAATCAAATAAAAGATTTTCTGTAATTATTGTGTTGAAAACAAAATGGATTTTGATAATATGGAAAGTTTCTTTTTTTAAGTAAGATTTTTGGAGATTCTTTAGTGATTTCAAGAGAAAATTGTAGAATTTGGAATGGCTGTTTTTGGCTGGTCTCTTAACAATAATTTTAAAAAATAAATCCCTAAGGCTATGTTTCCTAAAAGAAAGAAAGAAAACAAAAATTAACAAGTAACAACTAGCAGATATGCATTATTTTTCATAGATAGTTCAGATTCCCAGATTTTAAAATATGAAGACTTTTACAGTATATGCAAGGACATCATATTTCTAAATTTGTTACATGTGACCATAAATTTTCTAACATTAATTTTTTTTCTGGTATTTCAAATCAATCTTAGCATTGCTGATTATTTCTACCATCACTCTTTAGGCCCTGCTCATATTCAGTTCTAAATAGAAGAAAATAATTATATTCCATTATAATATTTTTCTCCCCCACATTCCACCTTATCATACTTTTCATGTCATGGAAACAAATAAGGAACAGCTAGGTTTATGATAAAATAAGACCTACATTATAATTTCAAAATATATTGTTTCTTAATTATAATTTTAATACCTCCATTGAGCTTATTGGAAATCACTCAGATGTCCAAATAATTGGGATTAGCAGAGATATTTAAGAAATCCACTTCAGGAATAACTGGATCCTTTCAAATCAGAAATCAAATCATTTGAAACTCTAAAGTTTACTAAGAAGTCCCTAAACCAGGGGCTCCCAACCTGTGTGCCACTGCCCACTAGTGATCCATGAAGGGTTTGCCACCAGGCTGCAGAAATGGCCAGCAAGTGCATGTGCATATGTGTGCGCATCTTCACTTCTATGAGCAGTGTGCAGACATGCACATACTTCATTTAAGTGAGCAGAAGGCATGTATACATGCTGCTTGTGCAAATGGAGCTGTGTGCATGGAACCATCTCCTCTCCCCCCCCCCACCAATCGACAAAGCCAGAAATATTGGGGAACTCTGCTCTAGACAATTGGGCTTACAGAACCTTCTAGGTGTCAAAGTTACATTGTCACGGCAGTGTCATGTGATGTACCAGGCCTTTTCCTCCCTTTGTTAAACTGGGTGTGGGCATGGCCATCGCATGATGCATTCAGCCCACAGGCTGGGAGTTTGACAGCCCTGGACATTCATGATGAGTGTAACTCCTTAGCTTCATACCTTGTTTGTTCCTGAAGAAGAAGAAGAAGATCAATCTTGGAAGGAAACTGAAGAAGTGTCATGAACTTATTTTTTTTTTTTAACATATAGTGTTTCTTAACAAAGAAATGGAGAAATTAGCCCTAGTTTGCTTTGGCGGCGACCTTGAGCATGAACTGTGGGAAGCCTCTGAGATAGAGCTGAGCTGCAAGTGGGAGCTCTGTAAGGTCCTTCTCCTACAGTTCTCACTAAAAGCTTACCTTTGGCCAATGGCCTGCAATATGGAGCTTTCTTAACAAGCTCTGAAAGTCTTCCTAGGAATTCCAAAGTCTTCCAACATGGAAATACTTTCACAAATGCAGTGGTAAAGGCTTCTGTGTGTGTGTTTATGGAATCTTCTTCCTCAGAATTCTCTGAAGCACCAGATTTCCTTTGTTCAGATGAAATAAGCAGTGTCTTTTGTTGAAGCAAATCAACTTACCCCCACCCACCCCCAATTGTGCCTTACAGATATTACTAGTTGAATGTTTTAAAATGTTGAAAAAACTTAAACAGCTGCAAAAACTGCAGAATAATGGAGAGGCCTAGAAAGAATGGAAAACAAACTATGTCACTCTTGGCCATCTCAATAATCTCAGATGTAAAATCTAGATCAGTTTTGAGGGAATTTTAGGAACCCTCACTAGAATCTCCCCCAAACTTATCTTTTAATTTTATTCAACAAATGTTTGGTTTTGAATTTGTTCAGTTCAATGGGAAAGTGTTTTTGATCTTTAACTACAAAGACAGTTTTTTAATTGATAATTACAATTTTACTAACAAAATCACATTCTCCATCCATACAGCAGTACCGTGCATATGCTTTTGCAAAAATTCTAGATTGAATCTGAAAAGCACACTACTTTTGTGAATGAATAAATTTCCTGGAAAGTGGTTTTCCACCTAGGATTATTTTACAATACTTGAAAATTAGTTTTAAAAAGTATATTTATGAATTAACAAAATTTCTGTGTGATGGAAGTGAAATTTCAGCACTATCTTTCTGGTCATGAAGTTATTTTATTGTTTATTTTTTGTTGCTCTGAAGAAATTCATTCACTTCATAGTGCTATAGTCAGTTTTTTCTAAAATTCTAAGACAACCAGAAACAAGAGGCAGCATGTATGAAATTGCAATGTGTGCATTTTCAACTATAGCTTTAAGAAATTTGAATTAAAATATACTGAATAAACATACAATGATATTTTGATAGGGAAAAGAAATTTATGATATTTTTTTCTCAAGAAGCTTATGGAGTTTACTGTTTCCACTACAGCTTTATCCAACAGGGTTGCCAGATCACAGCTTGGCTCTGCGGCCAAACTCAAGTCAAAATACGGCCAAATTCGGCCAAATTATTTTCTCTCACGGCCAAATTTTCCAGCCAAATTTTTTTATGCAATATAACATGAGGATATATTGTTTTTTGTTTTTTTAACTGTTTTTAAATAATCAAATCATAAAAAATAGTCTTTATTCGACAACGTGACGTGATGTCATGGGAATTTCTGCGTTTCTTTACTCACATCCAGGCTAGGCAACTTCTGGGAGGCCCATTTTTTGCTGTCCCTGAGCCTCTGCATGGACCCTGCACTTACCCACAATCCAAAATGGGCCATGTGGGGATTCCTGGGAGGGGAGGGGTGGGGTGGGTGGGGCCAGCCAAGGGTGAGATTTGCTGGTTCACTGAACTGGCCATAAAATTAATAACCAGTTCACCTGAACCAGTGTAAACCAATAGCAGTTCACCAGTGTGAACCCCTGCTTATATTATGGTCTGCAAATATACAAAATCTAAACATAGATTTTGAGTAGAGTAGAATAGAATAGAATAGAATAGAATAGAATAGAATAGAATAGGATAGGATAGGATAGGATAGGATAGGATAGGATAGGATAGGATAGGATAGGATAGGATAGGATAGAATAACAGAGTTGGAAGGGACCTTGGAGGTCTTCTAGTCCAACCTCCTACACCAGGAGTGTCAAACTTAATTTCATTGAGGGCCACATGTTTGACCTCAAGGGCCCAAGTGGTCATGGTCAGGGTGGGCATAGCCAGCTTGACACCACTTGTGTCAGGGGCACCTATGGCCCAGGTACTCTGCCAGAGAAAATGGGCTCTCAAGCTCTGTTTTTGGCTGGGACAGCCCCCTGCAACCCTCTGCCAGCAAAAAAGGAGCTTGAGAGGCACCATGAGCTGATCCTTCACTATTTCCAGGGCTCCCGCATGGGCCGGATCTAAGCACTCTGTGGGCTGGATCTGGCCCCTGGGCCTTGAGTTTGACACTCCTGCCCTACACCACTTCAGACAAATAGTTATCCATTAACTATTTTTATATTATTTATATCCATTAACTTAGCGTGGTAGACCTAAGCAACGCTGGATGGACACGATCAAGGCCGATCTAGAGATCGCGAAGGCAGACCCGACATACGTGGCAGACAGAGAGGCGTGGAAGCAGTACTCAAGGACATTAGCGGACCTCGCCAGAGCGCGAGACAAACGCTGAAGAAAAAGAAGAAGAAGAAGAAGAAGTTATCCATTCTCTTCTTAAAAACTTCCAGTGTTAGAGAATTTACAACTTCTGGAGGCAAGTTGTTCCACTGATTAATTGTTCTAACTGTCAGGAAATTTCTCCTTAGTTTTAGGAGAAAATCAAGGATGCTTCTGTCCTTGATTAGTTTCCACCCATTTGGAACAGGGGGCAAAGTAATTTATTTGGCTATTTCAATTCTGATGGAGTATGAAAATGGGTTGATATCTGCAATGTGGGGCTCTGCTACTTGTATAATCCAGCACTCATGCACTTGATCTTGATCCAATATCAAAAGTTATGTTATTAATATACAAATTAAGTATAGACCATAATTTGCCTGCTAATCCAGATGGCTCCATACCCGAATTTTATTGCGAACAATATAGAGAGTGGCTTTCATATGCTCTGTTTGAACGTAATGATAGCCATTCTACCATAAAAGGATCATTTGACTAGAAACACATTGCCTCTTCCCAGTGATAGCTTAGATAATGATAGTCAATCTCAAAGTCCAGATAGGTTTTTTTTCCAGCTAGTTAGAGGTTTCTTCAGGCTAGATACTGAAATATGTTCATATCGCAACAGTTAAGCAGAGAAATCCAAAACAGAAATGTGTCAAAAATGTTTAAGAGATCCTGCAATTTGGTGTCTTGATTTTTCTTCTCACACAGATGCAAGCAGGGCTATTATAACTTAAATGCAAGTTATAATATTATATTATATTATAATATAATTATAACTTAAATCCAGAGGGCTCTTCTCCATGCTTTTGTTACGGACATTCAACTACATGCTCCAGTGGGGAAAATTATAGCGTCTATAAAATTACATCTACATTTCAGGAAGGTAAATCACTTTTTTCTTATTTGCACGATCTGCATTCTTTTCCTGATTATACAACTGCTTTAGTTCCCCATATTTGTTTTCTTCAGTCTGACAAGAGTTAAGATTGATCCATTCTTATGGACAGCCAGCATCTGAGTGCACTCTCTGTCTCTCTCAGGCTCTCTGTCTCTCTTTCCCTCCCTCCCTCTCTCCCACACCTCTCTCTCTCATCTGTGATTCATTCTTCTCTATCATTCTGGATATAAATCAAGATGTCACAGAGATGTTGAATACAGACCACAATTCAGTATGTGACTACATCAGATATTACTAGCATAGAGACTGGTTGGCAACAAATGACCTTGGGTGAATTTCACGCAGAGATCTAAGTCCTTGTTGAGACATACTGGCTCCAATCCCCACCCCTGCTAGTCAAGAAATTATCTTTCAATATTTTCATTCCCTCTCAGCATACTTAGCATATCATTCCCTTCTGTTACTTATTTGCATTTTACTGAAGAGCTCTTATTTGCATTTTACTGAAGGGCTCTTTTAGTTTTAAGTGAACTTCCAAGAATCTCCATGCTTTTTTCAGACATGCCAATCCAGAAGGTTAAACAGAGTGTGATTTGGATTTCTTTAAAACAAGAGTAAAGCAGTATAAGGGCTTCTTACAGTTATCAGTGAAGGAGCTATGGCTGAACTTTAAACAAAAATCAAGGGAGCTGCAGCCTTGGGTTCCCAAATGACCAGTAGATGTTGAGAACAAGAGTAAATGGGCCCAACATCAATAACTGGAAATGCTCTGGTCATCTGGTCCTTCTTCATAAAACTGTCCTCAAGGAGCAAGGCAGAAAGTGATAGCCTGCATTGGGCATTCTAGATTCATATCTCTAAAATGTTCCAGGGTTCTCAAGTAACATGTTTACAAGCAAGAGATGTGCCGGAACATCCTTATTGTAGAAAGTAATTTTTTTCAGCAAAGAATCATTCTACTCAAAATCATCTTCTTAGCATAGAACCAGATAGTACTGGCTAGAAGTACTTCTTCTTTGCCTCCTTGTATTCAGAAAATCACTACAGCTAGTCCTTGGCTTACAACAATTCATTTAGTGACTGTTTGAAGTTACAATGGCACTGGAAAAAAGTGACTTATGACCATTTTTCACGTGACGGTTGCAGTATCTCCATGCTCACGTGATTAGAATTCTGACATTTGTCCCAGGGTCATGGGATCATATTCTAACTGTCCTTAGTTCTAAGTTGCTTCTTTCCTTGATTAGTTTTCACCAATTGCTTCTTGTCCTGGCCTCAGGTGTTTTGGAAAATAGCTTGACTTCCTCTTCTTTGTGGCAGCCCCTGAGATATTGGAACATTGCTACGTGTCTGCCCTAGTCCTTCTTTTCATTAGACTAGACATACCCAGTTTCTGCAACTGTTCTTCATATGTTTTAGCTTCCAGTCCCTTTGTTACTCTTCTCTGCACTCTTCCTAGAGACTCAACATCGTTTTTACATCGTGGTATCCAAAACTGAATGCAGTAAATATTGAATGCAATAAATATTGAATATTTCTTACCGTTGCTTATATCCCCATTGTGTTGCTTGAGTAGATGAACAAATCTTTTCAGGAATATGCAGTCTGAAATTATCATTTCTGAAGGGGAAAATATGAATATAAAGGCTTCTCAATCTGTTAAAATTATAGATATATTAACAAAATGCTGACTGATGAAGTGATTATTCTTCTTAGGGAAGAAGATTGGGCATTTATATTGGTTTTATACAATTCTCTGTATATTACCCATATATACTCATTACCCATATATACTTTTGTTATTTAGCTTTAAATAATAAACCATATAGAACAATTTTCTGAAATACTTGCATGAAACCAAAATTGTTAGTTGATACTTGAGAGGCAAGACCAGTGGTCCAATGATGGTTTTCTGTAAAGGAAGCAGTGAACAAATATTACTCATTATTCCAGAAAGAATGATTACAGTTTGTACTCTGGAAAGCCCCCACTTCTAGAAGAGTGAAATACTTTGGCAAATATTAAAAAGGCAGAATATTATATTTCCCCAAAGGTGAATTGGAGAAACATGCTCTTAAAGACAGAAAGCAGCCCCCAAGTCTTTCTTAATAGGCCAAACAGAGGCCAGTACTTATATAAAGAGCTTATTGAAAGTGGAAGAAAAGTATCTATATAGCTCTATTCAAAAGCAAAGCAAATACTGCAGGCAGAAATCCATTCAAGACAAAATATTTTTAAACTCCTTGGGAGGATTAGAAAGCACCCAAGATCCAACACAAATCCATTAGCCACAGTAGGAATTGCTCAGCACCCTTTCAGAACACAAGCCCCTTCATTGCACCATTCCCAGAACAAGTCAAACTTCAAAGTCACAGAAATCTATAAAGATCCACCCACTCATTCAACCAGTTGTTAAGTTGACCCAGAACTGTCTTTGTGGTTCTGTTCAATAAACCATCTTTCCATACAGCCTCCATGTTGTTTCCAGTGTTTTTCTCCCAGCTTGGAACTGAACCAGATGGATATTTATTCTAACAGTACCATTGGTAAATTTGAAATCTACAAGAGTTAAATAAAATAATTACAAAATAATCATGTTTCAGGTAATGCAGTTTTCAGGAACTACTTGAAGACTTCTTACGTGGTCTTATTAGTGACAAAGCAAAGTGGTTTTACCCTTTCCTTCTTTTCACAGGTTCTTTAGATGCCTCAATGTAACTACCATTCTGAAGCCTATTTCTTAATAATGCATTATATTACCATTAATTATACATGATCCTGCTTAGAATTTTGAAATAAATCAAGGTCAATAAATTCTTAAGAATAAGTAACATCCTAACCAGCAAATCTTAACAATTTTCTTAAAATATACAATCTTAGTCATCAAACAAATGTTATTAACTGGAAAATTCTGGGAGTTCCGGTTTGCAGGGCTTCGGCGGCAAGTAGGAATCCGCAATTGTGCGTGGTTTCTGCCTGGGCTCGCCGCTGGAGTGCCCCCAGCCAGCTGGCTTCGGGGCTAAGCCACCCTGTAGAGGTGGTGAAGAGGGGGGAGACCACCAGCAGGGTCGAGGAGAGCTGCATCTCTCCTCCTCAGCTGGTCAAACTCCCTTTCCTGAAGGCGGTAGGAGCGGTGGTCAGAAATGGCCACCTCAAAGAAGCACTCAACCGGAAAAGAAAGTGCAGGAGGAAGATAAGAAGTGAAAGTTTTGGCTGACCGGGATGAAAAGCAACAACTAAGGTACCCTAAGGTAAATTTTATAAAAGATAACATCGCTCCCAAAGAAGAGTCGGAAGCAGCAAAAGAAAGTGAAAAGGGAAAGTTTTTTTTTTTCTTCACTCTCCTTCCTCACATTGACAACGAAGAGAGCTGAATAAGAAATCGGAAAAATCTGCTTTGGCACCAATAGGTAATTAAGCTGAAAATATAATTAAATGCCAAAGGGACAATAAAGATTTCTGGAGACTAAAACATTAGCTCAGTTTTTATTACATGTGGGAATATTCCTGTCTTATGTAAACATACATTTCTAATAAAATTTTGTATAAGGCAACCTTGAGCATCAATGAAATGAATGCAAAACTTCAAAGAAATGATTGCAATCTAGTTGGAAGAACCAGGGAAGTAGTTAATAAAATTCACCCCTAGTTACAGTTTAAAGGAAGCTGGTACATACTATTTTACAAACCATATGCATCTTTATTGGAAATTGTCTCAATAGATAAGTTGTGATTTGGGGTTACCTGTATGGTAGGGAGGACCATGGAAATAGTCCTTAAGTAAAATACACCTCAAATTATCATTTTAAAAAGCTGGTACATATTGTTTTACAAATCGTATGCATCTTCATTGGTAATTGCCTAAATAGATGTCATAAATGTTTGAAATGTTATGATACAGAAAGAACACTTTACTACATGTGGTGCATGTGTGAAATGTTTCAAAAAAAGAAAGCATAGAGCTTGTACGTGACATGCTGATTTATATTTTGTCATTTTTATGAAGCCACCAAACTTTGTGAATGTTTTTGGTTATAATATGACCAATCTAGCCAATAAAGTATGAATAAATAAATTAAATCTTAAAATTATTAATACAGTTTTAGAAAACCATTACATTTCCAAAATGAATGATGGACATCTACACTATAATATATGAAGATGTGAAATAGTGCAGTATAATGAAATACAATATAGCTATATAAAAAACAAAGGAGTAAAATGGTTAATAATGCAAATACCTTAGCAAAATTTGTATCCCATTTTAGCAGCTCTAGCTAATGTTCAATTGCAACAAAGGGAAACGGAACCATTCTCTGTTATGGAGAGATTACAGATAAAAGGGCTTCTCTGGAATGAGATCTGTGATGTATAAAATAGTGAAATGGGCTGCTACTAGTTCTCAGAGTGAAAGGTAGAACAGTTCTAAGTATCACATATCAAAAAGTATTTGACTTTTTATCTTACACTCTTAGACAAAACATCATTGCATTTGGGATAATATATGGAGATTTAAAAAAAAAATAACAAGTCTTTTGCTTCACTTTTTGTTGTTTCCCATCCCCAAGTGCATAGAAAAAGTGCCACCTGCTTTTTACAAAAATACTCATAGTTGTTCTTGCCCTTCTATTTTAAAAAATAATCCTTTGAGTTTTAAAAGGAATTCTTATAAGAGACCGATTTATGTTGGATTACTGAAAATAAAATACAATGAAGGTATTGATACTCACAAAACTCTGTTACCTTGAGTTAGTTTTAGGATAAGCCCGAAGAGACATGATAGTGTGCACTAGGCTAAAACATATGTTTCTTTTACTTTGGACAAGCAAAAATAATCAGATTATTGCCTAAATCATAGTTAAGCATAGTTAAGAAAAAGTATTCATCATGTTCCTATCATATTTTTACGGCTTGGTACATTGTGTCTGTCTTAACACTCTGTACAGGGCATAAAAGTAAGTAAAGAGTAACGAAGAAAGATGATTGATGTTTACGGATTGAGGGGGACTGAAAGAATTTTTTGTCCTAAGTTGTGAGCACAAAAGATTAGAACTGGACACAATGTAATCATCCTTTGTTAAACAGTTTGGCCAATGAATTAACATTTTCTTTCAAGTCATCCTGCCTACAGCCAAAGATCTGAAATGATACTTTCCTTCTTTGAAAGCTGCTAGTTTAGGTTTAAAAAAGAGAGAGGAGTTTTCCCTAACTGACTTATCTTTATGCACTTCTACTGCTTTGCAGGAGTGTGGTATTTGTATGTGTCCTCAGAGTCTAACACGTTAAAGTGATTAGAAAAGTTTAATTTTTTTTTGTCAAGCCAAGTCAATGTTTATTACAGTCAAATACCAGAGCAATTTAAAAATACTCAAGGAATGTCCAGTTAAAAATTCCAGAATAAAATAAGAAATAAAATCTATATTAAAATCTTAATTTGACATCCAGTCTGTCAGTTGTACATAAAAAAACATAACATGGCTTAATTATAATATAATATCAATCTTAACCTTGTTTTGTTCATGGTCAACTGTTTATTGGTTCTTATTTTATTCTAGAATTTTTAACTGGATGTTCCTTGAATGTTTTTAACTTGCTGGTCTTTGATTGTAATAAACATTGACTTGACCTGACAAGAATTTTTTTAAAAAGTCTTTTATTTAGCCAGCTGTTAACCACAAAATAATTAAAATCCTATATTTGATTATCTATTAATTCAGTCATGACAGGTGATTCTAACTTATGGTTTTCTATGATAAATTTAATAGGAAGGATGGGAGAGAGATTTTACTGAAAGGACTACTTTATTGCAAGTTCTACATAACATCTTCTTCACCACCATATTTCTCAAGCTGTCTGCTATCAGCCCCCTCTATCAGAAAGGCCCAGCAGGAGAAGGCAGTGTGGACAACTGTTAGATCTGGCAGAGTGAGAGTTGTGGGCCGTAAACATGAAGTTTTTGATGTATCAAATATGATAGACAAGTGCCTTTGCTGAATTTAATAGGGATACTAAGGTGGCAGGTTCAGCTCTTTGTGCTGATGCTGATGACTTTGTAGTAGATAAGAAGCTGTTGCACACTTTCTACAAGTTAAATACAATAATAGGTTGGCAACAGAGGGTTTTGAAGTTTAACTTTGCTATTGATTTACCTGTCAATGATCTATTTTTATGGAGTAGATGGGTGATAGGTCACATTGAAAGTATATAGGGGTGATAGGTGTGATAATTTGCATGCAGAACCCAAGAATAATATTGCCATTTCAGTCTGCCTAATTGGATTACATGAAAACATGTAATGTTCCACACTCAAAAAAGAAATAATCAATGTTGTTGGCATCATAGAAAGTTAATTGAGAAATGAAGAAAGTGGTGATTGTGGCAGCCACAAGTCCAATCATCCATCATAATTGAATACATGATTGCACTGTAAAAAATAGTCTGAACCTATGTGTATTTCAAATAGCACATGGGTTGCACTAACATGTTATACACCTAAGACAGAAGTACTTAAGTTTAACCTATTTGGTTTAACATTTTCAAATGAATAGCATTAGTTCTACCAAGCAGTTATGAAGAACAAAATGATTGAAGCTTAGACACCAATAGAAAGATAGTCATATCTAGTAACTTTGAATGTGCTTAGATATCCAGAACTTGATCAAATGAACCCAGAGGAACTTTCTGAAAGTTTGATTGAACCTTGTGTAATTTTTCTGATAAATTGAAGAGAATAGGCCAAATGACTGGAAGAAACAACATGTTATTGCAAACCTTCCAAAGGAAGGAAAGCAATGGAAGTGGAGTCAGACTGAAATTAATGCTTTACACAATGGAAGCCACCTGGGTGACTTTGGACCAACCTCTTTCTTTCAGTGGCTTTCAGTCCAAGTGATTAAAGCATTTAATTAAATATGTACTCTATTATACTGTCTTTTTAAGTTAAGAACTTAAAAATCATTGATCTACCTACCTTAAGGGATAGATGATGATGATGATGAAGATGATGATAATGATAAAAATAATAAGTTCACACACATGCACACACACACATGCACACACACGCACACACACACACACACACAGAGTGAGTTCTGTACTGGGAGCAGGGAGATACAGGTTCTATTCCTCCGTTATACATAGAAGCCAACTGGATGACTTTGGATCAGAATGGTCCTTAAATTTCAATGAAATGAAAAACATTTTTTTTGAAGTTCAATAAGTTTAAAGTCTATTTACCCATATTTTAAAAAAAAAATCTTCAGGCAAGAATTTCTTTAAAAATGAAATGGACACAATTTTATTACAGTAATTATTAACAAGAGTCATTCTTTAGTCCTACCATTGGTAATGTCATGAAGTAGGTGGTAATTATTCTGAGATCCAGGATGAGATAGTATAAAAGCTCCACCTACCTTGTCCATTCTAGTCTCAAAACAATTTGGAAACATGAAGTGGGTAACTTTCATTTCTTTGCTTTGTGTGGTAGCCACTGAATTGAAAAACCTACCCAGAAGATATCAGAATACTGGTATGATGTTTTTGTTTCTCACTTTCTCTTTTAAAAAAGCAGGTGGTTTTTTTTTCCAGATCTTTATTTAATGTTGCAGATTTGTACTGAATTCATAGTGATACTTTGGAAGCACAGTGTAAATCTTAGCCCCCAGAAAATTGTGTGTTCCTTCAATGGAATTTTCCAGAATATACCCTAGTCTTTTCAATTTACATAAATCTTTTAAATTTTCAATTGGATTTTTAATCCAAGAATTTTCCAGGGAATTAAATTTGATTGATGATTAGGATTGTATTTTTTAAATAGGATTTGCTCGTTGCAGTTAGCAATATTCAGAAGGTAAGAGATTCCCGACAATAAATCCAGAATGGTACTTATGTGCCTAATGATATTGAATGTCTAGATATTTTCTATGCCCCAAATCATAACATTTTCTGTCCCAGACTCTGACATCTCTTCAATCAGGTATAATAGTATAAATTTTATTACATGCTCATAAGAAATTACTAGAAAGCTACTTAAGAATTTGTTGACATTTGTTTATTTTGAAATCCTAAGCAGGGTCATATATAATTAATGGTAATATAATGGATTATTAAGAAATATGCTACAGAACAGTCGATTAGGCATCTAATCAACCTGTGAAAACAAGGAAATGATAAAACCATTTTGCTTTATCCTAAGACAACCACATAAGGTCTCTTCAAGTAGTTCCTGGTAATTGCACTACCTCTATTATTCTCTTTTATTTAATTAAAAAAAGGAATCAAATTTTAAAACACAGTTATTTTGTAAGTATTTTATTTATATTATTTTTAGATTTCAAATTTACCAAAAGTACAAAGTGTAATCATTCTTTCTAGAATAGTGAGTAACATTTGTTCACTGCTTCCTTTACAGAAGACCATCATTGGACCATTAGTCTTGCCTCTCAAGTATCAACTAACAATTTTGATGCCGTGCAAGTATTTCAGAAAATTATTCTATATGGTTTATTATTTAATACTAAATAATAAAAGATAACATATACAATGATTCAGAATTATAATATAATGATGGTTTGTAATAAAGAATTGTTTAAACCACCATAAAATGGCTCTCCTACTTCCCTTAGAAGAATAATCACTTTATCATTCAGTGTTTTGTTGATATATCTACATTTTTAATAGAACGAGAAGGGCTTAGATTCTTATTTTCCCCTTCAGAAATGATAAATTTGGACATAATACACTGGGATTCCCTGAAAACATTTGTTCAGCTGATGAAAAGACTAAGCTGAAATATAGGCAACGGTAAGAATACATTCAATATTTTGTTAAAGGTTTTATATCAAAAATGACACAACACAGCACACCTCTGGAGTTCATCAGTACATTCTATGATTTTCTGTATATGGTTTCTTTTAGTTACCTCCCATATCAGCTTCTTTCATAAGACATTTAACTTGTCTTTCCATTTTTTATTTCCCTGGGATATATGCTTCTATCTTCCGTCCAGCTATTATTATTATTATTTTGGAGGATAAAGTCAGATACGCAACTTAAGATGTTTATGGTAATTTATCCTAAGGTATTTCTTTCCATCTTCTTTTCACCTTTTCTTCCACAAAACTTTCTAATTGCACCACTAGGAGTTTATATGAAGTTCAGATAAAAAAATAATTCTGTATATGCATTAAATTAGGTATTCCTCAGTTCTTGGGATCTACAAGAAGATGAAATTATGGGATTCCTTGACTTCAACAAAGAATTTAACAATTATTGTTTGTCTTGAAGTTTCTTAAACAACTTGAAAAAAATCATGCCCGACATCTCAAACGTGGAGTCTGCCTATGCAATCCTAAGTTACTCTGAGCTCCAGATTCATTGCTGTAAAGCTGAAAACATAAAGGAATGCTTTGAATCAGAGGTATATCTTAAAAAGGAGAATGGGAAAGTTTATTATAGTGTTCTGGCTTGCTCCAAATTTAAATTTTCTGGTTGCCTCCAAATTTAAATTTTCCTTTATCAAGAAGGCATCAACTTGGTGTAACCAGCTAATACTCTTACAGTTTCCAATTGGCATAGTCATATGTAAAAGAGGTGGGAATAGACCCAATCATTCCAGCCCTTATTATTATATACTGCAGGATGTTTGATGTGGTATTTTATATATGCTCTGCTAGAATTCTATCAAACAAGGATTGTGAGACATTCATATTGTGAAAAGTTGAACCATATATGTCATAAATGTTGTTTAGTCTTTCTGTTAATAAGAAACTGACAAATATAAGAAGCATCACCACCTACATATGGAAAACAAGAATGGGAAGTTGGATTTGCAATATATGTTATATCCCTAGAATTGTAGCATTGCAAAGCCCAATATCTTCCACATTTTTACTCAGTACTGCAATGAGCATGCGGAAGGAGGATTCCAGGCACACAAGCAATCTTTCTGTTCATAATAAAGACTTCTAGGAAAGCATAAATGAATTATTCAAGTGGGTACCATTTGTCCCAGCAAACTTTCAGAATAGATATATTTTCAATTTCAGGGTCAAAAAATGATGGATCATATCTTACCTGGTTCTGGAAAGTACCAATAATCTCAGGTGGGTTAATACAGAGAGATAACTGGTACATCAATTTTTCAATGGTTTTATGCTGATGATGCTTGAATGGGTAGGAAGTCCCATCCCCGCACCAAAAAAAAAAAAAAAGTGAATAAACGTGTATCTAGCACAACATGACTAGTATAACATGACTCAGCCTCATCCAACAATTCCTTTTTTATTTTGAACAATCCAGGATGAATTAATTTATCTTCTATATTCTTAAAATCCTTTATCTGAAGGTAATATTTCTAGATGCCACCATACTTATAACAGTCCATGATAAATAGGACCTTGATTATCTATTTATCAAGCTTCCATAATTTATAATGACATTTTTTGTTTTGTAACACGTAGAGTCTTATATAGTGTCGGTGTTATTTTTGGCTTCATTGCCATTTGCATCAAAATATGATTTGTATAAAAAGTAGAAATGGCATAGCAGTAAAGTATATTTCTTCCATAATAACTCTGTCAAAACTCATTTTCCTTTCCCTTTCCTTTCCCTTTCCTTTCCCTTTCCTTTCCCTTTCCTTTCTCTTTCCTTTCCCTTTCCTTTCCCTTTCCTTTCCCTTCCCTTTCCTTTCCCTCAGTGTTTGATAAGTTCATTTATACTTGTATGTTTTCTTTATTTTATTTATTAATACAATTCTATGCCACCCATCTCTGGGCAACTCTTGGTGGCTTATGTGCAACATGTAGTTTTAAAACATAAAAGTGTTTACCTTTACTTTTTTGGTGTGTGCAATCTATAATTGTGTGAATTACTGGATGCAATACTGTTGAAGACCATTACAACATATTTTTACTTGAAGTCAAAAGAGTCATCAAACTATATGTACCAACAACAACTCCCAAAACAACAACAACAACAACAAAAGAGATTACCCATAACAATAAGGAAACTTCAATCCAAAAAGAGATCACTCTGGTGGAAAAACAAATCTGGTCACGTTGCCAATTTCAAAAGCCGATACAAAAATTTATGCCACCAGATAAAGACCGAATGCACCAATTATCACATTAAACAAGAGGAAAACCTTCTACGCACCAATTCCACCCACGCTTTCTACAATTTTGTAAACAACAAACTAAAAGACTCA
The DNA here is from genome assembly GCF_900518725.1 of Notechis scutatus. The sequence continues at coordinate 132,346 of NW_020717063.1, read as the reverse complement.
AGGTCCATCCCACCCCTGATAGGACCTAATGGTAAAGACTGCAACAATGACACCATTAAAGCCAACCTCTTTAACACATTCTTTGGCTCAGTATTTGTAAACAGCAATGGATCATGCCCAGTATTTCCTAGCTGAACCACAGAAAACTACAATGATCTAATACATATCAATTTTACAGAAGACAATTTTGAAAAAACACTACACAATCTAAAACCATCTCTATCCATTGGACCGGACGGAATATGTGCCTACTTATTAAAAAAGCTATCCACTGCCATAGCAGAACCTCTAAGCATAATCTTTGAAAAATCTTTCAGGACCAGCTCCTTGCCTAACCTATGGTCACAAGCTACGGTCATCCCCATCTTCAAAAAGGGAGACCCCAGCCTAGTTGAAAATTACAGACCAATCTCCTTATGCTGCGTCATCTGTAAAGTCATGGAATCAATTATTAACCAATCCATTATCCTCCACTTAGAAACAAACAACCTACTCTCCAATAAACAATTTGGTTTCAGAAAAAAACTATCCTGTAATCTGCAACTCTTACACTGCAAAAACATATGGACTACACAACTTGATCAGGACAAAACAATAGATGCAATCTACATAGACTTCTGTAAAGCCTTTGATTCAGTGGTACACAACAAACTACTCCTAAAACTAAAATCTTACAGTATCTCTGGACAGCTGCATAACTGGATAGAAGCATTCCTGTCAAACAGAAAACAAATGGTCAAAATGGGGAGTGTCCTATCAAATTCTGTACCTGTCAATAGTGGTGTCCCCTGAGGCAGTGTTCTAGGACCAACTCTCTTCATACTCTACATAAATGACCTCTGTGATCATATTAAGAGCAACTGCGTTCTCTTCGCTGATGATGTAAAGCTGTTCAATACCACAGACAATACTGCTACTCTTCAAAAAGATCGTGACTATGTATCAGAATGGTCAAACAAATGGCAACTTCAAATCTCAACAAATAAATGCTCTGTCTTACATATTGGCAAAAAAAAAAAAATCAAAAAATCAAATACAGGCTGAATAGTCAAGACCTTGTTGATGATCCAAGCTCTGTAAAGGACCTTGGAATACTCATCTCTAATGATCTAAGTGCTAGAGCCCACTGTAACTACATAGCCAAAAAGGCATTAAGAGTTGTTAACCTAATCCTACGTAGCTTTTTCTCTGGTAATATCACACTACTAACCAGAGCATACAAAACATTTGCTAGCCCAATACTCGAATACAGCTCATCAGTCTGGAACCCACATGACGTATCTGATATTAGCACAGTTGAGAAAGTCCAGAAATATTTCACAAGAAGAGTTCTCCACTCCTCTACTCGTTATAGAATACCTTATGCCACCAAACTTGAAATTCTAGACCTAGAAAACCTTGAATTACGCCGTCTTTGGTCTGATCTAAGTATGGTATATAAAATCATACATTGCAATCTCCTACCTGTCAATGAATACTTCAGCTTCAACCATAACAACACAAGAGCACACAATAGATACAAAGTCAAGGTTAACCGCACCAAACTTGATTGCAGGAAATACGACTTCAGCAACAGAGTGGTCAATGTCTGGAATACTCTACCTGACTCTGTGGTTTCTTCCCCAAACCCCCAACATTTTAACCTTAGACTGTCTACTATTGACCTCACACCTTTCCTAAGAGATCTGTAGGGGGCATGCATAAGCGCACCAATGTGCCTACCATCCCTGTCCTATTGTTTCTTTTTTTTCTTATACGTACCCATTTCATGTATGCATAACTATGTATATACTTATACCTATTATTTTGTAAGCGATTGACAAATCAAATAAAAATAAATAAATAAATAAATAAGTAAATAAGTAAATAAATAAATAAGTAAATAAATAAATTGCTTATTAGATCTTTACTAGCAAGGTATTTTGCCTGATACAAGTTAGCCTGCCTACATCTTTGATACCTGAAATAAACAAAAATGATCTGCTCTTTTTAAAAAAACTTTCATAACAGAAAAATGCTGGAGATTAAGTATCCAAATATTCCCAAAGATCTTGGTTGCTCCTTTAGTGTCATATTCTCTAATGCCAAGGACAACCAATTTAATTCTTGCCTAAACATTACTTTTTATGATAATGCCGCTCTCATTAAAGTGAACATGAATAAAGTCTTTAAAATAAAAGAGTGACTTACCAAATAATGCTGAAAAGATATGGAATCAGCATGCCTCTGATTATTTGTGTGTATGTGTATGTTTCCTGTCTGTATTTATGGGAAGGTATATGTAAGAAATGGTATGAAAAAGAAATAATGAAATTCTGGGAATTTATAATTGTGTGAATTGCTAATTAGATCTTTACTAGCAATGTGGTTTTCTTGGTATGAGTTAGCCTGTCTATATTTTTGGAACCTGATATAACAGATTGATCTGATTCTTTTTTTTTTCTTTTTTTTCTTTTTAGCTTTCATAACAGAAGAATGCTGGAAATAAAGTATCCAAATATCTTATGAAAGTGTCACTATCTTTAAAATGAAAATGAATAAAGACTTTAAAATGTTTATTTTGGTCATTTAGTATCTCCCCTTCCCTAACCCTCTAAGAAAAGGCTAATAGCTTATATGTTTTCTTCTTGAATGCTAGAAACTTTCTTCAGGAGTTAGAGACAAAAAATAATTTATGGTTAATAAATATATTTTTGAAAAGTCACCCATTTCCCCAAATAACACAAACACCACAATAAATGTCTCCTTTACTATGATTCATGATTAACTATTAATTATTTAATTAAGTCATGATTAACTAGGATGGTCATTTTTATATAAAGGAAAACAAAGGGAAAAAAACCCCTTACTTTCCATGTAATTTTAAAGTAAACGAAAGCTACAAATGTGATACATACCTAGTATTGTAAGTTATACCAAAATTACTTACTCTTCTCTCCCATACAAACTAGCCTCAGACAACACTGCATACATAACCTTTTATTCTTTAAATATCTAATATCTTCCTCTTTTTGATATTTTGTTAAATTAATCCTCCACCTTTCTCCATATTTCCCAATCCTTCCCTTTCTGTATTTCTTCTGGAATTTGATTCTGACTGGCTTTAAAAAAAATGTCAGCCCTATCAGGTGACCGAATTAAGAAACCAATGTCATATATATTAGAACCTCTTTTATTGTAAGAGCTATAATAACAGAAGTCTAAATGGAGTTTCTCATCTCCTACTTTATCTATGTGTGAACCAGGGAGCAGCTCCTCTGAAATGGTTTCTCAACTAAGATACTTGGAAAGTCTCAAGCCCCCTTGTCTGATTCATTTTACCTTGGTATGGCTTTTCCTCTTGTTCTTCAAGGCCATTTCCTATTCCTTCTGCTTTAGGTGACCAACTATCTGAAAATATGTTTACATTGTACTAGTTATTCATTTTTGCATTAAATGCACATTCAGATCTTTTTTTTACATATGTCATCCTAATTTCATCCCATGTACATTCCTTAAATAACTGATTCCCAAGTCATTCAGCTGACTTTTATTCTGTTTCCTGACACATCAAGCTCCAAAAGTGTGTGCAGCTGATACAGTTGATGCCCAGTACAGTATATAGCTGATGAATAAAAAGGGGAATACACCAATAAATTTTAACAAATAGGAAAAAAAAGTTTTTCTTTGAGCTCATCACCAATATTTCTCCAGTCTGATTATTGAAATAAATCATCTGACAGAAAAATACGAGGAAGCAAGAAAATAAACTAATATATATTTTTAAGTAGATGTCTGGTATATTGTAAATCAACATGATCTTAGATATTTGGGGGAAGAACCTCTTTCCTTCCTTCCTTCCTTCCTTCCTTCCTTCCTTCCTTCCTTCCTTTCTTTCTTTCTTCCTTCTTTCCTTCCTTCCATCTTCCTCCCTCCCTTTCTATTAATTTGTTCTTATCTGTGACATTTTCTTTCAAAAAGTTCATGGATGTAATAGTATGTGGAAATTATGGTGATATAATGGAAATATGACCGTAGAAATAATCAGCATAAACACAATGGATTGTATGCTTCATTTATCAGGTGAATTTATATAGCTGTATAAATGCTAAATGATGTCGTATGAAAAAGACATGAAAACCTGGCTATCTTCAACAGTAGCCTTGGTTGTTCACCTATGTTTTCTCACTGGCTTTGTTCTTGGCTTGTTCTCTGCTTTTTGATTTGTTTATTTGTTTTGGCAATTTGAAAATCTGTAATATTTTAATGCCTTTATGATGAGATCATTTTTATATATTTTCATGTATTAAATTTCAAACCATAAAAATAAAAACAAACAGTAACTGATAAGTTAGAGAAATTCACCTTCTGCAAACATTTCAATTTTAAGGTTTCATGTAAATCACCATAACATTAACATTAGCACAATTTTGATTATATATGGAAATATTCCTGTCTTATATAAACATATATTTCTAATATAATTTTGCATAAGGCAACACTGAGCATTAATGAAATGCATGCAAAACTTCAAAGGAATAATTGCAATATAGTAGGAAGAACCATGAAAGTAGTTAATAAAATTAACCACAAATTATAATTTAAAGAAAACTGGAACATATTGTGGAAGTATTGACACAATGTGCATCCAGTGAAAAAAATGTTAACAGGATTTTAAGATTAATAATAACTAGTATTGAAAATAGAGGGTGCATCTGGAGAATTGTGAGCAATTCTGATCACTGCATGTATATCTATATCTATATCCATCCATCCATCCGTCAGTCTGTCTGTCTGTCTGTCTACGTATATACACACAAACACACACACACACATATATTGAAAAATTGAAATGTGTGTAAACATTGTATAACAATCAAAATGGTCAGAATAAATATTAACTCAATGATGTTGTTTCCTCTTTTCTGTAAGATAATTTATTTCAGTACAGTGGTAGAAATATTGGTATTCATCAATAATTCTGTTATTATAGCTGTTATAATAAAAGTGGTACCTGGTGATAGGCAATAAGGGCTGGCCAATTTCATATTAGTAACCATGTTTGGTTACCTTTTCAGGGCCACAAACAATAAAATGTTAAAAAAACACCAGCATCGGCCTTAGTAATTGAAACATGTATGCCACTGGGTATGCATCAGTTAATCTGTTTTCATAGTCATTGTAAGCATGCATTGTAAGCATGCAAGAAAATTCACAATCCCATGCAAGAAAATTCACAATCTAGTCCTATTTCTAGGACTAGAATGCACTTCAATTACATTTCATTGCAGTAGGTTGTTAAATTGCTTAGAAACAAGTGGGTACAGATTATACAGATGTTGCAACCAAAATCCATGCAATTCATTGTGCTGATCACTTCGTAATCTTCCTTGCACTTTTCTCCACCATTCTGCTATTATTACAAGTTCTTTCATTTCATCTTTTTTTTGTACTTATCCACCTCCTTTAACCAAACTGCATTCTTGTTGTATTTCTTTGGGTTATCCCATATCTGTGCCCAGAATTGTACTGTTTTTTCCTGATTCACTTCCATCTCTTCACTGATGGTTTAGTAGAAATGTTTCTGATTGGACTGAATTTGATGGTTTGCATTTGATAAATGAAATTAAGAAGCAGAATGTCATTAATGTTATTCACTTAAACAAGGTCTAATGAATCTAAACTACAACTTTCAGTGAATTGACTTACTGGGCTAGAACAGCATCTCTGTTATTCTGATATGCTTGGCAAGCTTCTTCTGCAGCAGGATGAACAAAGGAAGAAACACTTCCTATAGATGAGATTTTATGGGACAAAACACATTCATTTCTTTTTGGATCAGCCTTAGCACAACAGTCATTAATTCCATATTTGTTGGAAAACTCTTCATCATGGCAGAGTACATCCAGGAAAACTATAACCTAGAGAACAGAAAAATATGTCTGTTAAATAAGTATTATTTAGCAGTAATGTATATAATTAATATACAATTAATGTGCATAATTAACATACAATTAATGTATATAATTAATATAATATCCATATCCCATTAAATCTTATTTAAACCAGAGGATATGAGATTAGAATCCAGATTCATATATGAGAGATCAGATGTTTTCTGCGTGTTTATCTGAACACACTTTTTACCCAAAGAAGACATCAAGAGAAAAAAGAAATGATAAAAAACCTGCTAAGCTGTGTATTTCTACCCATTGTTTATTGTCCCACAGGCCTAATCAGATAATGTTGTCCACAGACTAGGATTCATGGATTTAAATGCCAAGGTTTACATGCATACATACGAAGTGTTTGTGTATGTATAGTATGTGTTTATTCATATATATTGCATGTACATATGTGCATGATACTGTACTTCAGATTATTAAAGTTACGGTTTTAAATCACTTCCTGTTCTGATACCTCCTTCATTTTAAACTATTTTGCTAGACTAGTTGTAATTACAAAACTAGCAGGTAACTTATAGTTCTTTTTTCCAAATAAGAAGATGCATGGATGATGCATGGATGGATGGATGGATGGATGGATGGATGGAAGGAAGGAGAGAGAGAAAGAGAGACAGACAGACAGACAGACAGACAGACAGACAGACAGACAGAGAGAGAGAGAGAGAGAGAGAGAGAAGAGAGAAAGAAAGAGATTTCAAGATCAAACAGAAATTATTGTTTCATTAGTTTTGTATCTCAAAAATTTCCAAAAACTAGAATCTTTAAAAAATATCTTAATAAGCTATTTTAAAAACCAGCTTAAATGACTTTGATATACTGTGAAAATTATTTTTATCTTTTTAGTACTATTTAGTACTAGTTTTCTTGAAATAAAGCAATCTTTCTAAGATTGGAAATCTCCAGATATGTGGACCAACACTTTGAAATGCCAGCAATGGCCATGCTATCTAATGAATTCTGAAAGCCAAACTTCTTAGTGTTTCCAAGTCGGGGATCTCTAAGTTAAAGGGTATAACACTTTCCCAGAGGTAAGCAGCTGTTTATTGCGCCTTTACTGAGTAAGTTTGCATAAGATTTCCAGTAAAGAAGAGAAAAGTCATGGATTTTAGATGTAATAATTGACTCCACACATTGGGTTATGTTTGTTTGATTTTGGATTAGCATATGATCTTACCAGCTATAATTTGTTTAATAAACCAATATATATAAAATGTAGCTTAATGCACTGGTTAGCAGTGTTCCGGATATTATCAACAAAACACGACAGATATTGCAACTTGTTTCAAGGTTTAAAGGATAGAATTGTTAAATATTTTACTTTGTAGAGAAATTGGTTTGTTAGGACTGGAATTAATGCACTAATTTTACTCTTAACAATATGTAAAAAAACAAAAACAGAAAAAAACCCTGTAGCTGAACAGAACTTTAAGTATTTGGTTAATCAATATGTCTGTAGTGTCCAATTTAGCTTCCAAACACTTACCAAAGGCTTTGTACATTCTGGATTTGAATATTTATTATCAACACATTTCTGGTGAATAGCTTTAACATTTGTTGACAGTTTTTTCACCTCTTCAAGTGTAGCATTTGATACACTTTGAGCAAATAAGCATAAAACACTGGAAAAAAGTACAGATGATTTTTTAAAAATACAGTCTGAATAGCAACATATTTAACAGTGGAGTCCTTGGTGCTTGATTGTTTGCTTACAGACATTTTATTACCCAACTAGATAACATTATCAGAGCACCAAGGATTCCACAGTTCAACTTGAATTATATGTATTCCCTTTTGTTGGAGGCAAGAGTGGATGCAGAAGAACCCTGGGAAATGCCTGGGTTCCAAGTTCTTTTTGTTCTAACCCTCAAGGTGGAAGAACAGCTGATGCATGAGGATACCTTTTAGTCTTCTGATAAAGAAAGCTATAAAAAACGATATATAAATGCCTGTGTGTTTTTGTGCATGAGAGAGACAGACAGAGAGACAGATATGCAGAGAGGAAGGTGGTTGATAACAAAGGAACTCTTTCTTTTTTATTAAATCTAAAATTCTTTTTGATGGAAAGGCAACAGTTTATCCAGAATTATTTTTAAAAAAGACTTCAAAATGAGAAAAAGATTAAATCCATGTACTAGAGGTCAAAAACATACACAATCTGCTTAATTCAATTGATTTTAATAAAACCGATCTCATTTATCACTTTGCCTAATAATAAATTCAAGTGTAAACTAAGGTAAACCAGGGATTTTAAAAATGAATTATATCTAATGTTTCCTTATATTTGTAACTTTTATATTCAAATTTCAGCAGCATGATTTAGATGACTTTCTCACTGGATTTTGATCAGAGAAATTTGATAAGTCATTAGCATATTTTTATGCATCTCTCATTCAAAGTCCAGATCTAAACCCTTTAGAATCTGATGAAATATTATGATGTTACAAAAAATTAAGGCAGAGGAACGTTTTTTAAAGATAGCCAAAACCAGTGTTCTCCAATAGGTTAATGAGGTTGATAGCCAGTGGAGAAGATGAGAAGAATGGTAATTTTACCACACAACAAAAACTCAGCTAATATGGTTATGCTTAACAGATTATGTCACATTGTGGCCTACTTCTACATTTTTTTCAAAATTATTTCTATTATTGAACAGATAAATGCTTGAAACTCCTTGTTTTATTTTATATACTTGTTTGTGCATATGTTCTTGTCCTCAGTTTAGTGCTGTGTTTTACAACTGAAATAGGCATCTAACATCACCCCTTTCTTAGCACAATTTAAATTTCTAAAATTATCTAATTACTTGCACTGTAGTACAAATATATGATTTTGGAACCATATAGAATGAAACTTCATGAAACAAAACAGGGATAGTTGAATAAAATCGTGAGTAGGAATACCCTGTTAGAATGGTAGATAAAGGACATGTGTTGCAGGCATTTGGTAAATGAATAACAGTAGCAGTAAATGCAATTTTATATTAGCATCATTCAGTTATACAGAATTTAATTATTCTAAGCTACAACCTTCAGCCAATTGACTTACATGTCTAGGACAGCATTTGAGTCATTCCTATATGCTTGGCAAGCTTCCTCTGCAGTTGGACAAACAAAGAAGGAAGCATCTCCTTTGAATGAAATTTTATGGGACAAAATACATTCATTTCTTTCTGGATGAGCTTTAGCACAACAGTCATTAATTCCATATTTCTCGGAAAACTGTTCATCATGGCAAAGTACATTCAAGAAAACTGTACTCTAGAGAAAGAAAAAATATGGGTCTTAAACAAGCATTACATAGCTGTAATTTATATAAATAATACTCCTGTCAGCCTGACTCACAGATGAACGGGTTTTCTCCCACGTAAGATTGGAAGTATCTAGGCAACGTTTCGATGAAGTCTCATTCATCATCTTCAGGCTTCTGTCTTCAGCTCTATGCTTCTCAGAGTGATGTGAGCTTGCAGCTGCTTCTTCCTTTTAACTGTTAGTGGGGGTGTGACTTGATTGGGTGGGGGCTTGGCTGTGTTCTGATTGGGTGGGGGTGTGTTCTCATTGGTTGGGGGTTTGGCTGTGTTCTGATTGGTTGGGGGGTTGGCCATGTTCTGATTGGCTGGAGGTGTGTTCTGTTCAGGTGGGGGCTTGGTTGTGCTCAGGTTGGTCTTAGTTACTGGGGGATTTGAGCTGGTGAGCTGTGATCTTGCTGTTTGGCTTCGAGTTCGTGGTCGTGCTGCATCTTCATGGTGGGGGTCAGTCCGCTTCATGTATGGCTCAGAGGGGTTTGAAGTGGGTAGTGATGCAGCTGCAGTGCGGCTTCTGGTCTGTGGTCGTGTCTCATCTTCTGTGTGGGTGTGAGTCTGCTTTTTACGTGGAAGTGTGGTGGTGGCATCTTGTGTGGCCCTCGTGGGTGTGGGTCTGGTGTCATTCATCATGTTAGGTACTCGTCTGTTCATGAGGGCGGGTTTCCAAATGGCTGGTAAGCAGGAGGTGTCATCTCTTTTATTCATGCTGTGTGGGTGCTCTATAGAAGGAGCACCCATGGGATCACCCCTCTCACCTGTCATCGCAAACTTCTACATGGAACACTTTGAAACACAAGCTCTAGAAAAATATGATCACAAACCCAAACTCTGGCTCAGATACGTAGATGACACCTTCATAATCTGGCCACACGGGAAAGAAAAACTGAACAACTTCCTCACACACCTCAATAGCCTACACCCCAAAATACAATTCACCATGGAAACAGAAGCTAACAATCAACTTCCCTTCCTAGATGTCTTGGTATACAAAAAACCCAATGGCTCCCTAGGACACACCATCTACCAGAAGAAAACACATACAAACCGCTATCTACATGCACTCTCACACCACCACCCAGCACAGATCAATTACGTAGCTGAGACACTCATCTCCAGAACAAAATGCTTAGCTGATGAACAACACCTAAAAACCAAACTAAACACTCTCACCAACGTACTCACAGCCAATGGATTCCAAAGAAAGAAGATTACCCACCTAATCCAAAAAGAAACCCCAACCAAAATCCAAGACAGAGAACAAGAGAACGACAAAGCCCTTCTCCCATATATAAAAGGCACTACAGACAAAATCAGCAAGATCCTCCAAAAACACAACATTAAAACAGCATTCTGCACAAACAGAAAAATATCCACCATCCTAAGAAACCCTAAAGACAAAATCGAGTTAGAAAACCAAGGAGTATACGAAATCCCTTGCACCGCCTGCCCCACCACATACATTGGACAAACTAACTGAAGAATAAGTGCACGCGTTGAAGAACATAAGAACTCAATCAAAAAAGAAGAACCGACCTCTTCCCTGGTCCAACACCTCAAAGCCACAGGACATGAGATTGACTTTAAAAATACCAGAACTATCGCCAAAACCGAACACTTCAACAACAGAATAATCAGAGAAGCCATAGAGATAGAAAAACGCCCACACAGCATGAATAAAAGAGATGACACCTCCCGCTTACCAGCCATTTGGAAACCCGCCCTCATGAACATACATTGGACAGACCAATAGAAGAATAAGCACCCGCCTGGATGAACACAAAAATGCAGTCAAAAAGCTGGAACACACTTCCTCACTAGTCCAACACATGGAAGCCACAGGTCATAGCATCAACTTCAATGGCACCAAAACCCTGGCCACTATAGAAAACCCTAATCACAGAATCATCAGAGAAGCCATAGAGATTGAAAAAAGACCAGAAAGCATGAATAGAAGAGATGATTCCACCAGGCTGTCAATCATTTGGAAGCCTGCACTCACAAACAAAAAAATCTCCACACCACAAGCCAGGCAAACACCTGGGCACAAACAGATCCCCCCTGATACCTCCAGCTCAAACACATCCCAACCAGGCACCCAGATGAAACCCAGCTTCCTAACTAATGATAGCCGTCCATTTACCCGAAGTCAAGCTGCACTAAAGGCCTCCATTAAAGCAACACAATGCTGCCAGCCAATCAAGATACAAAAAGAGCCAAAAAACAGACAGAAGATATTAGAGACACCAATCAAGCAGAACACAGCAAACTCCGAGACCAATAAACACAGACCAAGTCTCCCAACCAATCAGGATGAAGAAAAAACCATTCTGGCACAGCAATAGGCTGCCCCAAATTCAAATCTGAAACCACTGTAAAAGTCTGACTCACAGACAGACACAATACAGAAGCCTGATGATGGCAGATGAGATTCTGCTGAAACGTTGCTACAACTTTAAAAGAACAACTACAATGACGTGGGAAAATACCCGAACCAAGCCGAACACCATACATATATATATATATATATATATATATGGATCTTTGGTTATTCGGGTTCTCTCCCGCGTAAGATTCAAAGTATCTAGGCAACGTTTCGGCGAGGTCCCACTCGCCATCTTCAGGCTGGTGCTTTCGGCTTAGTGCCAGTGCAAGCAGTGTGTGACCGGAGCTGCCATCTCTCTCTATATACAAGTGGTGGGGGATGGTGTGCTGGGCTGGTTGGCTGTGCTGCAGCCTCTTGATTGGTTGATGGAGTTGATGTTGGTATAATGGGCTGTGTAATGGCCTTTTGTTGTGGAGATATCCTGGATCTTGTGCTGTCATCTCCTGGGTCGTTAGCCTCTTGTGTTTTAACGGCTTGGGTAATGGGTTGTGTGATGGGCTTGTGAGTTCTTTTGTTGTGGTATCCTGGGTCTTGCGTTGTAATCTCCTGGGTCGTTTGTGTTTTGATCTCTTTTCCATTAGCCTCCTGTGTAGTAACAGCTTGGGTAATGGGTTGTGTGATGAC
>NW_020717063.1:91654-119693 GCF_900518725.1 Notechis scutatus | reverse complement strand
TATTATATTATATTATATTATATTATATTATATTATATTATATTATATTATATTATATTATATTATATTATATTATGTTATATTATATTATATTATATTATTTAGATTTATCATTTATAGCACAATTATTGGGAAGACTTACAGGCCAGCAAGCTCATTATTTGATAATGCAAAGAAACAATTCAAGGGCAACTGATGGTCATCTGTAAAAAAAGAAATGAACATTTTTTACTTACTATTCCAGGAAAGAATTATTAAACTTTGTGCCTTTAGTAAACTTCTAATTGAGTATAATGGTATCATACTATATGCAAGAACTAATTCATGTCTTCTAGACTTATTTAACACATTGCAAAGACTGAGGAGATACTGCAATGCTTACGATGTATTCTATTATTTTTGCATATCTGGCAATAACATAAACAAAATAATTACAAAATAACTGTTTTAAAATTTGATGTCTCTTGTAATGAAATAAAAGAAATAATACTTGTAATGCAGTTTCCAAAACTACTTGAAGACATCTTATGTGGTTTTCTTGGCAACAAAACAAAGTTGTTTTATCATTTCCTTTTTCTCACAAGTGTTTAGATGCCTTGATGCAACTACCTTCTTTTTAATATTTCTTAATAGTCCACTATATTACTATGAACCAAATATGATTGCTTAGAATTTTGAAATAAATCAAGGTCAACAAATTTTGCAGAACAAGTAACTTCTTCATAAATTCTTCTACGCATCTAGTACAATTTTATACTATTATACCAGATTGCAAGAAATGTCAGGGTCTCACTCTGGAATAGAGAATGCTATTATTTGGGGCATAGAAAATATTTACACATTCAATAACATTACGCACATAAATACAATTTTGGATTTATTGTGGGAAAGTTTTTGCCCTCCAAATATTGATAATCATTACAAGCAGATACTAATATCTTTTTTACAGGCAACTATAATCATCAATCAAACATAGTTCACTGGGAAATTCTTGGAAAAAATTGTGTTGAAATGCAAATACAGTTTGCACTTCATACAGTTTGAAGAGAAACTAGGCTATACTCTTGAAGAATCTATTGAAGGAACATACAGTCTCCTGATTTAAGCTTTTACTATATGCTTCCAAAGTAGTACTATGAATTCAGCACCAATCAGAACAATCAAATAAAGATCTGAAAAACAGAGAGTGAGAAGCAGAAAACATCATACCAGTATGCCAATATCTTCTAGGTAGGTTTTTTAATTCAGCAAAGCTTACCAAACAAAGCAAGGAAATTAATATTACCCATTTCATGTTTCCAAATTGTTTTGGGATAGAGTGAACAAGGTAGGAAGGACACATGGACAGTTTGAAATTTTATACTATATCACCTAGGGTAATCAACACCCACTTTATCCTGTACCCATAGGAAGGTCAAAAGAAAGACATTTGTTGATAATTACTGTAATAAAATATTTGTCCAATTTATTTGTTAAAGACAAATCTTTCCTGAAGAAATACCAGCAATTTTTCAGAACATGAATAAATAGCCAAGTGGATGGTCACGCTTCAAAAAAAGTAAAGTAAACTGTTTTATCTCTTGCCCTATAAACATAAATCATTGGAAATTTTGTCCAAAGGTGAATCAAATTGATATGGTTGAACTAGCACCTTTTTGTCAGGTTCAGAGCAAAAGTCCATTATGTTAATTGTCAAGGCTACACATCTGAGCAAACATTTAACTTTTGCAATTCTAACAACTAGTAGAGTGGCAACCACTACTAGTCCATGCACATCATTATATGTTATGTTCTCTCCCTCTCCCTATCTCCCTCCCTCCCTACCCTCTCTCTCTGTGTGTGGTCTCTTCATTAAAATTTAAAGACCATTAGCTATCATGCTACATGCTAATTGGGTGGCAGAGAATTTTTTTTTTTACTTTCTTCAGTCTAGGGCTGAGAGAAAGTGACAAGTCAAAACTCATCCAGCTAGCTTCCTCTAGTCCAGAACACTTCCTCCCCTCTTTCTCTCTCCCTTTCCCTCTCCCTCATATGTTTATGTTTGTGTGTAAATGTGTATGTGTGTATATGTATTATCATTATCATTATCCTCAATCAATCCCTACAATTTAGATCAAGTATTTTTAATTTCTTAATTTAAGAAAGAAAGAATAATAATGTACAAATGTAATTAAATAAGGAAAAATTGCTTGCACTGAAAGCCACTCAAGAGAGTAGTTGGCCCAAAGTCACCCAGCTGGTTTTCATGTTGGATTGAATTTGCAACTCCCCATCCCTGATCTGGCACCTTAAATATACACTACTGTTATGCATATAGATATGTTTAGTGATAATACCGTGTTTCTCCAACAATACGCCCCCCCCCCTCAATAGGAAGAGCCAGCATGTTTTCTTGGCATAAAATGAAATTAAGCCCCTTCCCCCAAATTTAGGCCTATTTAAAAACATGTAAAATGGGAGGGAAGGGCAGGGGGGACTTGCCATTAGGAGCGCCCCACAGACAGCCATGCCTCACCACTAACTGCTCCTAACGGGTGATCATGGTGGAGCACGGAGAACTCCCTACTTCCGCCAAGCACCTTTGCAGACCCGAGACCTTTGGTGCCTGTTGCTTTCCCTTCTGCCCATGCCGCTGCCGCATTAGGAGCTGCCGCTTCTGTATTTGGAGCACTGCCGCCGTTTGGAGCACCACTGCTGTTTGGAGCACTGCTGCCGCATTTGGAGCTGCCGCTTCCATATTTGGAGCACCGCCGCTGCGTTTGGAGCTGCCGCTTCCGCGTTTGGAGCGCCACTGCCATTTGGAGCATGTTTGGAATAGCAGCAGTGCTCCAAATGGCAGTGGAGCTCCAAACACAGCGGCAGCTCCAAATGTAAAAGTGGCAGCTCCAAACATGGAAGCAGTAGCTCCAAATGTGGAAGCAGTACTCCAAATGATGGTGGTGCTCCAAACGCGCTCCAAATGCTGGTGGTGCTCCAAATGCGGAAGCGGCAGCTCCAAACGTCACAACGGCATGGGCAGAAAGGGAAGCAACAGTGGCAGGCACCGAAGGTCTCGGGTCTGCAGCAAAGGTGCTTGGCAGGAATAGGGAGCTCTCCATGCTCTACCATGATCGCCCATTAGGAGCAGGCACGCTCTAGGCAAGGATACAAGGGGGGAATTAAGTCACTCCCCCAAAAAGATGGCTTAGTTGTTTTGGGGGGGCTCAAAAAAAATAAGTCCCAGCCTTATTTTATGAGAAACATGGTAATAGTTCTTACTTTCTTCAAGAATAAACATTAAGCATTGACTCCATCACTGAAATTGCTTATGCTTTATGAACGATATAGTTCCTGTGCAGGGCCTGGCTATCTGTTGGAACTCTTTTCCCTAAAGGTATCTATCCATCCTTCTAGATCAGGTAAGGTAGATATGGTTCTTGTCAGCTTCCTCAAATAATGTCAATGTAGGAGAAACTAGGAAATGTGTGTTTTCTATAACAGCTCTGTTCAATGGAACACCTTAGCCCCTGAAGTTCTGCAGGGACTTTAAGCCTCTAAAAACCTGGTTTTTCAGCAAGCATTGGAAGAAGATTAGATGTCATGTTATAAATGATTGTTGTTTTGTTGTTTTAAACTATTTATTTTTTAATTGATTAAGTTCTGTAGTTTTGCAAATGATTTTATATATCCTTTAATTTTTGAAAGATGATTGGTTACATACATATTTCAAACAAATAAGCAAACAAGCAGATAAATAAATAAGGATTGTCTACAGCCTTTTTTCTCAAATATGTCATCTGGACTGAGATGTTTTTATTCCTCTGAATGCAGCCCCTCCTCATGCTAATTCATCTCCCTACTGCAGGCTACCACATCTTCTGTGTCATCTGTGTCCTTGCAGAATGCTGTGGCACTGAGTATTCATTTGTCATTAAAGATAAGAAGATTTTTTTTTAAAAAAAGTTATAACTATTCATTTAATAATAACTTTGTAATAATACATAAAGATAACCATCGAGCTTACATAAATTGGTTCCAAGAATTCCTTCAGAACAGTGCTGTATTACCTTTACTAGCTTGTGGACAAACTGGGTTTCACATGATATATCTACCCTGTTTCTCCAACAATATGGCCTCCCCCAATAGGAAGTCCCAGCATGTTTTATAGGCATGAAATGAAATTAAGCCCCTCCCCCCAAATTAAGGCCTATATTAAAACATGCGAAATGGGGGGGGGAATGGTGGGGGGGCTTGCCGTTAGGAAGTACTTTTGTTGCACACCTGGATATGGTGCTGCCTGCATTGACCCCGATACGAAGTGCCCCACCAACGCCGAGGTCAACATCTAAGCCGTCGCCGCCCGCCCGCCCACCTGAAGATGCAAGGGGGGGAATTAAGTCACCCCCGAAAAGACGGCCTAGCCATTTTTTCAGGGCATACAAAAAAATAAGACCCAGTCTTATTATATGAGAAACACGGTATATCTGCTTTCTGAAGGAAACCAAATTTATATTTTATTTGATTATCACTATTATTCATATTTATGTTTACTTTTATTTTTTATTTTAAAATTTATTTTTCTATTGTTTTAGTATTTTTGTCATTGTAATTTATCATCTCTTCCCCCACTCCCTAACAGACTATTTGCTTCCAAGTAGACTATTTGTGTTAATGTTAAATGTCAGATTGATTAGTGGGGAAATATCCTGGCAAGATAATGTATCATGCCATTGATTGATCTCTGGATTTGAAATACCACCTAGAGACACATCTGCCTGTCCTTGTTCTATTTTTCAAGGAAGGTGGAGGTGATGAAATAGTGAGTAAGAGTCAGAATAATGTAATTGAAAACTGAAAAACTCAGAACAAGCTTGCACACACCAGAAAAATAGAAAAGAGATTGCATTGCTTGGTCAGCATTGTATTTATGCAATTGTTTCACGTAGTACGCCCATTTTTGGACCATGAGAAAATCTGAGACCATTTGAAGGATACTTCCAGAATATGTTTGGCACAGTAGATGTACTCTTTAGAAATAAATAGCCATTTTATTTAAGCATCTTCTAGTCCTTCTTTTCACTAGATAAAATATACCCAGTTCTTGCAATGCATCTTCATATATTCTAACCTCAAGTCCCCTAATCATCTTTGTTGCTCTTCTCTGACCAGTTTCTAGAATCTCAATATTATTTTTATATAGTGTGACCAACACTGGATGCAATATTCCAAGTGTGGTTTTACCAAGGCCTGAAAAGTGGTACTGACTCTTATGTGATCTTGATTCTATTCCTCTGTTAATGCAATCTAGGATTGCATTGTTTTTCTTGGCTACTGTTATTTATTTATTATTTATTTTATTTATTTATTTTTTCAAGAGCTTATAATATAACAGAAACAAGAACAAACATAAGTTTAAATATAAGAAATAGGAACTAATAATTGGGGACAATAGGACAGGGATGGTAGGCATGATTGTGCGCTTATGCACAACCCTTACAGACCTCTTAGGAATGGGGTGAGGTCAATAGAGGTTTGTTTGAGGGTAAAGGAGTGGGGGTTTGAGCAGGTGACAACAGAATCAGGCAGTGAGTTCCAGACAGTGATCACTCTGTTGCAGGAATCGTGCATCCTGCAATCAAGCTTGGAGTAGTTTACATTTTATATCTGTTCTGTGCTCTTGTGTTGTTGTTGTTAAAGCTGAAATATTCATTAACTGGTAAGACATTGTAACATATGATTTTATGTACTATGTTTAAGTCTAATCTTAGATGGCGTAGTTCAAGGTTATTTAAGCCTAGAATCTCAAGTCTGGTGCTGTAGGGTATTCTGCTGCGAACAGAGGAATGTAGTACTCTTCTGGTAAAATACTTCTGGACTCGCTCAATTGTATTTATGTCTGATATACAATGAGGATTCCAGATAGCAGAGCTCAATTCAAGTATTGGTCTAGCAAAGGTTTTGAATGCCCTAGTTAGCAAAACAGTATTACCAGAGAGAAGTTTCGTAAAATTAAACTTACCACTTTTAAAGACTTTTTGGCAATACTGTTGCAGTGAGCTTTGGTGCTTAGATCATTTGATATCAGAACTCCAAGATCCTTGACATAGTGAGGGTCATCAACAAAGGTCATGTCCGCTTGTATTTGGTGTATAGATTTTTTTTACCAATGTGTAGGACAGAGCATTTGTTGGTTGAGATTTGGAGTTGCCAACTGTTAGACCATTCAAACATATAATCAAGGTCTTTGTGAAGGACGGTAGCATTGACGGTGGTGTTGAATAGTTTTACATCATCAGTGAAGAGGATGCAGTTGCTAATAAGGTGATCACAAAGGTCATTAATATATAGTATAAAGAGTGTGGGTCCTAGAACACTTCCTTGTGGGACACCGCTGATAACTGGTGCAGGGTTTGATAGGGTGTTTCCTATTTTTACTATTTGTTGCCTACTTGATAGGAAGGCAGTAATCCACTTGGAAGGGATCCAGAAATGCCATAAGAATTTAATTTTAATAGTAGTTTGTCATGTACCACTGAGTCAAATGCTTTGCAGAAGTCAATGTAAATTACATCTATTGATTTACCCTGGTCAAGAAGTGTAGTCCATATGTTTTGCACTGTAGAAATTGCAAATTGCAAGAAACCAAATTGTTTATTGGACAGTAAGTTGTTTGACTCTAGGTGGAAGGTAATGCATTGATTAATAATTGATTCCATAACTTTGCATGTGATGCAACACAATGAGATTGGTCTGTAGTTTTCAACCAAGCAGGGGGTCACCTTTTTTGAAAATAGGGATGACCATTGCTAAAGACCATAGGTTTGGTAAGGAGCTGGTTCTGAGTGATAAATCATATATTATGCTTAGTGGTTCAGCTATGGTAGTGGAGAGCTTTTTTAAGAAGAATGCACATAATCATCAGGGCCAATAGATAAAGATAGTTTAAGGTGGCGTATTGCATTTTCTACATTGAGTCTTTAAGTTTGGTGTTTACAAAGTTATAGAACGCACAGGTAGATTTTGTGTGTAGAAGATTTTCCTCTTGTTTTCAGTGGTAATAGGTACATTCTGCCTTTATCTGTCAGCTTAAGGTGTTGTAATGGTTTTTAAAGTTAGCTACATATTTAGTTTTGGATATTTTTTTTAGATTGAAGTTTTCTCATTATTTTGGGTAAATTGTTTTTTTTTTTTTGTTTGTTTGTTTGTTTGTTTATGGGAGTTACTAATGGAACATATAGTTTAATGACTCTTTCAAGTTCAAGCAAGAAGATGTTATAATGTTCTTCTACAGTGTTACAGCCAGAGAAGAGAATGTGCCAATCAAGAGATGATAAGTCGGCAGCTATGGCTTCATAACTGACTTTTTTAAAATTGTATTTTGGAGATCCATCATTGTAATCCTCTTTGAGAGGGTGTAATTTTAGACAAAAGTCAATCATGCTGTAGTCACTGTTTGAAAAAGGTTCCTGTGTTTGTAGGCCATAAATTGAGTTTGAGCTGTTGCAGAAGATGAGGTCAAGACAGTTGTTTAGTCTGGTGTATACTAATTGATTCAGTCCCAGTGTGGTAATGGCAATGTACATGTATGAATAGGTTCAGATGTACATTCATTTAGTGTCCAATTTATAAGAGGTAAGTTGAGGTCACCAAGAAAAATGAGAGGGTGTGGGCAGGAGGCAGCCCATGTCAGTAGTGAAGCTAGCTTGTTTGCATGAATTATATCATAGTCAGGGATTCGATAGCAAAGTAAGGAGAGGATTGAGGTGTTTAAGGATGGTTCATAGATCTTGGATTTTTTTTTAGATTTAGAGACTTTTTATAGAACATAGCAACTCCACTACCTCTACGGATTTTGCAATCTCACCGATAAATTTGATATTCTCTTGTAGTGATAATGGAGTCTAGGAAAGGTGCATTTAACCATGTCTCACAGACAAATATAATGTCAAATGTGGCTGAGCTTAGAAGGATGAGGAATTCATGCATTTTATTTGCGAGGCTTGTTGCATTGAATAGTTTGCATTTAAGATATGAAGTAGTGGGTCTGGAGGAAGTAAGGGGTGTGCATCCCTAACGTTGGATGTTTGGGTGATGGATATTGTGACATGGATTGAGGCTCTTGCTTTTGATACAGTCAGCACGGTAATCAATGTATAGATTTGTATTACCTAATTCATGTAATCTTTTGATCTCAGAGCATAGCTCCCAGGATTGTACACATTGCTGTAAGATTAGATCAGGGCGAGAATGAAAGTTCTTATGGTTGTTGTTGCTCTTTGTGAGTGAATTTATTGAGAAAATAAATTTGCATTTGCTTGTTTCGTTTTTGCAAACAACCCTGCAGAGGCATGGGATCATCAAGCCGTCTTTGTTTTTAAGCTCAGGACTGACATGGGAAATATCAAGTATTTCTTCAGGGGAGATGGAGGTCATTGTCATTGACCTCTAGACCAAATAAGATGGCATTTGGTCACTTCCATTCATGCTCAATAGCTTCTTTGATGAGGATGGGGATATCAATATTTGTAGGATTTGTTTTTGTTTTTTGTGGATTGGGTTTTGGTTGCAGTTGTTGAGTAGAGATATGGTTTGTAGATGTTTGATGTTCATTTTTAGTGCTCTCTTTTTTTCAAGGTTTGCCAATCTAGTTTGTATAGTGTCCAGGGATGCTACAATGGTGTCAAGGGATGTTGTAGGATTTTCAATGGTATTGACTCTTTCAAACAGGGTAATGTATTTTTTTAGTTTGGGTCTGCACAGTGGACAGAAATATGGAAAAGCATTGGCAGGTGTTTTTAGGAATAGAGCTATTTGCTTGGGTAATCCTAAGCAATTATGGTGAGTATAGTTATTACAAAGAGAACATTTGATGTAATCTTCATTCTCCTTTAAAGATTCCTTACAAATAAGGCAAGGGTAAGAGTCTTGTGGTTCTTTAGTAGGAGTTTCTTTTTAGGTTGAGGTTTGACATTGGATTGTTTTCCTGGCATGGTGGGTTTGTTGAGATGGTTTGTTGATTGGGTTGTTCAATCAAACAAGGTATTATGGTAATTAATAAAGTAATATCATACCAAACAGTCTATTATACTTATCACACTAGTCAATTAATTTAACTAATCAATAATCACCCTAATAATTAATTACACTAATCAATAAACACACTAGTCAATTAATTGTCCTAATCATTAATTTGCACTAAACATACTAATCATACTAATATTCAAAATAGTTAATCAAACTAATCAATAACCACTAGTCTATGATAATCTATAATAATATATTACTCACTAGTGATAAATAATTGTAAAAATTAATTAATCGTTTAGTAAGATCAGTTAATGAATTAAACAGAGTTATATTGGGAAAAATTAGAGCAGGAAGAGAATAATGGGAGGAAGAGAAGAAGATTTGGTTTGGATGGCTCCTGGGGGATATAGGAAGAGGGCATATATTAGGTTGGAAGTATAGATGAAAGTCTTTTGGCAGAAAGTTACTCTTTACTCATTTCTTCAGATCTTCAGTTAGTGATTTTTGGGAACCAGATCTGTCTTCACATGGATCTTCTTGTCTTCGGGCATATATTAGGCTGAAAGTAAAGATGAAAATCTTTTGGCAGAAGGTTAATCTTCACTTGTTACTTCAGATCATCAGCTAGCGATCTTAGGGATTAGGTCCATCTTCTCACAGATCTCCTTGTCTTTGGTCAGCAATCTTAGGAATTAGGCTACTGCATGAGATCAGGACCTCCGATGTGGGATTTGATGATCACAGATGATCGATGGTGCTCCGGGATCAAGTCCTCAGCTGTTGGAAGTTTGGCGGTTGTAGCTCTGCCGTTGATCGAGGCTCCAATGGGTTCAGGGCTACAGCCCACCCTTAGGAATTAGGAGCTTTGGCTCCTCGGGATTTCAGTTGCAGGCAATGATTTTATAGGTTTCTATAGATAGGAAAGGCTCCAACGGGCTCTGGGCTACAGCGTTTTGAAGGAAACAGTAGCTCCAGTGCTCTGGGATCCCCGGCACAAGTGGTCCTTCAGGGTGGCCACAAGAATGGCAAGTGCTCCTGAAACCGGTCCTCAGTCACAGGATTGGGTAATTATTGCCGATGACTGATGCAGGTGGCGACCTAACAGAGCCTCTTTTGATCAGGGATGAACAGCAAATCTTCCCACGATCAACTATTCATTTCAATCAGGAAGGGAAATGGTAGGGACCCCACTCGTGATCAAATGACCATCGGAGCGAGAGCCTCACCTTGCTAGTTATAAGCCACCATCTTCCTGTTGCATGCTGTTGTCTCATATTAAGATGATTGTCCACTGGAACTCCAAGATCCTACTCACAGTTACTTCTCTGCACCAAATTTCACATAATCTGTATGTATACAATTGGTTTTCCTTGCCTAAGTGTAACACTTTGCTTTTCTCTACATTGAATTTCATTTTGTTTGATAGGGCTCAGTTTTCAAGCCTGTTGAGATCCATCTAGATTTTGGGCCTATCTTTTGGGGTACTGCCAATTTAGAGTCATATGCAAATTTGATGAATTCCCCTTCTATTTCTTCATCTAGATCATTTATGAAAATATTGAAGAATGCTGGGCCTGAGAAAGAATCCTACTGATTACTTCCATCCATCTGGATATAGTTCCATTGAATATGGTTTGTTAGCTAGTTACAAATCCATCTGTTGGTAGTGCTGTCCATCCCACATTTTTTCTAAGTTTTCAAGAAGTAGATTGTAATCTATTTGGCAAATACCTTAGTGAAATCCAAGTATACAACGTACATATTATTTCATTGGTCTACTAGTTTAGTAATTTATCAATGAATGAAATAACCATGTTTGACATGATCTATTTTTTGATGAACCCATGTTGAATTCTGGTTATAACTTTGCTTGTTTCTAGGTATTCACAGATTTGTTGCTTGATTATCTTATTCAGGATCTTCCCAGAAATGGATGACAGGCTGATTGGTCTATAGTTTCTTGGGTCTATTTTTTTTTTAAAGATGGGAAACACATAACCTTTTTTCTAGTTCTCAGGTAGTTTCCCAGTGCTCCAAGAACTTCAAAAGATATGGTACAATGGTTCTGAGATGATATCTGCCAATTCCTTCAAAATGCTGGGATGTAGCCCTTCTTTCTTTCTTTCTTTCTTTCTTTCTTTCTTTCTTTCTTTCTTTCTTTCTTTCTTTCTTTCTTTCTTTCCTCGTCTTCTTCCTCTTCCTCTTATTCTTATTCTCTTCCCTCCTTCCCTCCCTGTATTTTTGCTTCCAGAATTTGAAAATTTCTTTACAAATAATTTTGAATGTTGAGAGATGGTGAAACCAGCAGATTCATTTGTCTACTCATTTCACTATAGATATTCAAAATTTTAGTAACATTCAAATAGCAGCTCACTGAATATCTGGGGAAGGGGGATAGGAAGTGGTGCGAGGAATCATTGAATGTCTTGGTCATCCTTGGGATCCTCTAAACATCTTCTCTCAAGCTTTAGCATTTGTTAATGGGAATACAAATCTCAATGAATTCTGTTTAAGAAGGATAATTTGCTTACATTCTAAGCTCTTTATAGAACATTTAGTTTTGATTTAAAAATGAAGAAATGGAAATACACCTTAATATATTGATATATACCACTTCTATATTAGACTATGAAAATGTTATATGAATTTGAATCTTCAGGGAAGGGCATTAGACAGGCAGATCATTTTGTATGCCCTCCGTTTCAATTTTGAGGGTTGTTCATTTGTCCATAAAACAGATCTCAACATCCCATAAATGTTTATCTATGCAATTGAGGATTTTTTTTGTCTTATTTTCAACACTTACATACCCTTAATGAGGTTTCAAAAAGAGGGGGATATTAGATATTTAAATAATAAAAAGCCAATGGGAAAATATAGTAAGTAGTTTTGTTATAAAATAATAATTTAGTTACAAGATTCCATTTTCTCTTTCCAGCTTCTTTTGCTTACATTTAATTTCACTTTTTAAGCACCTGTTTAACCCCAAAATAAGTTGGATAATGAGTATGTATATATTACATATGTAGCTTTTCTTTAACAGATAACAGATAATCAGAGTTGGAAGGGACCTTGTAGGTCATCTAGTCCAACCCCCCACCCAAGCGGGAGACCCTACACCATTTCTGACAAATGGCAGTCCAATCTCTCCTTGAAAGTCTCAAGTGATGGCGCTCCCACAACTTCCGAGGGCAAGTTGTTCCATTGGTTGATTGTTCTCACTGTCAGAAAGTTTCTCCTTATTTCCAGGTTAAATCTCTCCTTGTTCAGTTTCCATCCATTATTCCCTGTCTGGCCTACAGGCACTTTAGAAAACAGTTTGACCCCTTCCTCCCTGTGGCAGCCCCTCAAATATTGGAAGACTGCTATCATTTCTCCCCTGGTCCTTCTCTTTATTAGACTATCCAAGCCCAGTTCCTGCAACCATTCATTGTATGTTTTAGCCTCCAGTCCCCTAATCATCCTGGTTGCTCTTCTCTGTACTTTTTCTAGAGTCTCAACATCTTTTTTATAATGTGGTGAACAAAACTGGATGCAGTACTCTAGGTGTGGTCTTACTAAGGCTTTATAGAGTGGTATTAGTACTTCCTTGATCTTGATTGTATCCCTCTGTTAATACAATTTAGGATTGCATTAGCTTTTTTGACAGCTGCTGCACACTGCTGGCTCATATTTAGCTGGTTGTCCACTAAGACTTCAAGATCCCTCTCACAGTTACTACTATTGAGCCAGTTTATATGTGCACTTTTGGTTTCTCTTGCCTAAGAGTAGGACTTTACTTTTCTCTACATTAAATTTCATTTTGTTAGAACACTGTTTGCCCAGTGTTCAAGTCTGTCAAGATCCATCTGGATCTTGAGCCTATTTTCTTGGGTGTTAGCTATTCCTGCCAGCTTGGTATCATCTGCAAATTTGGTAAGTTCCCCTTCTATTCCCTCATCTAAGTCATTAATGAAGATATTGAAGAGTACTGGGCCTAAGATGAAACCTTGTGGCACCCACTGCTTACTTCCCTCCATGTAGACTTAGACCCATTAAGGACTACTCATTGAGTACGGTTTAAAAACATAATTTTCTTTGTTTTTCTTCATATTAACATGACAATCTTAGGTATCCATGAGTACCGAAGCATGAATCATATTTGAAGAGATTTTTGGTGTGTGTGTGTGTGTGTGTGTGTGTGTGTTTATGTGTATGTATTATTTAGGGATGTGGATGACTTTTCACCAAATATATTATCTTTTATTTTTAAATATATATATTGGAACTATTCATTTAAAAGGTTTTTCACCATACAGTTAACTAAATTTTCCAAAGGTTATGGCAAAGTATTTCCACATACTAGGCAATAAAACTACAAGGAGTTCTCTGAATGAAATTATCAGGATATGGTTTTTGTTTGTAGAAAAGCCATATGCTTAAGTATGGTCAAACTTTGTTTTTTAAATATGGGAGATGCATATATTTTGATGCTGTCAATGACAGTTACTGAAACATCTATATTTAGTTGATTTTATATTTGAAAAATAAACCTAATTATGAAAAAATATGTTATGTCACTGCAACATAAAATATTTCATATATGTGTGTGTGTGTGTGTGTGTGTGTGTGTGTGTTTCTTAAGTGTTCGCGGGTACTTACATGTATGGTATTCAGTTTTGTTCGGGTATTTTCCCACGTCATTATAGTTGTGCTTTTAAAGTTGTAGCAACGTTTTGGCAGAATCTCATCTGCCATCATCAAGCTTGTGTATTGTGTTCGTCTGTGAGTCAGGCTTTCACAGCAGTAGGCTAGCACCAAATTTAAAACAGAAACGGCTGTGAAAGCCTGACTCACAGACGAACACAATACAGAAGCCTGATGATGGCAGATGAGATTCTGCTTAAATGTCACTACAACTTTAAAAGCACAACTATAATGACGTGGGAAAATACCCGAACAAAGCTGAATACCATACACACACACATACACAAACATATTGAGATAATGTGTATACACACACCCTCTTTTAGGAAGAAAAAAGCACTAAATGACCAGAATAAACATTATAAAACAATATTCAGAAACTATTACTTGATTTTTGATGTGTTGGTTATTAAACCTCTCAACGTACCCAGAATTTCATTCTCTCTTTTTCATACTATCTCTTGTACATACACACACAGAGAGAAACAGAGAGACAGAGACTGAGAGAGGGTGGGGGAGGGGGGAGGGAGGGAGAGGGAGAGATGGAAACAAATAACTGCAGGCATGCTGATGCTATATCTTTTTAGCATTAATTGGTAAGTCAATCTTTCTTTTTAAAGCTTTTATTTATTTTCATTTTAAAGATGGTGACACTTTCATAAGAAATAATTGTTTAGCCAAGAATCAAATTGGAGATCCTTGACATTAGAAGGCTGACATGAAAGCAGCAACCAAAGATGCTTGGGGATGTTTGGATTCTTTATCTCCAGCATTCTTCCATTGTGGAAGCTACAAAAAAGAATAGGATGAATCTGTTATTTTAATGCTGAAGACATAGATATAAAATATTTAAACTCAGTTATCAAGAATTAGAGGGAAATTCTTTTGATAGAGACATTATGGAAGAAATACATTCTGGTGACAATGCCATTGCTAATGTTTTACATGAAACATATTTTTGGGCCAACAATATAAATAGCAATTGAGCTAAAAATAACCATGGCACTGCATAAGAACCTATGTGTTCCAAAGCAGAAAATATCAACATAAATCAGGGCAACTGGATAAATAGATTATCAACATCCTGATTTTTCATGGTCTGTTATAAACACAAAGATACAAAATCAATTAAAACTAAAGGATTTTGAGAATAAAGAAAATAAATTAATTCACTTTGGATTATTCAAAATAAGGAAGGAATTATTTGAAGAGACCAAGGAATCATATTATATTAATCTAAGGAATATCATGATTGAATAGAGACTTATTCATACATTTGTATCTTCGGTGTGCAAGGATGGCTTCTTATCCCATTCAAGCATCATTAGCATAAAATTACTAAAGCACTGAGATATAAACTATATCTCTATATTAGCTCACCTAAGATAGTTACTCAGTTATATGACCACTTTGAAGCTGTTCAACCAGTTTTTGACCCTGAAAAACAAAACAAAAAAGTATATATAATCTGAGACTTGCTGAACAAAGTAAATCACATAAATCTTCACCCAGTTGAATAAATTAATTGTGTTCTTCCTAACAGTCATTATTATGAACAGAAGGCTGCTTCTGCACCTAAAACCTTCCATGCTCTTATTCATAAGAACATTCTTCTTAGATTTGTCAGTTTCTCATTCCACAGGAAGACACAGAAGATGTGTAAACACACACACACACACACTTTATTATTTTTATAAACAACTTAAGGTGGTACATACACCTAATATTCTTCTTCTTCCTATTTTTCCCACAATAACAATCCTGTGAGTACAACTGGTCACCCAGACCAAAGGACAACTGGTCACCCAGCCAGCTTTCATGCCTAAGGCAGGATTAGAACTCACAGTTTCCTGGTTTCTATCCTGGTGCCTTAACCACTAGACCAAACTGGCTTCATACAAAGTATTACCAAAACCAAGATAGAAAAGGATAAAAGTAGTATGATGTGGACTTTTGGTCTGCACCCTTTTTGCAGTAATACAAACACAATTCATTTACTTTGAAGATGCTGGGAACTTTTTATGGTGTATATCATTTTCCATGGCATAATACATGGGTGAAAAAACTTTTTCTTGTGCTGCAGATCTGCAGAATTATCTTCTAATAGAAAAATTATATTTTACTATTAAATTTTATATGTCTCTAAAGACTGGATTTCTGATAGCTAAATTCCATTCACCTTGTTTACAAGTTAAAATTGGTTTGTATTTCACAGTGAATGCATATTTATTTATATTATGATAGTAGAACCTTATTAATTGGAACTGTGACTTATAGTTAAAATATTAAAATTATGCAAATTAAAGAATTAAAACTCCACAAAAATCATCATTAAGATGGATTCTTATATCTGTTCCAATCTCTTTTACATATGGCCATGCCAACTAGAATTGTAAGAGTAATAGTTTATTCCACTAAACTGATGCTTATTTGATGAAGGGAAATTTAAATTTGGAGGCAGTAATAATCCAGAACACTTTATTAAACTTTCCCCATGCATTCTCCTATTTAAGGTATACCTTTGTGTCAAAGCATTCTTTTTTGTTTTCAGCTGCACAGCAATCTGTTTGGAGCTCACGGAAAGCTAGGATTCCAACGGCAAGCTCTTCATCTGGGATATTAGGTTTGGATTTTATCAAGTCACTAAGCAAACTGCAAGACAAACAATAACTATTAAATCCTCTGTTGATACTAAGAGCTTCTACAATTTCACTATTTTTTAGATTCCAAAGGTGAGAAATCTGACCATGCATATATACACAATTTTTTAATTATGTACTTTCTTAGTGTAAACTCCCGCTGATGAAACTGGAAATTTCTACCAAAACAAAAGATGAAAAGAGGATGAAAACAAATGCTGCAAGATAAATCACCAAAGACATTTTGAGAAGGCAGATATCCTAAGAAAGGAGATTGATATGGCAGGTATCTAAATAAAATCATGCCTAGAATACAATAAGATGAACACAGGAATTGCAGATGTATGAAGTATCATGTCTTGTTTGATATATATCCTGTAACAATATATTAGATTAAAAGGATTTGTTTTCTTACCTTTGCTTACTTTTCTGCACAGTCTCTTCATTAGGTGAGCACAAATTCTCGGGGGCATCCAGTGTTTTAGGTTTGAATGGAGGAGGGACATAGGATGGATCTGGTCCTAAGTTATTGATACATTCCCAACGGCTGATAAAGGAGGAGTCACAGCAATGGCAAATTTGTTTGTTTGTATGATGTTCCTCATGATAGCTACATATAGATCCTATCACTTTATCTGTCTGAGAAGGGAGAGAGGGGGGTGGGAATCCAATGAACTTCTTCAACTACATGATATAACCAGTATATGCTATGCATGTAGTATACAAGGGTTAGCTTTTATTTGATGCTAACAGGGTTGCATGAAAGGTATGTCAAAAACAAGTCTAGATAAATTAATAGCTTTTTTCTCTGAATGTTCAAAATACACTTTCCTTCTTAGGACAAAATTTTAATTGATATGTGCTGTAGATAACTGCTGATTCTTTCTGCCTGTCTAACTGTCCGTCGATCTGTCTCTTTGTATTCCAACATAGTAACAAGAAACCAAATTATTGAGTTGACTTAGTAAATTGCTTTACAGGAAAGGTTTTATCTGTTGGCTTCTTTTTTGGAAGCAGGAGATTTTAATGTTTCCAATTTGTAAATTTACAGTATAACTTTATTCATAAATGAAATATTAAAAAGACAAAATCAGAATTTTGACAACAAAAACTAATATTTCTCCACTGAGAATACACAGCTTCAAATAACGACATTAAAATATTTTGATTACATATGGATAGGATCACACTCATACACATCTAAGAAGATCCCTGTAACTAATCCCTTAGTAGTTTATATTTGATAAAATGTTTTTTTTTCTTGCTCTCAGTTCAGTTTTATGGCGTTATCGTTTTTAATAGAAATTTGTTGTTTGTGGAAGACTCTGTCACTTGACGATAGAGTATGGAAGATATTGGCCCAGGGGAAGATATTGGCCCAGGGGAAACTCTTAGCTTTGGAAGCCCACATAGCCCTTCATTCCACTGAGACCATCTACAGACATTTCATAGTGATGTGTCACTTAAGGAAGAAATGGAATTGAAGCAAAGGAACAGAATATATGAAAGAAACAGTACTCACATTTTCTAAAGCACATAAGACTTGGTGATTGCTATCTAAATGGCAGCATTTCTCAGCTACCTTTGCCACTTTTTCGGTCAACTCAATCAGCTTAGAAGTTGGAGCCTGTGGTATAATTTTGCTATACTTGATCAAATATCTGCAAGAAAAGGCCAATTAGAAAAGTTGTATGCTTTTGAATAAGACAAGTTTGTAAAAGCACTAAAGGATGCTAGGGAAAAAAAAGAATTCCTGAGGATTGATTTGTAGGGTTTTAGTAAAATCCAAGCAATCTTTCCCTTTCAACAAAATCTAAAAATCTGACTATGCAAACACATCTCAGCCATTCCCTTCTCTTTGGGACATCAGAGAAGCACCTGAGTAATTACATTTTTAATGTTAATTTAAATGATTTATACATGCTGCCATAAGCTTTATGACATTTTATTAAACTCCTTTGGCGCATTTTAAAATCCTTTTATACCTAGAAAACATTATTATTTTAGCATTTTTGTATTATAAAAAGTAGATTCATAGTTGCAATTGAATTATCTAGTCTATTTATAGGCAGTAAAACATTTAGAAATTAATTTCCTGAATATTCCTCTGAAAAAGACTGAAAATCACTACAGGTGCAGGAGAACCTCAAGACATTTTAAACATTTGGTGAAATATTATTTTCTTTCATCCCCTTGAATATAAACAATTTTGCATCCACAAATGGTTCTGCTTATCAAAAATTTATCATCCAAAGAAAAACTTACTCGTTTTGGAAGAAGTACCCTCCTATTTCTTTATAATTATTACAATTATTCTTCACAACTTCATTAATCTTAGTAATGTATGATTTAAGTTGTTCTTCCTGAAAGAGAATACAATTTTTAATACACACACACACACACACACACACACACATAATGTACATATACATACATACACACACACACACACATACATATATTTATATACATATACACATACATACACATACACACACACAAAATAACAATGAGCACACCTAGGAAGAAGCAATATAAATAATGCTAGGACAAAGTTGGAGAAATATATATTCTTACTTTGGAGGAGGCAAGAGATATTAAACACTGTTGAAAATGGGATTGGCAACTTTGGATTTTCCCCATGTTAGAGGAAAATGCGAATGGGAAAAAATAACAAAGATCATGATTTGTTAAAAACAATTTTGCTGTAATCATTTAAATTTGCAAATGTGACTATAAAGGAAGGGACAAACAATATCTTCTAATCTGGCTAGTGCCATATATTCCTTTTATATCTAGAATTTTTCTTTCCACAGCGTTTTTGGAAATTTTTAGAATTTTTAGAAACCTTCATTGGTCATTATAATTTTAGAATAAATCTGTACTCAGTGATTTGTTTTTTTAAAATATCATACAGATGTCTTTATACTTCATTCCATTCTGAAGAAGGATCCTAAAGTCATTTATAGTAACTAAATGATATTAAAAATATCCCCTTTGTATAGAGTGCTGTCATAGAAAATGTCATGTCACATGTTCCTATCATTTGAACCTATTTTATAGATTAGACATATTACAAACTGACATGAAAATTTAAATAGACCTGAAATTTGGCCTGGTAATGAAATCAGTGCAGGAATTATACATAAGACCTGTATAATATAGCAAAAAAATATCTGGCTTTACAATAGTTATGATTTCCAAATATTTTTCAAGAGCTGCTCCACTCAGTATATATTGTAATGACTTCCGGTGTAATGACTCTTCCATCTTCCCAAGCAAAATAAAACTTAACAAAACAAAAGAAGCAAGTTTAAAAAATGAATAATTAAAAAACAGTCATACATTGCCTGAGGCTGACATTTTCCATTCTAAATATGACATTTAATAAAGGTCTTGTCTCAATGCATAATATGTCTTTCAGTTTCTGAGTAATTATTAATAGTGTCGCAATGGGGCTGGGTTGGGCTGGCTGAGGATAGGCCAATAGGAAGGGCCCTGGGCAGAGACAAAGGAACTCACCCCTGTATGCAAACACTGTACGTGGTCTTCTAGTTGGCAGCATTTTTCCAACAGTTGTTCATATTTATGCAAAATTTCCAGATCAATCAGTTTAGAAAGTTCAGGATGATTTCTTGTTAATGTAAAGAGGAAGCTAAAACAAGTGAAAAATTGGATAAAAAAACATTGCTAGCTACAAAATAAGACAATATATTCCATATTCTTGAAATGTATTATTTCAGTAATCATTGAAAAATACTGTCATTATATAATATATAATTATATTATATATAATTCTAGACTTTGCAGATGTCTTCTGGGTGGCAGCGTGGAAAATGGCTTTCAAAACTCACAGGTACTGATTGGAATGGACGTTTGCTGGAATGCTGACATTGGGTCAATCTTGGAAATTATGGAGCAAATACAAAAGAGCTGTGTGTCAGCTTCCAGCATTTTTATAGTATGACTAATCTGTTTCTTTTGGTATCGGTTGAAATTACCCAAACACACATATTTTTTCAGTTTCAATTGTGAATCCATGCTTCTCTCTTTCAGGTTTAGTTTGCTAGATCATTTTTTCTATTTACTACTAATTCGGCTTCTTTTCTTTTTGACTCTTATTTCTGTAGAGAGATTCATTAACTTTTTAATTCCAATGTATTATGTCTAGATCATCCTACTGTTGTGCCCTCCATCTGCCCGAACAGTTTATTACTTGAAACAAAGTATAATGAAAATTTCTCCATTCAATTTGAAAAATCCAACCAGACTGGCAACTGCATCTTGTTTCAATTCAGACAGTGCAATTAAATCCTTCCAGACAATGTCGTTTAGGAGCTGAGATAAAGTTATGAGATACAAATAATTCTTCAAATAACTCCTCAACCCCCTGGGCCCCAGCCCAATACTGGGCCATGGCCTGTTTAGAACTGGGCCACAAAACAGTAGGTAAATGTGGGCATAGCTCCACTTGCATGAGCAACAGATCAGTATGTGCATCCATGAAGATCCATTTGTGCGAGTGGTGGAAACATTCCCTCTTCTTCTCACCCCACCGGTCCTCAAAGCCAGAAAGGTTGGGGACCATTGCTTTAAGGTTTTGAAGTAATACTTAGGGGAAAACTGCCAATACTCTTCTCCAATACCCATTGTCTTATTGCATCTCAACTTGGAGTAGGATCTGTTCCATACATTCAAAGCACAAGACTGTATCTACTTGCATTATTTTGTACAATCTAGCCCCAGCCTTTAGTGAGGACTAGTGTGAAAATCTCTAAGCCATACCTTTCCTTGTAGTCATCTCTATGTTCAGTATAAGATTTACATGCTTCTGTCTCCTTTAATATTTCTCCAGATGGTGGGGGCAGATCCGGAGATCTTGCATCATTTTCTAAAGTAGCAAGGCAGTTTGGCCTTTCCACCAGAGGCTTTTCACAGCAAGGAGCAATGTTAGAAGATATAGCATCTTTGTGCTCACAGGCATATTGTGACAGGGCTATCTGTAAGAAGAGAGAGAAATTGGTCCTTAGAAGAAAAGCAAGTTATAGCTGGAGGAACTATGGACCATCGCAAAACCCTTTCAAGGCTTCTTTCCAAATAAAATTAATAATGGTGAATAAGTAACTCTTCAAAAGATTTTGCTTTGATGTAAATCACTAAATCTGTGGAAACACACAACACATTAGATATATTCTATTTCAGATGTTTAGAGAATGTGACATAATTCTTAAAACAGCCTTTTTCTACACAATGTACAATGCTTATTTATTTTTATTTGCAAATGTTTAATCCTGCAGAGAATAAGTAACCTTTCTCTTCTTTCATTCTAGGAAACTGAAGCAAAGACAGAGGTATTGTGCTGATGTTACTAGAAAAAAATGACTAGATAAAACATCTAGAGAGATGCTAAAAGGTAGGATTTGAGTTCATTCCTGAAACTACTATATAAGTCATTTACTGTATATATGAAGGGTCATCTAGTTTACCAGATCTTTTCTGTGTTTTTAAGAAGTTGGTGTTAATGTGGTTCATATTTGTTAGTTTGTGTCTTTGTCCATCTATGGTTGGTGGTCAAAGTTTTTTAAAAAGCAAATAGAACCACATAAATCTAAATAAATTCTACTCATTTTATGTCATCACACAACCCTCTGCCACTTGTATAAAGTGGTATCACAGCTATGTCCTACTTCTCTTCCTGTTCCTCCTTTTTTTCTTGCTTGGTTGTATACTTGCTTGTTTGCAAAGTGCTGGCATACTTTACGCAGCAAAACAAAAGCTGACAGATAAAGAGTTATATTGTGATGGTTTGGGACTGAGAACAATTGACTTGCCCAAGATCAGCTAGCCAACTTCAATGCCTAAAGAGGACCAGAACCTGGGTCTGAATGTTATATATTTTCTATTTACATTTTCAATCTTCAGTTGTGAAAACAAAATAATATAATGTATCTGTTTGTATATATGTGTGTTGAACCAAATTTTCATGAATTTAGGAAATTTAATTTGAAAAATCAACATAGAAATTTGAAAATGTCAAAAGATGGTAGTAGAAAAAAAGACCAAAGTAAAAAAAAAAATCCTTGGGGTTGAGACAGAGCATTTAAAAAACTACTTCTTAACTTTCTACAGTACTTTGGATAAAAGTTCATTGAGCAAATGCCTTATCCACTCAAAAGCATGGTTGAGTGCTTTGAAGGCCTAGTAAAAAAGAAAAAGAAAGCACCTTAATAAAGTCAATCAGGTAAACAAAAAGAGCCTCTTTCTAGGAGTTTTCATATCTATATATCTTAGATTTGAAGCAGCAGACATGAGTATATCTTACTCTATCAACTAAAACCTCCACGGAATTCCCCTTACAGATTTCTTCATAGATGTGCACAACAACTTTAACAATATGGGATATAGTTTCCTGATTAGCATTGACAAACTTTTCATGTGTCTCAATAAATTTCCTAGAAAGAAAAGCAAAGGAAAGCATTAGGATTATTTCAAAGCAGATTCTAAATAATTTCTACCATGTATTTCCACAAGCAATTGCAATATCATATATTCATGTAATCTTCCACTTTAAAATTGGATATCCCCATAATTGCACAAGGTACTATTTTTTAATTTATTTTGCAATCATATTTGGGGCTTTAGGTTTCCTTTCTTGCATAATCACACTGGTATAGATACAACTATTTTTCTTTCAGTGAACAATAATTCCTTCAGCAGTAGCTCCCTATGCATCAGGGAATTTAGTTTCCAGAGAAGGGATTTTGTTGGAATTCTCCCCTTGGGAATGTTTCAAAAATAAGAAAAAGAAATAACCAATATTGTCTTCAAAGATGTATATGAATGGTGAGCAGAATCTTGTAACTCTAAATAAACAAAAACCTCCCCTCTGCCATGAAAAGTAAGCTAAAAAATCTGAAATAAATTCTCAAGGATCATGAACATATTTTTTAAACAAAAACAAAAATGTATGGAGCAGATTTTGGCACAGCGTCAGTTTTTAAGAGCAATAGGAATCTTTCTTGAAATTTACAGTCCCAAGAATATTTTACATATTCAGAAATCAGTCACTTTCAAGATGACTAATCTTTATAGAATAATTTAGAAAACATAAGAGATAGAAGTTGCCAATAGTATGCCACAGCCAGTAATGGTGCCATTTGTCCTTTGTGGATATCAAATATGTATATATATTCTGGCACAGCAGTAGGCTAGTACCAAATTTAAAACAGAAACGGCTGTGAAAGTCTGACTCACAGACAAACACAATACAGAAGCCTGATGATGGCAGATGAGATTCTGCCGAAACGTTGCTACAACTTTAAAAGCACAACTATAATGACGTGGGAAAATGGAAGAATATCCATCCTGAGATCAGTTATATTTAAAAATTCATTGATTCAAAAATTAACAGAATAATAATTAAATCTTTTAAAGTTCTAAAAGTACTTAGTTGCATCCAGCTCTACTATCTATCTACTATAAACTATTTTAACCAGATTATTCTCCAAATGATTACTTCTATCAATGTCCTTCTGCAATAGAAAATTATGTATGGATTCCGTAAGATTGTGTGTGTGTGTGTGTGTGTGTGTGTGAGAGAGAGAGAGAGAGAGAGAGTGTATACAGTGTGTGTGTGAGTGTCTCTCTGTATGTATAAATTTTCCGAAGTTGTCCTTCCTTCCTCCCTTCCTCCGTCCCTTTTTCATTATTAATTTAGGTTTCTTATTTGGGATCTTTTGTTTATTTCAAAAAGTAAATAAATATAATGGTATGTGAAAATGATTTTGGGAAACAGCAGCCTAGACTACCATCTCAGTCAACAGAAAGAAAAGAAGAGCATGAAGCACCTCAGAAGGGGTCATCTGCAGTTTCCTTAAAAGTAAAAATAAAGGAGTAGAGAAGCTCTGTCAGATTTGTAAGACTCTGTTATTTAAAAATAGAATTTATAAGTTGCAAGTTTGTGCTTCTTATCTGCATTACCTAAAAGGGCTGATTATAGCAAAGTAATAATCTATTAAACATATATAAATCTTTCTCAAATGGTCAAAATACAAAATCGTTGCCTCCAGACCATGTTCTTCATATGATTTTGATCTTGCTTGAGTCTCTGGGTAAATAAAATCTTAAGAATTATAAAAAACTGAATATGATTACTGAAACTTTGTCTTATCAATAAAATGGCTTCATTGTTTATATCCTATTTTCCTTTTAAGATATTTCATAAATAAAGGCTAATTGATTTAGCTATTATTATAGACATAGTGTTGGCTTATTTTCAGTACCACTATCTCTTCTGAATATCCCTGTTGCCAGTTCTTCCAGGTAAACCAGACAGGAAACATGGCTACATAAGCTAATTCTCCTTTATTATAAGGCTACATACAGAATTTTGAGACTGAAGGTACAAACTTTTTGCCACTGCTTTTAACCATCTGATCAGTTAGGGTGGGTCATCCCTAAACTTCTTCCTCTGACTTAAGCTGTTGGGAATTTCCACTTCTCTCGACTGATTATTTCCTAGGCAGCAATTCTTTCCCTTGTCCCACAAGGTCATCCATACACTCTATTACATTGTTTAATCTGTTTCATATAGAGATCACATATTGCCTCATGAAACCTATTGACATATACTCAAGATGGCCTTAAAGTCTAAGTATACCATTTAGTTATATTTAATGCACATTCCCAGGAGTTCATTTCCTACAACATCCCAAATAAACCAGACTTACAATGCATGTAATTTATCTTTTCCATATTTCTTCAGATTATAACAAGTATATTCCTGTTCTTCAAGTATTTCCCTGAATTTCTTTTTGGCTTCTGTTGCCTGTTACAAAAAAGAAAAGAAAAGAAGAAGAAAACATTTTTACTCAGTCTGAGAAGAGAGAGATAAAAAAGAGTGATAACACATAGAAATAGAATGACTATGGCTAAAGAATGTAAATGTAACACCTAGAGCAACATTTGAACACCATCGACTTTGACAAATTCACCCCCAGCCAATATTGCAAAAGGCAACCTTACTCAAAACTGATAACATCTTGCAAGGATACTTCTAACACTATAAAACTTTCATATATCTGTATCCCAAGTCCTTGGGAAAAAACTCAATAGGTGGATAAAAATGCCAAATCCAGTCTGGACCTCTGGCTCACTGTGCAACAAATCAAAATTTCCAATCTAATTGATGTGATAGCTAATGCAATCCAACAGCATCTAGTTGAAACAATGCTCTTTGCTAATAAATAAGAATATTTGTAGCTCAATGTTGAAATGAGAGTTCTTTGGTGCTCTCTGAGCTTGTTTTCTTGCAGACATTTCATTACCCAAACTAGGTAACATTACTAGCATTGATTATATTACCTAGTTTGAGTAATGAAACAACAATTGCAAGAAAATAGCCAAGCTTAGAGAGCATCCTTCAAGCTCTTTGCACCTGAGCAGAAAGGAAACTGCCCAAACAGTAGAGCAGCAAAAAAGCAACTCCTAATTGACAAGGTGATTCTGGAAAACTGCAAGAGAAGGAAGACTTACTTGAATATAGCATAGACTCCCTGACACTAAGTTGATAATCAAGTGCCTAGCAATAATTGGAGTTAGTAGAAACATCAGAAGTTTTCTGCAAAGATTGACAGCACAATGGAAGACATGATTATAGGTCAATGGTGATAGATTGGGAGAAGTTAATATCAAAAGAGGAATCTCACTTTCACTACTATTGTTTGTCATTGCACTGATTTCTCTGTCAACAATACTGAATAACTCAGGTGATGGTTATCAAACATCCAAAGCATCTGCCAGGCTATTCCACCTCCTTTGCATGGATGATTTGTAACTGTATGGAAAAACAACATCTGAAATAGAATTGCTCCTCAACACTATCCATATATGCAGCCAAGATATTGCAATGGAATTGGAGTGGACCAAACTCTCACCATCAAATGTTGAAAAATAATGAAAACTGAAATAAAGAAATAATATCAAGAGTCTCTGATGAAATGAATGGATGAAGATGATCATTACAAACACCTGGCATTCTACAAGCTGACAACATCAAGGACAGTGAACTCAAGAAATAGGTTACAAGTGGATACATCAAGAGAATGAAGAGGTTCTTAAAGTACAGTGGAGGAAATAAAGATAGTCCATGACTTACAATTGTTTATAAATGATCAGTTGAAATTACAACAGCACAGAAAAAAGGACACAAGACTTGTTTTTCACACTTATGACTATTGCAGCATGTGATCAAAATTCAGTTGCTTGGCAACTGACTCATATTTATAATGGTTGTAGTGTCCCGGGATCATGTGATCACAGTTCACAACTTTCTGACAAGCAAAGTCAATGGAAAAACCAGATTCACTTAACAACCATGTTACTAACTTAATTGCAATGATTCATTTAACAAGTGTGTCAAGAAAGATCATAAAATGGGGAAAAGCTCACTTAACATCTGTTTCACATAGCAACAGAAATTTGGGGTTCTGGTATTGTCATAAGTTAAAGACTGGAATAGTACATAGCTGGAATAGTGGTTTGGACCCAAACAGGACAAGAAGTCCTGGATAGAAAGACCAGAAAAATAATGACAGTGAATCATGCTTTTCTTGCAGTGCTGTTGACTGATTATACTTACCAAATAAATTAGGTCAGGGTCCAATGTTGCAAGTACATCAGATAGTTGAACAATAATATAGAGAATTAGAAGAATATCTGAAGGCAGTGAATAAGAAATATCGAAGCTATTCTACTAGGGAAGGTTACTGAGTACTGAAAAAATTGAACTGGCTTACAAAAAAAGAACAATCGAAGAATAGAAAAGAGACATAAGAAGAAAAAATATTATATGTCTGGTATATTACAAGAATAGTAGGCAAAGCATATACTTATAAGGCTATGGATAGGTGCAGAAAAATTGAAGAGATATGGGATT
Organism: Notechis scutatus; assembly: GCF_900518725.1. The sequence goes on along the minus strand of NW_020717063.1, from coordinate 92,426 downwards.
CATTGTGGCTGCACAAAATCAAGCCGTTAGGACAAACACATATATTTGTACACAAATCATAACTGAAAAGACAACAGCAGATAATAAATGCCATCCCCAAGGAAGCTGAAGAAATATTGGATCACCTAATTAGCTGCTGCAATAAGATTGTACAAACTGATTCCAAGCAATGGTGTGACAAAGTAGAACAATGATGCATTGGAAGATCTGCAAGCAATATCATTTGCCTCAAATAAGAACTGGTGGGGCCATAAAATAGATGAAGTAATAGAACATTGCTCTGGGAATTTAAAATTGGATAGACACCTACCAATACTAGACCAGTTTTAACCATAATTGATAAGAAAGACAAATATGTCATAATAGTGCAGGTGGCAGTACCTGGAGGCAACAGGATAGAAAAGAAAGAACTGGAGAAAATAATGAAAAAAGACCTGCAAATAAAAGTAGAATAACTGTGGGGAAAATGTAGATATAGTGTCAACACTAATAGATGCTACAACTTATTTCTACAACATTTCAAGATGCAAGGTGAAATACCTTTTCATTGATACAGACATCTTTATCAGCTGCTGCACAGCAAGTTTCCAAGATTTTGTTATAGTTTTTAGTTGCTTCAAGGATTACAACAACTAATGCTTTGGGGTATCTTCTGGAGATCTCAAAAATATATCTATGAAAAACAAAACATGTGTTTGAGATAGAGGGAGACAGGGAGAGATAGAGGGAGATAGGGAGAGATGGAGACAGGGACAGGGGATACATACATACA
>NW_020717063.1:41796-68093 GCF_900518725.1 Notechis scutatus | reverse complement strand
AAGGAAGGAAGGAAGGAAGGAAGGAAGGAAGGAAGGAAGGAAGGAAGGAAGATTTTGAATACACATTGCCAGCTCTTCCCACAACTGGAAAGCTGTAAAGGGGGTCAAAATTGCTTTGAATTTTTGCTCACCAACAGTCATTCTGTTTCCCTATTTATGTAAGGAAATATCTCTGACATGATTACCAAATGGGTCAAGGTTTATCAAGTATTCCTCTATAATTATTACTACACTGGCATTATCCAAATGTAAAGTTATAAGTTTCCATATCTGAATGTCTATGGAGAATCTCATACCTGAAGAAAAGTAAAACAATTTTGTTCCATAGTTACTGATGTGCCCTCAAAATGCTGGAATAGAATTAGTGTTAGCCCTTAAAAGATGGAATAGAATTTATAATATAATGCAGAAAGAATAGAAAAATAATTAATTAATTTTTTTAAAAAAATGTACTTCATTTTGTTTTATTTTATGGTAGCATGTACAGTATCAAATCACTACTGAGGAATAAAAAACCCATATTGAATTAATTTGATTTTGTAGAATATTTTCAGAATATAATTCTATTTAGGATATTTCTAATATAGTTCAGCATTTTTCTCTCAATAGTTAAATAACCTTGAGAATGTTAAATTCAAGCCATGAAAGCAATAACTTCACACCACATGTTTCCATTAGTTATTAGTTTATTATCTCTGATCATAATCACCAAGAATCTAGTTTTAAGTGCTCTCAATATAACATTGAGTCATCTTATCTAACTATGATAAAGAAACCAAGTACCACATAATGTGAAGTGTATGCTGATCATAGTTATTTCATTTCATTTTATTTATCAAATTTTAAAATTATCCATTTCCCTCACATAAGGACTGTGGGCAATGTATAGTAAGGTATTAAAATATAAAACCAGATTGTCCATCTAATTCTTCCTGGAGAATCTATGATCCAAGCAAAAAACAGAAAATGGCAATATATTGATGAAGATTCTTAGTCATTTAGAGTTGTCTGGAAGTTGAATCATGGCAAATGGCTTTTTTTCTTTTTGATTGAAATGTTTTGTTGCTTACCAAGTAGCTTTTTCAATTTCTAAAGAAAACAGTGCAAATTGAACAAAATAAATATTTTTCTTTCTCTTATTGTTATCCATTGAAATTTTCATACAAGAAATTTATATAAATTAAATAAATAACATTGCTTCAATTAAATAGAGGAGAGAATTTGAAAAACAAAGCAAAATATTTTCAAAGTGGAGTATGCATAGGTATAGAATAGGTGGTACCTGGTTCAACAGTAGTAACTATGAAGAAGAACTAAGTATTCTAGTTGACAACCATTTAAGTTTGAGTTGCAGAGAAGAACAACAAAGTTGATAAATGATCTGGAAGTTAAATGGTTTGATGAATAGATGAGTGAGCTAGCTATGTCTAGCATATCAAAGAGAAGGATCAAGGGGAATAAAGCTGTCTTCTAGTATTTGAGGGGCTATCCTAGAAAAGAGGGGATTGACTTATTTATGAAAGCATCAGAGGGCAGGAAAAGAAGTGATGGATGGAAGTGTGTTAAAGAGAGATCCTACCTAAAAGTAAGAAGAAATTTTCTGACAAGGAGAACCATTAATCAACACAATAGCTTGCCTCCAGAGTTATGGTGCTCCATCATTGGAGGTTTTCAAAATATAAGCTGGACAACATATTATGGAATGGTATAAGATCTTCTGCCTAGGAGTTGACCTAGAAAAACTCCCAGGTTTCTTCTAGCCCTATGATCTTATGTTCTAATATTTCCTAAAGGAACATCTTAAATTTGTGAATTTCGTTGTATGTATATTGTGTATATATGTACAATGACAATAAAGAATTCTAATGGAAAGTTACTGTATATCATTTTATTATGTGTTTAACCTGGAATTTCTGAGAACATAAATATCCAAAAGGACGTTGTCTTAATTTATTGCAGGATTATATCTAGAGAATACAGACTCAAACATTATCACAGGTTCATTTTCCATTCTGTAATCATATACAAATTGTGGAGGAAATGGAAAAGTACCAAAGACTCTTTATGTAATCTGCTTTTCCTAATATGCTGAAAAACAGGTCAAAGCACCATTGGGAAAGAATGTTTGATGGTACAAAGATTTGTGTGAATAGCGATAGATAGAGAGAGAAAGTATCCTACAGATGTTACAAAAGTATCAGGGGCTTGACCTCTCTCGGGACCTGTTACAAAACTTGTTTATTTTACAACAGAACAAATAGACTTTAGGAATTTTTCTTTCAAACATCTAAAACTTTTTTGGAACTGGTACAGATTACATTCTTGTTAGTATAAAGTAGGACTTCTATACATTTGTTTCCTACTAATCTTATTTCAAAACTGAAAATACCAATGGAAAGAGCATTTGAAAATCCTCTTTCTAATATTCTTATAAGCCATGAATAGACTTGTGTTAAAAAGTTTAGACTTGTCCCAATTAAGTACCTGCAAAAAGTCTTGTTCTGAGAGTGGAATATTCTAAAGAAAGGACTTTTTGTTCCTTGACCGAACAAAGCTGATCCAACTATTCTGGGTAGTATAATGTTTTTCTAGAAGTTCATTTTGTAAACCAGAAACAGATGTGGTCTTCAGAATGTGTTCTGGTTCAGGAAAATACTTATCTAATAAAGCCCAAATTTCTTCCAGGAATAATATCTACCTACATAAATGCTGGGTTTGACTTTGGATCTGAGTGAACAAAACTAGAACAAAATATTGATGAATTTGAATGGAAAATATATATAGTACAAAGCTGGATCTGATGGTGGGAGAGAACACTGAGTTTCTAGATATCCTTTCTGAATTTTACATATATGTCTGGAATCCTGCCAGTCTTGTTTCTTGGAGGCTTTTCTTCCTTTTGTTTCCTTTTGTTTTCTTCTCTTCTCTTCTCTTCTCTTCTCTTCTCTTCTCTTCTCTTCTCTTCTCTTCTCTTCTCTTCTCTTCTCTTCTCTTCTCTTCCTGTGTCATGTCTAAATGGCTTCTTCAATCAGCATACTGTGATAGTATACAGGTGGTACTCATTTAGTGTAAAACTGAATGCATGCATGCATGCAACCTTCTACAATGCTGTCACAAATCTGGACTGGAACAACTAGTAACCAACAATACTAGACTTAACAACTGTCTCGATCTCATCTTCTGCAATAGTTTGAATTCAATTGATGGAATATAAATTAAAGAACCCTTTTCCAACAGTGACCACAACATAATTGACTTTTGTCTCAACATACATCCACACAAAAATCATCATAACGATGGGATCCCCAATTATAACTTCAAAAAAGGCAACTATGACCTTACAGACAATGATCTCTCATCTCTTGATTGTCAATTTCTATGCACTGGATGCAATACTGTTGAAGACCATTACAACATATTTTTACTTGAAGTCAAAAGAGTCATCAAACTGTATGTACCAATAACAACTCCCAAAACCAGAAAAAACAAATTACCCATAACAATAAGGAAGCTTCAATCCAAAAAGAAATCAATTTGGCGGAAAAACAAATCTGGTCACATTGCCAACTTCAAAAGCTGATACAAAAATTTATGCCATCAGATAAAGACTGAATGCACCAATTATCACATAAAACAAGAAGAAAACCTTCTACACACCAATTCTACCCATGCTTTCTACAATTTTGTAAACAACAAACTAAAAGACTCAAGGTCCATCCCACCCCTGAAAGGACGTAATGGTAAAGACTGCAACGATGACACCATTAAAGCCAACATCTTTAACACATTCTTTGGCTCAGTATTGGTAAACAGCAATGGATCATGCTTACTATTTCCTAGTCGAACCACAGACAACTACAATGATCTAATACATATTGATTTTACAGAAAACAATGTTGAAAACATTGCAATCTAAAACCATCTCTATCTATTGGACTGGACAGAATATGTGCCTACTTCTTTAAAAAGTTATCCACTGCCATAGCTGAACCTCTAAGCATAATCTTTGAAAAATCTTTCAAGATCAGTTCCTTGCCAAAACTATGGTCATCTCCATCTTCAAAAAGGGAGACCCCAGCCTAGTTGAAAATTACAGACCAATCTCTTTGTGCTGCATCATCTGTAAGGTCATGGAATCAATTATTAACCAATCCATCATCCTCCACTTAGAGACAAACAACCTACTCTCTAATAAACAATTTGGTTTCAGGAAAAAACTATTATGTAATATGCAACTCTTACACTACAAAAACATATGGACTACACAACTTGATCAGGGCAAAGCAATAGACGCAATCTAAAATAAAATCTAAATAAAATACAAGCTGAATAGTCACGATCTTGCTGATGATCCAAACTCTGTCAAGGACCTTGGAGTACTCATCTCTAATGATCTAAGTGCTAGAGCCCACTGTAAGTACATAGCCAAAAAGGCATTAAAAGTTGTTAACCTAATCCTACATAGCTTTTTCTCTGGTAATATCACACTACTAACTAGAGCATACAAAACATTTGCTAGATCAATACTTGAATACAGCTCATCAATCTGGAACCCGCATTATGTATCTGATATTAATACAGTTGAGAAAATCCAGAAATATTTCACAAGAAGAGTTTTTCACTCCTCTACTCCAGGGGTCCCCAACCACCGGGCCGCTGGCTTGCTGGGCGCCACCATCTTTTTTTGATGAAAATGGTACTGGGCTGTGGCGCCCAGCTGATGCCGGTACCGGGCCGCGGCATCAAAAAGATTGGGGATCACTGCTCTACTCATTGCAAAATACCTTATGCCACCAGATTTGAAATTCTAGACCTAGAAAATTTAGAACTACGCCACCTTCGGTCCGATCTAAGTATAATATATAAAATTATATATTGCAATATCCTACTTGTCAATGAATACTTCAGTTTCAACCATAACAACACAAGAGCAGACAATAGATACAAACTCAAGGTTAACCGCACCAAACTTGATTGCAGGAAATACGACTTCAGTAACAGAGTGATCAATGTTTGGATATTCTACCTGACTCTGGTTTCTTCCCCAAACCCCAAAAACTTTAACCTTAGACTGTCTACTATTGACCTCACTCCTTTCCTAAGAGATCTGTAGGGGGCCTGCATAAGCGCCCCAACATGCCTACCGTCCCTGTCCTATTGTTTCTTTTTATTTTTCTTATATGTATCCATTTCATGTATTCATAACTATGTTTATACTTATATCTGTTATCTTATATACACTTAACAAAATAAATAAAATAAACATAAATAAAATAGTGTTTATTTAGTGAGCGTTTAAAGTTACAACAGAAGTGAAAAAAGTAACATGACTGTTTTTCATAGTTACAATCTTTGCAGAATCCCTGTGATGATGTGATCAATTTTCAGATGCTTAGCATATTATGACCATTGCTGTGTCCCAAAGTCATGTGATCAATTTTTGTGACCTTCTGATAAGCAAAGTCAATTGGGAAGTCAGATTTGCTTAACAGCCAGACTGGTAACTTATCCACTGCAGTGATTGACTTACCATCTGTGGCAAGGAAAGTCAAAAAATGGGGCAAAACTCACTTAACAAATCTTTCAATTAACAATAGAAATTTTGGGTTCAATTGTGATTGTAAGTCGAAGACTATCTGTATTGGCATAATTGAAAAAGTAGGGAAATTGCTGAGGCAAGTTATAATTGAACAGATATTCTGTTTGTCTCCTTAAATATAACTTTGCTTGAACAAATTTATGTTTTACTACCTATGGATCCCATTGTGGAAATAATGTCTGAAATTAGAATTTATAAAATAAAAATTAGAATTTTCATAAAATAATTGTACACCAGAGAGATATGCAAGCATTAATAAAATGTCAGCAAATATATCATCTCTGTATTTATCCAATAAATTCACTAAACAAGTTCTACCTTTATGAAAGAAATTAAAGAACTATGCATATTTGCTCCTGTTGTAATTTTCATGCCTTTTCAAACTTCAAGGGCTAAAAGTAAGTTTATATACCAAACATGGCTAATAAAGTAACTAGCGCAAAAATAAATAGTCAATGTAAAAGATACTAATAGAATAACAATTTTTACTTTCTTGATGATGAGATGGTGATTAGACTTTGATAAGTGAAGTAGATCCCAAGCATTCTGAAATTAAACATGAAATATATATGCTAAGAAAATCTGAACATTTCTGTGATTTCTTTTTCCACAAATACTTAGTCATGAAATAACACAACCAATGGCAAAAAATTTTTTTTTCAAATCAAACAATTCATGGATTCAATTAGTTCCTAGACTTCATATTTCCTTCTCAGCAATTTATATGACAACCAGTGTTGGAAATAAACTTGCATTATTCACAATATCCCAGGAAGTACAATCCAAGAAAAATATTATGTACTAAGGTTTTTAATATTTGAAATGGTAAAGAGAAACCTATTGCAGTACTCCATTGCAATAAACAAACAAATAAATACAAAATCCCTCTCAAGTGTTCCAGTGCATAGAGCATAAACAAACAAATAACAAAAGTGTAACGGTAAAGGTTCCTCTGTACATATGTGCTAATCATTCCCAACCCTAGGGTTGGTGCTCCGTTTCAAAGCCGAAGAGCCAGTGCTGTCCAAAGACATCTCTGTCATCATGTGGCTGGCATTACTAAATGCCAAAGGAACACGGAACGCTGTTACCTTGCCACCAAAGGTGGTCCCTATTTTTCTACTTGCATTTTTACATGCTTTCAAACTGCTAGGTTGGCAGAAGCTGGGACAAGTAATGGGAGCTCACTCTGTTACACAGTGCTAGGGATTTGAACCGCCAAATTGCTGACCTTTCTGATTGACAAGCTCAGTGTCTTAGCCACATCCCTACTATTTGTTACAAAAGTGTAGCAAATGCTAAATTCATATTAGAGGATTTTAAATGCTTATTCATCTAGACATATGAATAGGGGTTGATTTGTTTGTTTTTGCTTGTCGTTTTATTATGCCAAACTATTTATCCCATTTTCAATCTGAATTGGCAAATAACCAACAGTTGGGAAAAAGTATTCTTTACCTTCCTTTTTTTTTTTAATAAAAGGCAATTAAAATTGCAGAAAATACTGCTACCAAACAGAAAACATGCAAGATTAAAGAGCTTTCTTTGAACTCATAGTTGAAACTACAACTATCTTGCATGGTTTTCTATCTGATACTGAGAAATATCTACTCCTGGATCCCACTACATATTTAGGTCAGTCATTGCATGTAAACAGAAATCACAAACACTTTGATCCAGGTATGCTTAAGAAAAAGGAGCAGCTAAAGGGAAAAGGTGGCAAAAAACAAGGCCTTTCAATCGCTCCTTACCAAGAATTGCAGCCATCAAGATCCTTTCTTCTCTATAGGTGCCTGATCATTCAAAGGTTATCTTGGATCTTTCCTAGTGTCCCCTTCAAAAAACAGTGAGTAGAACCACCAAATAACCAGCTTTGGTGGCAAAACCAGCTGTTCGTCAGTGGGCGAAAAAGAATCACCTGTCATTCAACACATTATCTTGGGGAGGAATCTTAAGCACAAATTTGTTATAATTTGCATCTTTTAAAGCTTCACAGTCTCTTGATTTATGACTAGTTGACTTCTGACCTATTTAATAACTTTTAAACTGGATTTTTACAACATTGTTTTCTGTTCTTTCACTGCTTACTATTAAATCCCAAATTGTTTTGACATTAATTGTAAAGAGGTCTGTGGTGTATGCTTGTATGTATGCATGTGTGTGTCTGTCTGTCTGTCTGTCTGTCTGTCTATCTATCTATCTATCTATCTATCTATCTATCTATCTATCTATCTATCTATCTATCTTCCACACATACTGTTGATGAGACATAATTAGTTTTCCTATGCATAGTTAAAAGAAAGTTTTAATTAATATCAAAAGACAATTGGAATTGAAAAACACCAAATGGAACATGAGATTTAATTATGTACAAATGATAAAAATATGATAACAAAAATGTATAAACTTTTGTTAAGATGTGAAACAAAATAAGAAAAGGTTAAAGATTGCATGACAGAATGCTATTAATTTTGGATATAATGTAGACATGGACATGTGGAAGAGAATGTGGGCATCTGGTATTAAATTTATACTGTATCATAATTTAAGACAAAAATTTAATAAAATGGTTGTCATTGGATACATAGTATAGGGAACTATAAGGAAGCAACATATGAAGATATTTCAAACCAGTGTTGGAAATGTAAAAAGCATGAAGAGATATGTTTATCACACATTTTGGATACAAATTCAGGCTAAACATATTAAATTAATATTGCTAGGATAGTTGCAATATTTTATTGGGATTTATGGGCAATTTATTAGAAAAAACTCATGGCACATAAATTTTGTATAGGGTAACTGTAGAAAGATTTTTATATTCACAACTAGAAGATAGAAAACAATATTTTTAATTAGGGTTGAGGTATGGAGTCCTTGATGTTGTTGATATTACCTAATTTGGTAATGGAATATCTCAAGAAAATAACTAGGCTGAAAGAGTACTGAGGACCCTGGACAACTAGAAGAATAATGAAACTCACACAATGGAGGAATAGATTTTAAAAATGTCAGAATTTACAGAGAGAACAAAACTGGGCTCTACTTTGGTCAGAGAACAAACAATAAAGCACTTTTTTAAAATGCTAGACAACTCAAGATGGGCTTTTTAATGAAAGAAGGAAAATTATGATTTGTGAATTTGAAGATTTAGCAGATATGGACTAAATGAAGAAGGGAATGACATTTGTAAATTATTTAAAATAAGGGATGACAATAAGTTTGTAATTATCTGTTGAAAACAAGGTCAGAAATCATTTATATGTTTCTTAACATTTTCTATTGTACTACCTTATATATTTTTTCTTTGCTTTTGCTTATCTTTTATAATATGAAACTTCTTTAAAAAATATGGTTAAATAAATAATATGTAATGTCATATAGACTTACAAAGCATCATATGATAGTATGTTATGAAATAACAAACGGGGACAAATATTTTCTATACCAAGCATAATATTTGTACCAAATGAACATAGAAAAAACTCTTCAGTTTATTTCTTTCTCCTATTCCAATATGACTCTTTTTTAAACAACAATTTCATAATATTATTGACCACAGTACTAGACAAGAAGCCATTGCATTGCCCTCCCATTCCACATTCTGCAATATTTCCACCTTGAAATATCCCATGACTTCTTTTTTTCTCCCAAAAGAACAATCTATTGCCAGATATTGTGCAAATTAACCAAAAAGATCAATTTGTATGTTAAATATAGAGAAAAGGAACATGTTCTAGTAATATGTGCAGGGAATACATTCTCCTTGATAAAAATAATTGCAGATATTTCATAGATTAAAAATGCTTATAAAGAAAAACAGTGATAAAAACTCAGTTACAAAAACAATATAAGGAACAATTGAAAACTGAGTACAATCAAATATCACAGACGTGCTATTCACGTCTGTAGTCAAGTTCAACATATGGACTGTCAGTTCATATTTGCAAATAGTAAAGATGGTTTGATTATTCAGCAGTCTTCTTATATATAATAGCTATGTTTATCTTTTGGGGAGAGCAAGTATGCCTTTGAATTAGTATTGATTCATTGTGATTGCCTGGATTAGGTTCTGTAGTTTACTTGGCAAGACTTTTGGTAGTGGTTTTCTCTTTCCTCCTTCCTAGGGATGAGAGAGACTGTTTCAATTTCATCCAATTGGCTTTGTGCATAAGGTAAAATTAGAACTCACTCTCCCACTTTAGAGACTGATGCCTTAACTACCACATCAAACTGGGCATGTAGTGAATCTTTAACAAGAAAAACAAACAGACTGTTTCCTTACAAGCAAATTTAACACTGTCTGTAACACTTTAAAACAAAAAACAATAAATTGTGCAGCATATAGATGGGAAACCTCACCAATATAAACCGCTGAATCTGTCATAGAAGAGAGAAGGTAGGAAAGTGGCCAAATACAAATAAATAATTTAAGGACAATTTGAAGAAATACAAAAATTATTTACCATTGGTTACCCAAAATAAAACTCAACTAGCATTCCTTCATCATTTTTTTTTAAATAGAGCTGACATCCAGCTATTGTAGGGCTCCAGGTGACTGCCCTAATTAAATCATGAGCTTAGAGCCAAGCTTCAAAAGAATCCAAAAGATTTATTAGGAACAACATGTCAGCATTGACCCAGCTATAACTATGAGTAGCACCACTATAGATTAGGTGCAAGGGTTAACATTTTCTATATATGGGAGAAAAGCAATGTGTGTTTCTTTTTTCTTTTTTTATCAACTTGAACACCTATAGAAAATCCTTTGAAATCATAGAATAGATTTGAAATACAGCAGTTGCAAAAAGAACATGAAATTAGATCTCTGGCTCCATTTTATTTAGTGAAAATGTCTACTGGATCAAAGTTTGGAGAAATAAAAAACAAGCCAATATTGAATTTTAAAATATTGTCTAAATAGGCAAACTGCACAACCACATCAGAGAAGCTAGTATAGATTAAATTCCTGTTTTTAACAATTGGTTAGCTAAATAATCTTGGAAATAATATATTTAGTCTATGAAAAAAAATCTCCTTCCCCTTTTTAGACACCATCTTCATCCTTATCCTCATCCTTAATCTCTTTAATTTTGCTGTCAGTTTAATATACTGGTATAGTTTATACCACAATATTATAGTTCTTATATTACAATATTAAACTTAAATGCAGTTTATATGTGGATTTTAGAGAGATTTGGATTTTCCATTTCATGTTAGCTACTTCTATTTATGATATCATTAGTATTAGCCAACTTATATAAATATACCATATTCATTTTTGTCTTTACAATCTTAATCTCATACTATTAATGCTGCTGGCATCACATTTTTGTAGTTTGGCTTGTGATTTAAATTTTAGCAGTTTTTGTAATATATATTAGAGTATTACAAGAATTGGTTGACTGGAATTTTATTCTTGAATATTATGTTATTATGTCTTTTCTTTTATGTACACTGAAAGCATTTGCACCAAGACAAATTCCTTGTGTGTCCAGTCACATTGGCCAATAAAGAATTCCATTCTATTCTATGTTACTGTATGTTGATTGATGATCAAAATAGAAGCTAATACTAACTTCCATCATTATATACCTGTAACAATTAATTGTCTAAAGTATATTGTCATGGGTCATACAGGAACCTGATAGCTATAATAATATATTTTAAAGTCTCTAACTTTGTTTCTGCAATTTTGTTTTCCTTTTTGAAATCACCCAAATGTATGAGAGTGTGAATGCAACTGACTGGAGAGGGATGGCAGAGCCTCTGGCTCTTTGAGAGAGAATGACCACATGGAGAGATGTCAGGCAGGACCACGTATCAGAGTGGTGATGGGCATAGGCTGATATGGAAGCCAGGGGGGAGGCCATTATAGGGAAAGATGGTAGAACTCTCTGCTTGTATTCTTGTTTTAACAGGAGTTAAACAAAGATGCATATCTTGCTTCCTTCTGTAGAACGTTTATATTTATTCTATAGTCCAAGTTCTATATAAAACTATGCTTAATTTTCACACTTATCTAATGATATTTATTGATTAATTTGTGCCTGTTCATTAATATTTATATTATATCTACACTTTTTTTAAAAAAATAAAGTTTTATTGGGGTTTTCACACATACAAAATACAAGTAAAACATCTTTTTTGAAAATAGCATGGTCCCGGGTTGAACTTCTTTATAAAGTCACAAAACTCAATTTCATGCTCCTTTTTGTATTCTATTCCATATCTTATACTATTTTACATTTTCTATATAGTTTTTCCCCTCTTTTGATTTTCTCAATTTTAATTTGATTATCTCATCTCAATTCAAATCATTATATTTATATTTTTGTCTGTTCTATTGTAATTTCATACTATCTTTTCTCATTAAACAAGTTTTCTCCTGTAGTTACTAATTGGAGTATGACACCTTTATATCTTTTAATTACATCCATTCAACTCTTATTTAAACTTCAATATATACCTTAAGGTTATGACCTTCAATATAATACACAATACATAACTTCCAATCGAATTCTGCTTGGTACATTAATTAATTTTTCCCTTATTTCTCTTCACATATGTTTTATAAATCATTAAATATACCTTTTATTACATTTATTTATTGACAAGTATTCCACTGAATAACGATAGCTATTTTATCAGACATTTGAATCATACATTGTTTCATATTTTCTAAAATTATTTCTGTTTCTAATATAACCTAATACTGTTTCTAATACTATCTTATGTACCTTTGCAGAATCCCTTTTTCCATTAAATTTTCACCCATTATCTCTAAATAGGCCCTGTTTCTCTGTATTTTGTTTCTGTCCTTTATGACTTCTTTTCCTTTCTTTCTTCCCTCTCATCTTCTCCCTCCCCTTTTTACCCCCTTGTCTCTCTATTTCTAATTCTCTCTTCTGCATTTCCCTCTTCTGTTGCATTCTGATTTTATACTTATTTTTCACTCTATTTTTTTTGAGTTGTTTTTTCCAATCTTAAACTTTCCATTCTCTTTTCCCCCTTTCCTTTTTCTTCCCCATCTAAGATTACTTGTTCATTAAAGATGGTTTCTTCTTTGTCGCAATCTTCTTGTTCTGCAGGCATTTCTTGTTGTTTCTCATAATTCCAAATCTCCATTTCTAAAAACTGAAATACGAAGCCAAAAGACCCTCTCCCTTCTTGTGCATCTTCTTTGTACTTTTTAAGTTCCATTTTCAGTTCTTCTAAAAGTGGAGCCATTTTAAACAGTTTTAGGCAACCATCCAATTGATTTTAGTCATTCAAAACAATAACGAAGAATCCAGAAATCATCAAGTAATCCAGATAGTCCCGAATTATATCTTCTTATTTCTTTTTCGACTTTCTCTTTCTGGGGTTTTTGTTGCGATATTTCAGTTAGAATGTATCTTTTGGAAGTCTTGTTGAGATTTTGCTGTAAGTTCTTTTTTAATTCCAGGCAGTCCCCTCCTTTCCAGATCCTGCCCTTTTATTCTTCCTCTCTCCTTTCCTGTTTTCAAAAGCTTTTAATTATCCAGAAATCTTTATTATCCCTTTGACTTTTTATTTTTCAGCATTAAATGCCTATTGATGTCAAAGTGGATTTTTTCCCAATTTCTTACTTAAGTCTCTTAGCTGTCTGTATAGGAAAAGGAGAAAAAAAAAATCAAATCTTTTCCCCTGTCTCTCTCCTTCACAGCTTAAAAATCTTCTTAGGGAATAATGTTATTGTTTTTTTTTTTTAATAAAAGTTTTTATTGATTTTAACGACAAACAAAAACACAAAAAACATAAAACATAACATAAAAAACATCATCATTCTTCATATATTTACAGACAGTGTATCGGTTGGTTTACCACTCCTTTTTGTTCATCCATTTCATAGTCATCATAATAATTATGTTACATAATAACTCATATTATCAATCAACAATTATATATCCTAATATCATTATTAAACAATCATTTGACTATAATTTTACTAATTCATACTTAAGCGAGATATCTGTAATTTAGTTACTTTATTTTATAACAAATCATAAAATCATACCAAGTCTATCTTAATAAAATATTCTAAAAGTGTTATCAAGACCAAGAAAAAATGTATATTCGTTATTTCCTAAATTTCTAACTATTCTATTATTATATTGTATTATCTAACCATTGATAAAAAAGATTCCAAACTTCATAAAATTGTTTATCTTCTTGTTCTCTAATTTCAAATGTCAATCTACTCATTTCAGTACATTCCAATATTTTCTTAATAATTTCTTCCTCTAATGGTATTTTCTCACTCTTCCAATTTTTAGCAAATACAATTCTCGCCACTGTTAATACATTTACAATCAAATACTTTAAGTTTTTATTATATGTATCAGGTAAGATTCCCAATAAAAAAATCTCTGGCTTCAAATCTATATGTTTCTTTGTCATTTTTTCCAACCATATGCGAATTCTAGTCCAGTATTTCCTGGCCTCCTCACAAGTCCACCACATATGGTAATATGAACCAGGAATCTGATGACATTTCCAACACTTTTCAGATTTGTTCTTGAACATTCTTGCTGTTCTTGTCGGGGGAAAATGCCACCTGTAAAACATCTTATACAAATTTTCTTTATATGCTGTTGACATTGTCATTTTATAATTTTGAGACCACAACTTTTACCATTTCTCTAAGTCAATCCCATATCCAAAATTCTTCCCCCAAGCAATCATCGTTTCTTTAACTTGTTCATCCTCCAATTTAATTTCCAACAAATAATTATATAATTTTTTAATCACTTTTTCATCAGTACCTGTCAAAATCCTATCTAAATCAGTCATTTTGTCATAAAATCCTTCCATTTTGGAATCTTTAAGATACCTTGAATGTATTTGCGCATATGAAAACCAATTCATCTTTATACCTTGTTCTTCTAAATTTTGCATCGTTTTAAGTTCACCCTTTTCATCTAGTAATTCCCCATATCTAACTGTTTGTTCCTTCTTATAAATTATAGGATAAGAAAAGGCTTCAATAGTTGATAACGAAACTGGAATTTTCAAATAACATTGTTTCTTAATTTTCTCCCAATTCAACCATAACGATTCCCGTATATAATGTCTTCTAAAATAACCCTGTGATTTAGTTCCCTTATACCATAGAAAAGCATGCCAACCCAATAGTAAATCATGTCCTTCTAATGCCAACAATCTAGTCTTTCTTAACGTTATCCATTCTTTAGCCCACATTAAATTTGCAGCTTGATAATACAACTCCCAATTAGGAAGGCCAAATCCTCCTCTAATTCTAGCATCCTGTAAAAGTTTTAATTTTATTCTCGCTTTCTTACCTTGCCATATATACTTCAACACAATTTTATTTAATTCTTCAAAATAGTCTTTACCTAACCTAATTGGTATTGTTTGAAACAAATATAACATTCTAGGTAAAATATTCATCTTAATTGGTTGTTTTTTTTCAAGACAAACAATACATAAATACAGATAAACACAAAACATAAAAGCATAAAAAATCTCTTTTCTGAAAGTTGCTTAGTCCCGGGTTAAAACTCTTGGTACAGACACACGTTCAGTTTCATATTCATTTTACATACCATTTCATATCTTATTAACATTTTCAATTTTCTATATAACTTCTCCTCTCCTTTAAATTTTCTCAATTTTATTTTATTTTTTCCCTCCTCTCAATTCATATCCTAATATTTATTATTCTTTGTCTGTTCTATTCCAGCCAATCATTTATTTTTCTTCTTTAAAAAAAAGAAGAAATACTTCTCCTGTACACTATATGGAGTATGATGCCTTTATCTTTTTCCCTTATATTTATAGTACCTAATATAAAATACATAACATACATTGGGATTCTGTCTGGTACATTCTAAAATTATACTATATAATCAAAAATAGTACAAACCTATTCATTAGTATTGATATTCATTCATATCTTAGACGTTTAACTCATTACTTTTCAATTAAATCACATACTTTTATGAGAGCCCTATTTTCCATAATTATCCCCCCCCCAATCACATATTATAGCTCAATATTTCGTTGAAATGTTCCTCCTTCTTCTACTTCAAATCTCATTTCACAAAAGATTTTGCTAGTATACCATGTTCTAATCATTAATTTTAACAATCATTTATATCTTAAACATTTTATCCATTTCAATTGAATATCATGCCTTTGTGGGAAAACTTATGCTTTCCACGATTATTACCCCCCACATCACAATCTTGGATCATATTTCATTACAGTACTCTCTTTTTCTTAACAAAAATTTCACTTATTTATGTTAGATATTTTATCACATTTTAAGCTACATATTATTTCTAATTTTCTATAATTACTTCTAAATACAGATATAAAAATGCAATCTTATGTACCTTTCTAGAATCCCATTAACAATAAGATCTATCCATTATCTCTGAAAAACTTTTGCTTCTTAATATCTTAATATTCATCTTAATTGTTGAAATTCTACCTATCAGTGACAATTGTAAGTTTTCCCATTTTTTCAGATCAGATGCTATCTGCTGCTTAAGTTTAATATAGTTATTCTCTTTCAGTGTAGTACATCTTGACGTCAAATATATCCCCAAATATTTAACTTTATTCGTAATTTGAATTTTCAATAGGTCTGTCAGCTCTTCTCTTTGTCTTAATAACATGTTCTTTGTCAAAATCTTTGTTTTGTCTTTATTTATTTTCAAGCCAGCCATCTCACCATACATCTCTATTTTTTCAAATAATTTTAAAGCTGTCTCAAGAGGATCTTCCAGAATAAAGACCAAGTCGTCTGCAAAGGCTTGCAATTTGAATTCCTCCTTTTTAACTTTCATTCCTTTTATATTTGTATCCTCTCTAATATTTCTATTTAACACTTCCAAAGTCAATACAAATAACAAAGGAGATAATGGACATCCTTGTCTTGTACCTTTTTTAATATTAATAGAGTCTGTAAGTTCTCCATCTATCATTACTTTTGCCGTTTGCTTATAATATATGGCTTCTATTGCTTGAATAAATTTTCTAGCAAAGCCCATCTGTTCCAATAATAATAGCATAAATCTCCAATTCACGTTATCAAATGCCTTTTTGACATCTAAGAATATCAAAGCCATTTGTTTTTCAGGATGCGCCTCGTAATATTCCAATGTATCCAGGATTATCCTCATATTGTCTTTAATTTGTTTTTTTGGTAAAAATCCATTCTGATCAGGGTGAATAAAATTATTTAAATATTTTAAAGCCTCTCTGCCAAGATTGAAGCAAAGATTTTGTAATCTGCATTCAATAAGGAAATAGGTCTATAGTTCTTAATTTGTAATGGGTCAACCCCTTCTTTTGGGATAAGTGTAATATAAGCTTCTGACCATGTTTTAGGTATTTTCTTATTTACCATAACTTCATTCATGACTTCTAATAGTGGAATGCTCAATGATTCTTGTAGTGTTCTATAAAATTCTACCGGGAGACCATCTGGTCCTGGTGCTTTTCCATTGTTCTGTCTGTTGAGTGCTTCAGTTAATTCCATCATTGTTATAACATTTTCTAACATTTCCCCAGTTTCATCAGGTATCTTAGGTAGGTTAGCATTTTGTAAATACTGTTTGATTTTTCCCTCATCAAGATCCTCCTGTTTATATAATTGTCCATAAAAATCTCGAATGATTGCTTTTTTCTCTTTATTACCATAGCATACTTGGCCTTGATTGTCTATTAACTGTAATATTTTCCTTGATTCTTTCTCTTTTCTCAATTTATATGCTAACCATCTACCTGGCCTATTTGCATCTTCAAAATAATTCTGTTTAGCACTTCTAATTTTTTGTGCCAGTTCTTCTTTCTCTGCTTGATCCATTTTATGTTTAATTATGTCCATTTTAAGTCTGATATCTTTTTTTTGTGGCGCTTTTTGTAATTCTTTTTCCAATTTTTTATGGTCATCTTCTAGAGCTTTAATCATTTGCCTCTTCCTAATGTTCTTTTTCTTTGAATAGTCTATTATTAATCCTCTTGCATATGCCTTCATTGTATCCCAAACATTCTGTATTGAAGTGTCCTCTTTTTTATTTACATTGAAGAAGAAGGCCAATTCTTTTTCCATCCATTGTGTAAAGTTTTTTTCCTTTAAAATAGTATTATTTAATGTCCATCTAGATCTTCTTTTTTGTCCTTTCCATTTAATTGTCATTGGATTATGGTCTGCCCATGTACTTGTTTCAATATTTATTTCTTGAATATTAGATAATAATTCCGTTGATGTCCAAATCATATATATTCTGGACCATGATAAATGTCTATTGGAATAAAAAGTAGATTGTTGAGTTTTAGCATTTCTTTCTCTCCATATGTCTTTAAGATTTAATTCATCTGTCATTTAAAAAAAAGATTTAGGGAGAGTCTTCCTATTTTGTCGTGTTGCTTTTGCTGTATAATCCAATTTATTGTCTACAATTCCATTGAAATCTCCCATCATAAGTATATTAGCGTAGTCCAGTTCAATTATTTTCATGTGTAATTTTTTATAAAATTCTTCTTGTTTATCATTCGGGGCATAAATTGCAACCAAAAGTGTTTTTGTATTATTGTCCACTATTTCAACCATTAATACTCTTCCGTCTTCATCAGTAAAAGTCATTTTTTCTGGAATAGTTTCCTTAATATACAAAACCACTCCTCTTTTCTTACAGTAAGTCAGAGAAGTAAATATTTTCCCTAATTTTGATCGTGCCAGTAGTTGTTCGTGTTGTTTTTTAATGTGTACTTCTTGTAGGCAAATTATATCAAATTTTAGCTTCTCTAATTTGTGAAAGGTTTTTCTTCTTTTAGTAGCTGAATTCAGTCCATTTATATTAGTAGAAATCAATTTTTTTTCCTCCATGGTTATACTTTATATTAAGGTCTAACAGCTCTCGTGGATCTTACTTCACGTTGTTCTTTGGTCTCCACTTGTCCACCTATTGCACCTTCCTCTTTTCTCATTTCCATTTGATCCTCTTCAGATTCAGTTGAAATGTTCTCTTTTTCTATCTCCATTTCTCTTCTTTCAAAGAATTCCTTGTAGAATGTTTCTGCTTTCTCAATTGAATCAATTCTGTATCTCTGTTCTTGCCACGTAAACATTAATCCTTCTGGAATCAGCCATCTATAGTTCACCTCTTTTTCCAATAGCCTTTTAGTCAAAAATCGATATTCTCTTCTAATCTCTCTCACTTTTCTAGGTACTTGTTTTAAGACCACAATCTCTTTGTCTTTATACTTCAACACCCTCTCTCTTGCCACTTGTAATATTTGGGTTTTAATAGTTTTTTTGGTGAATCTAACATGAACCTCTCTTGGTAATTGGTTCCTCGTCGCATATCTTGTGAAAACTCGATATATCTCATCTACTCCATCCATCATCTTTTCTTCTGTTATTTCCAAGGCTCCAGCCAAGATTTCAATCATTACTGCAGCCAAATTTTGTCCTTTTTCCTCCTCAATATTTTGAAATCTAAGATAAAATTCTGACCTGTCCATCTCCCACTTCAACATCCCACTTTTTTCAACCGTTGTTAATCTATTATCGATATTTCCAATTATGTCATCTCTTTGCTTGTCTTTCTCTTCTATTTTTTGGATTCTCTCATCATGATTCACCATCATTTGTTGAAAATTTTCAAATTTTTCATCAATCTTCCCAATTCTTTTATCAATACTCTCCATTCTTTGTTCCATGCTCATTTTAAGATCTTGTATTCCTTGCATAACCGTTGTTAAATCCATTTGTGCTTTATCTTGCTTTGCCATTATAGAAAGTCGTCCTCCAGTTGATGGGGAAACAGGAGCAGAAGTTGAAATGCCCGAAGGTAAAATTCTCTTTTACCAGTCAAAAAGGAGAAAAAAGAACTAGTAAATATAAAAGAAAAAAACAGTCTGCTTAACTAGATCACCATAGAAGTTCAATGAAAGAAAAAAAAAGGTAAAAGTAAAAAGCCAAGCCTCACTTTGACATTTCTCTTTAAAAATCGCCGCTAAGTCAGTTTTGTCAAGAATCTTACAGATTTCTTCTCATTCTTAGAGTGTCCTTTAGTCCCAATATTAATATTTTTTTTAAAAAAAGTCCTCACCAAGCCGATACACTTTCTCTTACGATCTCTTCCTTCCGGAGCTGTCCCAGCTTCAGCAGCTTAATGGCTGCCTCCCCGCCGATGGTAAAAGGGCTTCTTCTGGATCAACCAGGGACTTGCGATGTCCCTGGGATCTACAGGACGCGCCCCTTACTATCACCGTCTCTACGGGACGGTTTAGGTCCGTTGGGACCAACCAGGAGCGGGGATATCAGCTGCAATCTCAGAGCCCCGAGATAGCAGCTGTATCGCAGCGACAAGGCTCCGCCTTCTCCATGTTATTGTTTTTTAATAGTTTCAATTCCAGGGTACCTTATTTGTTGCTTTTGCTGTTTGACCCGGTCAACCAAAACTTTCTCCTCTTATCTTCCTCCTGCACATTCTTTTCCAGTCGAGTTCTTCTTTGTGGTGGCCATTTCTGACCACCGCTGCAACCGCCTTTGGGAAAGGGAGTAATGGCCAGCTGGGGAGGAGAGATGCAGCTCTCCTCAACCCTGCAGGCAGTCTCCCCCCTCTTCATCACCTCTATGGGGTGGCTTAGCCCCAAAGTCAGCCAGCTCGGGGTGCCCAGCGGTGAGCATGGATCAAAGCCTCACAGAGACAAGGTTTCGGGCTGTCGCTGAAGAAGCTCAAACCGGAAGCCCCTACACTTTTATTCATTTATTGTGATTCTGCTGAAGTGAGTTTTGTCTTTGGTGACAAAAAAACAAAAAGGCAAATAAAAAGTAGAAGTTGTGCACAAAACTAACTTTCTCGACGTTGGGACATAGAACAAAATCTCTAGTAATTATGGTAGATCAAAAGTAATCTTATGAAAGGCATGCAGTTGCTAAAATGTATATTTTTGTAATCTCATTCAATAAATATTTATAACTGTGGTGTCTCTTTCAGGAACTACTGCATGAAACCATCTATAGCAGTGGTCCCCAACCTTTTTTATGCCGTGGCCCGGTACCAGCATCAGCTGGGCGCCACCATCTTGTTTTGATGAAAAAGTGCTTCCGGTGAGCTTCTTACCCGGAAAAGCTCACCGGAAGCACTTTTTCATCAAAACAAGATGGCGGCGCCCAGCAAACCAGCAGCCCGGTAGGATTTGTTCCACGGACCGGTACCGGTCCGCGGACTGGTGGTTGGGGACCCCTGATCTATAGCAATGGGAGAAAGCAGCAATCAAACAGTGTGACAGAATTCATGCTTCTAGGATTCAAAACTTTCCACCATTTCTAATTCAAAACTCTTCTTTAGATTATCTTTTATGTGGTGACCACACTAGTTGGAAACATCATAATAACTGCAGTAGCTCTTATTAATCATAATCTTAGGAAGGCCAGTTTTTTAAAGAAAGTTTTATTTGGGTTTTCACAAAACATACAAATACAAATAAAATATCTTTTTTTTTTTTTGAGAACAGCATGCTCCTGGGTTATTACTTCTCCATACAGATATAAACTCAACTACATATTCATCTTATGTATTCTGATCCATATAACTATTTTCGTAGTTTTCTCAATAGTTTTTCCCTTTCTTTGCTTTCTATAACCTTATTTTTAATTGTCTCATTCCTGTCTAAGTTCAATTACATGTCTTTTTCTAATTTTCAATAACGTTCCAATCAATATTTTTAAACTTTCATCTGTCCTGTTTACAATTTCATATTTTCTTTTCTCATGAAACAAATTTTCCCCTGTAATTACTAGACTGGAGTGTAACTGGAGTCTTAAGTTTTTAATTCCCTTTCCCCCCCTTTCCCTTTTTTACCCTGCTTAAAATTGCTTGGGCATTAAATATGGCTTCTTCTTTGTCCCACCCTTTTTTTTTTTTTAAAAAAAAAAACAAGTTTTATTAATTTTCAAAACACACAAATCATCATTATCCATTACATGTTTAAACCTTTTTCCATTATAAATTTAACAAGTCAGATAGACTATAATTCTGTTTTAAACCATTTCCATATAAACATACAAAAACCTCTTATCCAAAACCATATACACACAACACACAAAACATAAAAAAAATCTTTTTGGAAAGTAACTTGGCCCCAGGTATCTCTCTCTTCATGGACTTCAATTATATTCATGCTCATCTTACATGTCATTACTTATTTTATTTACCATTCTAAGTCTTCTATATTAACTTCTCTACATATTTCACTCTTCTTAATTCTATCTTAATTAATCATCTTAATTTGAGTCATTATATTTGTATCTTTTGTCCATTCTTTATTGTCCCTTTGTCTCGTTCCTTAAAAAAAGAAGAAGTTTCTCCTGAAATCACTAATCAGAGTATGATGCCTTTCTATCTCCCCCCTAAATTAATCAAATTAACCTTTAAAATAACGCCCAATACCCAATCCGATTTTGCTTGGTACATTCTATCTAAATAGTACATCCAAAATAATTAAATACATAGTTAAACAATATATCTAAATATTAAAAACAAATACTATAATAGGAATTTTATAATAACATCAATACCATAATCTTATTAAACTCTTTAATTAAAACTCAATATTCTAAACCTCCCCTCATATTATTAAATTTTAAAACCAATCATTATTAAACATTTCAACATTTTAATCTCTTATCAACTCTTAAACCATTGAAGTTTTCTATTTCTGATACAATACTACAATATCATCTTATGTACCTTGCAAAATCTTTTTGAAGAAATTATACTTTATCCTTTATCCCTAAAAAAGATTCCTTTTTTCCCATTTAATTTCAAAACTTTGTAGCTTTTCTCCACCTTTTCCCTTTCTTTCTTCTCCCAACAAACCTTTCTACCCCCCCCTTCTTCTAGCCTCTGCCTTACTGGCTTCCCTTCTCTGTCGTGTTCCTTTTCCCTTTTGTTTACTATCATTATATTGATTTTGCACCTTATTTTTCCCTTTCTTAAGTGTTTTTTTAAATCTTAAGTCCTTTATTTCTCTTCCTTTCCCTCTTCCTTCTTTCTTGGTTGAGTTCTGAAATTCATTAAAAATGGCTTCCTTTCCTTCTTCTTCTTCTGCTGTCTTCATCTGTTGTAATGTTTGTTGATAGTTAATAAGCGCCATTTCTAAAAAAAGGAAGGCTTCTTTCAAACCAGCTTTACCATTTTTTTTTGCTTGTTCATAATCTTTTCTCAGTTCCTCAATAGAGAGAGCCATTATAAATCTTTTCTTTTCTTTTCCCCTTCTTTCTTCTTACAACAACCAGAATATTCCAAAGAGAAAATAAAACAGTCCCAAAGTTATCAATCAGCCCAAACCAAGGCAGAGTTCTCACTTTCTCCTCCTGGGGTAGTATCAATCAGAGAAAAAGAAAGTCCAAATCTGTTTCTTAAAATCTTAAAATCTTATTGCAATATATTTTAGTCTTCAAATCCTTAAGGCATCTCCTCCAACAAAGTCTTAGCATACAAATATTTTTTTTTTTTTAGTCCTCTCTCTTCCCACTCATCGCTTAAAGCCAGTTTTCACTTAAAAAAAATAGGTTTCTTAATATCCACTTATTTATTCCATAGGAAAAGAGGGTAAGCTTTCCTTTCAGCACCACCAAACTGCCGCTTTTTTCCTCTTCTAGAAGGTATCATTCAGAAAGTCATACTTTTCAGGAATTTTGTTAAATATGTCTTAGAGTCCTAGGAACCAAGAAAAACTTTCTCCTTTCAAAAACTTTCTCCACTTCCTCCTGCACATTCTTACCTGGCTGCCAGCTTCTTTGTGGCGGCCATTACAGACCGCCGCTGCACCGTCTTGGGAAAAGGGGGTTCTGCCGGCCGGGGAGGGGGTCTGCAACACCCCCTAACCCCTCTCCGGATCCCCCCTACCTTCAGCTGCCCCTGCAGGGCAGCCTAGCTCCGTACCCGTCCGGATCGGAGCCCCAAAAGCGGCTAGCGCGGCAGGGATCGCGCAGCTTCGCGAATCCCTGCCGCTCGCGAAGCCGACAAACCGGAAGTCCCCCTCTTTGTCCCACCCTTCTTGTTCTGCAAGCATTTCTTGTTGTTTTTCATAGTTCAAAATGTCCATTTCTAAAAATTGAAATACGAAGCCAAAAGACCCTCTTTCCTCTTGTGCGTCTTCTTTTTGTTCTTTAAGTCTCATTTTTAGCTCTTCAAGGAGTGATGCCATTTTAAAGTTTTTTAAACAACCCCAAAATGATTTTATTTCATTTCATTAGGATCCACCATCCAGAATTCCAGGAATCACCCAATAATCCAAAGCTGTTTCTTGCTTCTTTTCTCACTTTCTCTTTCCAGGGGCTTTGTTATCTTGTAACAAAGTTTCAGCTACAATGTGTCCTTTACAAGTCTTGTTAAAATTCCACTATAAATTCTTTTTACTTCCAGGTGGTCTCCTCCATTTTTCCAGATTCCACCCTCTTTTTTTCTTCCTCTGCTTTCTTTCTTTTTAAAATTTATATTACCCAAGAATCTTTATCCCTTTGACATTTTATTTTCAGCTTGAAATAGCCTGTTAATCTCAAAGTGGATTAGTATCAATTTCTTGTTCAGATCTCTTCTTCTTGATGTTCCAAGTCAATTAAAGCTGTCAATGTGAGAGAAAAAAAGTTCTTTTTTCCTTTTCCTTTCTCTTTCACCGCTTTAAAAGTCTTTTTTAGGAATAGTATTAGTCTTTGTAATTCAAGTTCCAGGTACCTTAAATAGATGTTTTCTCTGTTCCACCCAGTCAGTCAAACTTCCTCCTGCACAATCTTGTCCGGTCAGGTTCTTCTTTGAAGTGGCCATGTCTGACCACCGCTGCAACTGCCTTTGGGAAAGGGAGTAATGGCCAGCTGAGGAGGAGAGATGCAGCTCTCCTCAACCCCTCTGGCGGTTTCTCCCTTCTTCACCACCCCTACAGCCCCGAATCCAAGCAGCTTGGGGCGCTTCAGCAGCAAGCACAGATCGAAACCGTGCATGATCATGGATTTTGGTCCATCTCCAAAGAAGCCCAAACCAGAAGACCAGGAAGGCCATTTTTTTTATTTCTGGGAAACCTGCCTCTTTTTTTGGAGGGGGGATATTTGGTATAGTTGTAATTGCTCCTAGGATTTTGGTTGGCTTTAAATAGTTTACTATGGAATTTCTTTTAGTGGGTGTTTCCTTCAATTCTATTTCAAGGTTTGTTTTGTTTGCCTTGAGTATTAACTATAGTGTTTTTTTATGACAGATATTTAGTCATATATAAGCCCTTGTCCTATGTAACAGTCATGAATCTCAGATAATGTGTCCAATTGTCACCAGTATCTTGTGTTTATGGCTACTTCATTCTCTATACATCTTGCTTCTCAGTTAACATTTTGGATCTAAATGAAATGGACCATTTCTTTTATGATTATTCACCACTCTTATATCTTGCCTGCAGTGACACTCATCAAGAAAACCTATTGATTATCCTTAATTTGCTATGTTTGCATCATCAGACCATTTTAAGATTTTTTTTCCATCACAGAAAAACATTTCCTGTCTGTTCTTCTTATCTCGTTGTGGTTACAATTTCTGTGGAAGCTTTATAATTGTTTACACATTATCAGATAGCAGAACAATCTGAACAAAGTGTTCTCTGTTTTTTTTTAACATAGTCCTGTAATTAACCTTTTTATTTACAGCTTGAGAAACTGATAATATAAGGATGCCCTCAGGAAAGCCACTAGCCTCTAGATAAGATGAGTGGCACACCAATCTAATTAATAAAATAAATAAATATCATTATATTTTGAAGTAAAATTCAAAAAATCAAATGACATTAAATATGTGTGTGTGTGTGTGTGTGTGTGCACGTGCACGCGCTTTCCTAATAGTCAAGGCTTAGACAACAATTAGAACATTCTCCAGGACATTTACAGACATATTTTGGAATACCTTGATTGTCATTTCAAGATTTGTAATTTTTTCATCTTTGGTCTTTCCAAATGCCTTATTCATAAATTTTATATAAATTAAGATATTAAACCAGAACATTTCAAATTCCATGTGGAATTGATATATGACATTTGTCATTTAAAAAAAAATCTGAATGCAGTAAAATTAAGTAAAACTTAATGCCTGGGGGAAACTATCATCTAAATATCTATGGAGATTCTCAGTCCTCCAGGTCATGGTTATCCCAAAAGTGCTTTTTCAAGAGGCAACAGGATTTCCTGGTTTTTCTTTGAAGACATTTCATTTCTCATCCAAGAAGCTTCTTCAGCTCTTATCTTAATACTTCCTTACAATTATACATCCTTTGCATGAAAATATTTGTTCTTTATTACATTGTCCTTTCATTTATTGCTTCTGATTAATATAAAACTGAGTTTGCTTACTGAAGGGAGCATAAAAACATTTTGTTTAAACGTTCTGTTTTTTTCAACAGTTTTGACTATCATGATGCAGATGTGGCATTTCCATACCAACATTTTCCTTCTCCTTTAGAGCAGGGGTCCCCAACCACCGGTCCGCGGACCGGTACCGGTCTGCGGAACAAGTCTTACCGGGCTGCTGGTTGCTGGGCGCCGCCATCTTTTTTTGGTAAAAAAGTGCTTCCGGTGAGCTTTTCCGGGTAGAAAGCTCACCAGAAGCACTTTTTCATCAAAAAAAGATGGCGGAGCCAGCGCTTCCGGTGAGCTTTT
>NW_020717063.1:26211-41396 GCF_900518725.1 Notechis scutatus | reverse complement strand
TTGACGAAAAAGTGCTTCCGGTGAGGTCACCGGAAGCACTTTTTCGTCAAAAAAAGATGGCGGCGCCCAGTTGATGCCGGTACCGGGCCGCGGCGCCCAGCTGATGCCGGTACCAGGCCGCGGCATAAAAAAGGTTGGGGATCACTGCTTTAGAGCATTAGAATGGATATCATTCAATTCAGTATTTTCATCTAGAATGCTGAAGAATGTGAATTGAAGAGCATCCTTCCTATCACAATGAGTGGCAGTTTTCAGATTGTCATTGACCACTTGATCAAGTGAATGTTTCTCTCATTAACCATTTAATAATGAAGGAGCTATTTAGTTTCATACTCTCCTTGGATCCTGTCAAATTGCTGGTGACTTCTAGTATAGCATGATCTTATCAATAGCAAAATAAAACTGCACAAAAAACAATGACTGGAATTGAATGACAGTCTTAGGGCACTAAAGTCTTTTTTTTTTTTTTTGACAGTTACTTCAGTGTCCTGAGGTTTGGGAACAATTGCGGACAACCTAGAGTTTATTTCTAGTTTTTAGAATATAGAGTTCAAAGAATATAAAATTCAGCATTAAAAACACCCTCACATGCTTTTGGACGTGTTAATTGCAGTATCATTTGTTTCTCCCATTTATTTGTAGCTTATTTTATGCTTTTATGATGAATTCTGGTGTCTTGGATATTATAATAAATTATAATAAAATTTACGATGATAATTCTCGTAGCAATTGAATAAATTTTTCCTCTGAAGTGATGCTCATTAAATAGAGCTGTCCATATTTCTCTATTGTGAAATTAGTTTACTCTAGACATGGTAACTCCTCTTACTTGAAAGTTTGTGCTGACCTACTGTCTCCATCTTTATCTGCATCTTTAATAAATAAGTAGAGATGCTCTATTATCTTCCCGGTGCTTGAAGAAGAAAGAAGGAATTCTCCATCAAGGAGCTGAATGACTATAGGCTGGTTGCTCTGACATTTACAGTTATGAAAAATTTGAAAGGCTAGTGCTGGCCCATCTGAAAACCATCACAGATCCACTTTAGACTCCTTGCAATTTGCCTACTGAGCAAATAGATTGGCAGATGATGCTGTTAGTATGCCACTGCACTACATACTATAGCATCTTGAATCTTCAAGAACCTATGCAAGGGTTCCTTTTATAGACTTCAGCTCAGCATTCAATAATTTCATTCCAGATATTCTTCTAACTAAATTGATTCAGCTAGCCATGCCCAAGCACACTTGCAAGTGGATCATAAGCTTTCTAATGCAAGGAAGCAACAGTGAAGCTAGGCAAAATTACATCATACAGTGAGTACAGTGAGCATAGCACCTTCCCCCTCTAGGGCTGTGTGCTCTCTCCACTTCTCTCTCTATACCAATGATTACATCTCAAAGGATTCCTTTGTTAAAATACTAAGGTTTGCAGATAATACAACAGTTATTGTTCTCATTCAAAAAAAATGAAGAATCTGCATACATACAGATGTGGTGTGGCCAGAACAATCTCAAAATTGTAGAAATAGTTGATTTAGGAGAAGCTCTCCTATTTTACCACCCCTTACAATACTAGACAACACAGTATTAACAGTAGAGACCTTTAAGTTTCTAGGTACTATAATATCTCAAGACTTAAAATGGACACCATCAACATCAAAATGCAATAAAAAAGCACAACATTCTTGGGCAGTCTGAACTCAGAAAGTTCAGATTACCCAAGGAGCTGCTGATAGAGTTCTACAAAGGAATTGTTGACTCTGAATTTTTCTTCAGAAATTTACTTTACACATGAATTAGCTCGCACTTCTTCTGAAAAGATTTCAAAATGCACCCAATTATCAGGAAAAAGGATACTAGTTTATGAAATGATGCGGTTCCTGTACATATCCGGTACATCCTGTATATATTTCGTTCTTCATCAATCACAGACAGAGTTTCAACTAAATTGTAGATGAATGTGATTCTTTTGACTTCATGTGAGTATGGGTATTTGGGGAATATTTTTCTTTACAAATATTTTCTTTACAAAGAGAAACTAGGAATGTATACTCAGTTAACCTTGGGCCAGTTGCTGAAAAGGTAGAGTTAAGGTTTTTACTTTTTCCCCAGACTCTCTATTTATATTGGGCTTTAAGAGTAAGAATGGGAGGTAGAAATAACATGATAAAAAACATTATATTTTTATTTTATTTATCAAATTTAGAAACTGACAATCTCCTTCAGAGAGGGAAAATTAATAGTGTATCAATAATATATTAAATCCATAAAATTGAATGTAAAAATTTAAAATAGAGGCAATATAGTTAAATTATAGTTTAACTATAGTTAAAATTCAATTAAAATTCAATTTAATTAATTAAAAATTAATTAAAAGGAACAGGGATTTCAGAAGGCTAGTCAGCCTCGGGTCTTTATATAGCATTGCCAGTTCCCAAAGGTGTTTTTTTCAAGAGGCAACTGGACTTTCTGGTTTTTCTTTGAAGAAGTTTTGCTTCTCATCCAAGAAGCTTCTTCAGCTTTCTTAGGTCTGTATACATCTTTGAAAAATCAGGAGAGTGGGGGTTATCCTTGGGATGGCCTAGAATGTTCCAAAAAGCAATGGCAAAGGCAGAGAAGTCTTTCTTCCTGGACTCTGCCACTCAAAATTCTTTAGCTGATGGGTCCACAAGATATCTTCCCTACCTAACCAAATAGGACAGGCCAAAATAATAAAATGAGGATGGTTCTATAGATAACCTGACTGTATTATACTTGAGAGAAACATGTATAGCAGAAAAATAATTAGAGTATAATCATGACATGTGTATCCTGTGCTACCACAGATGGATGGGTTTATATTTCAGTCTAATGGCATAGTTGATTGTGTGGCTGAATATGAAATCCTATATACTAAGACATAACTTGCACTATGTGCATATGTATATTTCACAGATAAATCATGTGTACAGAATTTATATATTGAATTCTTTTGTTGGGGCCTTGTGCAATAAGCATGCTGACATTGAATTGAATTTATATATTGAATTCTTTTGTTGGGGCCCTGTGCAATAAGCATGCTGCGCAAAGAAAAAAATAGCATACTAAAACTACAAAGCACATTTATTTTCCAAAGGACTTGAATAAGTTTATAATGGATACTTTAAGGCAGATTACAAAATTATAACTTTTAATGTAATACAAGAAAAAATACATTTTTATCATGCATGTCTCTATCTTTCATCTCTGAAACAATGAACTCATTATTGAGAACCTGATTTACTCAGAAGGCTCATAGACTAAGTATCATTTGATTGGATTCTTTGCCATTAGCAAAAATAAAACCATAAACAACCAGAACAGAAGTGTGTTACCAGAGGTGTATACTTATTTATTGCTCTATTGTCTGTGATACAACACTTGGTAGATATTTCACCATTGTCTTGATGACTTTAAACAACATTAATCTATATTAAAATAATAGATAACTCTATTCTAGGATCTACAGGTTTTCATTTCTTGTAGTAATTATTTTCATAATTTTCTTTTTCTTTTGTGAAAGGGGAAAATTCTCATTTTCCCAAATTTCAAATTAACTAGGTTGCTTGAGCCAAGTTTATTGGAAAAGTAATAGGGACAGTATGTAAAGTTATGAAGGAACACAATAATTCAGTGGCTAAGATGCTGAGCTTGTCGATCAGAAAGTCAGCAGTTCAGTAGTTCAGTAGTTCGAATCCCTAGCTAATGGAGTGCGCTCCCGTTACATGTCCCAGCTTCTGCCAACGCAGCAGTTTGAAAACATGTAAAAATGCAAGTAGAAAAATAGGGATCACCTTGGTGGGAAGGTAACAGCATTCTGTGCACCTTCGGCATTTAGTCATGCTGGCCACATGACCATGAAGAAGTCTTCAGACAGCATTGGCTCTTTGGCTTTGTAATGGAGATGAGCACCGCCCCCTAGATCCGGAAACGACTAGCACATATGTGTGAGGGGAACCTTTACCTTTACCTTACAAAGCTATGACCCCTTGAAAAGTATTCATAGAAACTTTAATTGTAAAATAAATGCTGATTAGTAATAATATCAAATATTCATCAACTTGTTTTATACCTTCACTTGCATCTCTTTGGGTTTACAAAATACAGATATTTTTTCTGTAGCTCCAAGATAGTGGGTGAGTAGACTAGATTAATTCCTTACAGATGGGATTTTCAAATGAAATTTTTTTATTACATTTAAGTCACACTTTTTGCTATTTAAAAACTCCCAGCTCCATCAAAATAATCCACATGTATAGGGAAGGAGCTCTGGAGGTATGTCCATTTATGGATATGTATATCCATTAGTGTAATCTTTGCCATATTTTATTCTTTATTTGTATTTCTTATTGTGTGTAGTGTAATGTAAGACTTCAGTGGATGTAAGTTTTCAGTGGAAACTGGTGAAATACACCATGCTAAGCTTATGGACAGGTTTCTGAATACTAAAAGTAGTAACTACTTTAATCTTCAAAAACTCTCTCCCCGAAAGCCAAAATTATTTCTATCTATTTGAATAGGGCTGTGCTGACTAACTCTATTTCTGGCATCTAAAAAAAAAATAAAAAAAAATAGCACCACCAAAAAAAGAAAGAAAGAAAGAAAGAAAGAAATGCAGTAAAATTTTCCATTGTTTAAATTATACAATTGCATGTGGTTTCATACTCCCTGTACAAAATCCCAGCTATTCAATTATTAAAAATAGTGCAATTAAAAAAGAATAATAAGCATCCACCATATAACATCTCAGATTAAATAATTATTGATAAGAATGACAACAAAAACAACCTCTGGATAGTGGACTTGATAATATCTGGAATAGCAGAATACAAGAAAAAGAACTGAAGAAAAATCACAAATTGCAAAGTATTTCGCAAATAAAATAGAATGACTGTGACAACATAAAGCCATGTTAGTACTAATACCATGTTTCTCCAACAATACGCCCTCCCCCAATAGGAAGACCCAGCATGTTTTCTAGGCATAAAATGAAATTAAGCCCCTCCCCCCAAATTTAGGCCTAGTTTAAAACATGCAAAATTGGGGGGGGGGAGGCAGGGGGAACTTGCCATTAGGAGTGCCCCGCAGGCAGCTACGCCTCACCATCAGCTGCTCCTAACACCATGGTGGAACATGGAGAGCTCCTTTACCCCTCCCTTACCCGGGTCAGCAGGTGGGCAGCGTCGGCATGGATGTCCGGCAGCATTTCAGCCGCTTCTTAGGCCTCCATAGCTTCCACAGTTCCCACCAGTGCTGGCGCCTCTCTCACCAGCGCCGTCACCAACAACAGCATCTGAGTTGCTCCCGCTTTTCCCCCGTCCCCGTACCAACAGGGAAAAAAACATTTTGAGGTACCTGGGAGCGCCGCGTGCTGCATTTTGGTTTAATCCTGAGTGGCTGGGTGGGCGTGAGAAGAGCCGAGCGAGCATCTCTGCTGCTGCTACCCTTGGTGCTCCAGCCTCGGGCTCTGCAAGTTTGCAAAAGTCCCGGTGTGCAGCCCATTCCTGCATTCCAAGCACCCAGGCAAAGCTGCAGCTGTCCCTCTCTTGCCAGCGCTGTCTCCAATAACAGCGGCAGCAGTGGCGGGAACCGTGGAAGCATTTTAGCCACTTCTCGGGTGGGAAAGCCACCTCCATAACTTCCACCAAAACACAGTGCGGTGTACCTCAAAATCTTTGAGGTACCTCAAAATCTTTTTTTCCTGTTGTTATGGGGACGGGGGAAAAGTGGGAGCAACTCAGATGCTGTTGTTGGAGACGGCGCTGGTGCGCGGGGGGGGGGGGAGAAATTAATTCACCCCACAAAAGACGTCCTAGCCATTTTTTCGGGGCTCAAAAAAAATAAAATAAGGCCCGGCCTTATTTTGTGAGAAACATGATAATAACAGGCACCTTAGATGCAATCCCAAACCATCTGGAGCAACACTTGAACAACACCCACATTGACACAACCAATTGCACACAATCAATTGCAAAAGGCAGCTTCACATGGAGAGTTCATATCCTGATATTTTAAGATCATCAAGCAACATCTCCCTATCCCAGGACTTTGGGAAAGACTCAATGGTAGATAAAAATACTAAATCAATTCTAAACATGTAGCTGACTGTGCAACAAACAATGATAATATAACAACATTTGCTAGACCAATACTCAAATACAGCTCATCAGTCTGGAACCCATATTACGTATCTGATATTAACACAGTTGAGAAAGTCCAGAAATATTTCACAAGAAGAGTTCTCCACTCCTCTACTCATTGCAGAATACCTTATGCCACCAGACTCGAAATTCTAGACCTAGAAAACCTAGGACTACACCACCTTCAGTCCGATCTAAGTATAGTATATAAAATCATACATTGCAATCTCCTACCTGTCAATGAATACTTCAGCATCAACCATAACAATACAAGAGCAAACAATAGATACAAACTCAAGGGTAATCACACCAAACTTGATTGCAGGAAATACGACTTCAGTAACAGAGTGGTCAATGTCTGGAATACTCTGCCTGACTCTGTTTTTTCCTCCAAACCACAAAAACTTTAACCTTAGACTGTCTACTATTGACCTCACCCTTTCCTAAGAGGTCTGTAGGGGGCGTGCATAAGCACACCAACGTGCCTACCATCCCTGTCCTATTGTTTCTTTTCTTTTATTTTTATTTTTCCTATATGTATCCATGTATTCATACTATGTTTTTACTTATACCTATTATCTTGTAAGCAATTGACAAAAATAAATAAATAAAATAAATAAATAAAAATTCTGAAAATGTTTCTTTCCCACAGAAATATCTGAAAACTTTAGCTATTCAAAGAAGAAAAGGAGAAGAAAAAATGGTAAGAATCTATGTAAAATTTATTTCTTATTACCTGAAATATGTAATTGTTTACTGTCTTCAGAACTAAGTAAATTTCAGCATGAAGCAATAAAAGTGAGGTATGTGACTTCAACATTTCCTATTGCAACTTTCAGAGTTTCCTGTAATCATGATTGCTGAAAATGAGAATCAGTTTTTGACTCTTTTGTAGCCCTAAAGCAAGCATATTACAATGGAAAAAAGAATACCAATAGTCTTGGGAGACTGGCCCCTCTGTGATACTTAGCATCTACTTCTTCATGTAAAACGATATTTAAGATGTTGCTGTCCTTCAAATGTGCACTGCCAGGAGTAAATTGAACAGTATAAAATTTGACTGAATTTGTTGCCTGTGCAAAATTTATAAAATCTATTTTTTTCTTCCTCCCCCTTCCTCCTTCCCTCTCCCTACCCCTCTTTCTCTCAATGAAGGACAAATTTTCTAAACTGTCAGCTTCCACCAACAGGTAAAGAAAATATTTTAATCTTCTCTTTTGTTTTTTATTTATTGACACTGCAGGTATAAACCTTAATGCTAATTTGCTCCATCAAAGTGGCAGTCATAAACCTACTATCCAGATTTCAGAGGAATGTGTTAAATTACAATTAGCTTTTATATAGTCAGTCTGTCAGATAAGGGATTCTATCAATTCGTTTGACTTTTGGTTTCAATAAAATATGTCCACAAAGTGTCACTAACATTTTGATTAATTTTGATTAATTAGCATTATTATACATGAATGGCTTATATTATCAAACATAAGGAAATTAATATTGTATTCTGCTACCTGGCTGACACCTTCTCTTGATGATGACAAATAAGATATTTGCCAATTATACTTCCTCTTTCTTCTTTTCAATTTACAAACCACTATGTTCTCAGACATTGTCCCAATAACCTCAATTTTCCTAGCTTGACTACAATATGTTTATGTATAGACTTGACATATGCTTTCTGAAAATTAAAAAAATTGAAATTGCAGATATAATCATTTAGAAAACAATTAAGAATGTAATCTTTGTTTCTAACTTATTAATAACAGGATATGCAAGCAAAGAAAAAAAAACCACCTCTATTTCTTTACAATTATATTTTTTTGCATTTACAACATTTGAAATCTTTAAGGGACCGAAAGGTAACGTCAAGATTTCAACTGTTGTTAAAGAAGTGTTTGAACAATAAGTGATTTCTGCTTTTCTGTGTTTCTTTCCAAATAGTCACCTTATCCGAATTTCCAGAGACATATCAAATCATGAAAAACAAATTGTAGAGGCAAGAAAATGCTCAGTGAAAAAAGGACTTCAGAAGTTTAATATTGAATGTTCCATGGTAAAAATCCATACTCTATACTGACATGCAGCCTCTTTTTTCTTTTCAAACATGATATTTGAATGACATGCTAAGAATGTTGGGAGAGGGAAAGAGTCAGAATTTGCTTTAATTTAATGTTGATTTAATTTAAGTTAAACAACAACAACATACTACATAGTTAATCATTGTAAACACTTTTTTCACATTCAAACAGAACTCAGAAGCAAATGAGCCTTATGAGCTACAACTAGGGTTTGGAGGCACAAGTGGAGTTATACAGCATATGGCTCTTTGATAGGGAAAGCAGAAAACTAATGGCTCCATTGTTGATAACATTTCTAGCAGTGGTTTAAAACCTGCCTGGAGTTGAAAATCTGCCATTGGTTGAACTATGGTTTATTTAAGCTGGTTTTAAAAAAGGAAAGTAGAGAGCAAGAAAGTAGACCACAGCAGGGCAGAAATAAATGGATCCACATGAGAGATTGGAAGGAAGAATGAATTGGAAAAATAGGAGACAATGAAAAATATTTGAATGAATGTCGAATGTATTTCAACAGCAGCTTGATAATTGAAAAAAGTGTATTTTTGTGCTGAAGTCATACAAGGTATTAAATCATGACTTGTTTCATGGCAGTTTGTTGATCATGTAATAATAGCTGGTTTCACACAACATGCTAAGATATTTTACAAACTATAACATTTGGGTTCAAACAATACATTTAGCCACAGTAACAAACATTATTATATATTGATAAGTATTTGAGGACAGTTTGAGTAAGAATTTGTGGTATAAAAAGCAGTGGTATTCATTCAGCATTTTGTTACTATTATAATAAAAATTTAACTTTTAGTGATTAGTTGCACATGAACGGGATCATTTTATAGATAGAAATGGAAGAGAAAAAGTGGTAGGAAGATGACATGCTAAATTTCAAAAGACAAAAGACACATTATATTAGATCTAAAATAAGGTTCTAATCGACAGATTTTTAATGCTGTCATAAATGATATTTCCAAAAGCTCCCCCCCCCAATCTAAATAGATAGACTGGTGCAATAGCCTAGATGTGGAGATCTCACTTCATGATCAGGAGGCTGTGAATTCAATCCTACATAGCGGTGGATATTTCTCTCTCTATTTCTCTCTATAAGGTACACTAGATAAAGTGGGTTCAGGTGGGGGCCTGAGGGCTATGATTGCACTGCAGGGAATACTGGGAGAGCTGCAGGAACAACATCTGCTAGATATAGTGATGTATCTTTGTGGAGTGTCAGGTTCTACATGGTAAGTGGCAATAAGTTATATTGGTGGATGATTTGTACATTTATAGACATAGCAGCTGAACATAAAGCAAGGGGGCGGATAAAATTGCCTTTACCAATTCTGCAGGCTGTAGGTGGGTGAATCCATGACAGGGCAATGGCATTTGACAGGATAGAGCCATCGCTGGAAGAAGAGAGGAGTTTTGAAATGTCTTGATATTTAAAATTATATTTGTCAATTCTTGAAAATAAATTGCTTTTTCACTAAGCAACGCTTCTGAGTAAACCAACCTTAAACATTTGGCCAGTAGTTTTATATGTTTTATATATAATTTTAATTTCTCCCACAGCCATCCAGATGAAAAAAAAACAAAAAACTTCTTGCATGACCTATTTTTTTTCCCAATGAGACATACATCAAGCCCACATGCCAACTTTTTTTAACATTCTGCTCAGAATTCTGGTAACCACTATTTTCTGTTCCTGAACTAGGAACTAAAAAGAATTATTGGGAAATCCTGGGACATATTTTTCCAGGCAGAAACATGCCTGCTACTATCTCAGGCAAAATGGAAAAGTTGGGAAATGTGCATTTTTAACCCTTTGTTATCAGGTTGGGGTCCTCTACCATTGCTGTGCCAACAGTTTTATCTATTTCCAAGGTGTATGTCATACATTTATGAACATGAAGAATGGGGAAAACAGCTATCAAGTTTGGAAGATAAGCTGTGTCACAAACTGGTAAATCCACACAGGGACTGGAACAAAGCCTTAAAAAGCCTGGTTGAGTCAAGTAAAGATGACACATACTCCTTAACTGATTTCTGGGGTATCGTTGTAGTTTACATAATAATGCATGAAGTGAGTATAAAGAGTTCCTTTTAATAAATATTTTGTTGTTTCCTAGAAATATGATGGATGTTGCAACTGTTTTAAGTAATTTAAGAAACAAACATGAAGATCTTCTCAAGAAACAATAGTGCAATACCTTTTGCATAACCCATTTTTTCACTACACTTGCCACAACTTCTTTTAGGAAGGAAGGAAAGAAGGGAGGGAGGGAGGGAGGTAGCTAGGTAGCTAGCTAGATAGGTAGGTAGGTAGGTAGGGAGAATAATGGACAATTACTTTCTTATGGAAGAAAACAAAATTATTATTATAAAAATAGAACCCGTGAGATTGTATTTAATACTGTGGAGTGGAAAGCAGGTGTGGGATTCTACCAGTTCACACCTATTGGTAGAACCGGTTGTTAACATTCTAAGCAGTTCAGAGAACCGGTTGTTAGAAGAAATTACTGGCCTAATCCTGTAAGGAAGGCAGGAAGGAAACATTCTGGTGTTGCTTACAGAAACTGCCTCTCTGTTAACCCTTATTACATTCTTGGCAGGACTAGACTTCCTGTCTCTGGAACCTCTCTGGAGGTTTTTTTCCCCTCCTTTGCTGGTATTTTGCTTGTGTGGAGTGACCATTCAAAGTTACAATGGCACTGAAAAAAGTGACTTATGACCATTTTTCACACTTACGACTGTTGCAGCATCCCCACAATCATGAGAGGCCAGGTGAGGAGATGCGTGCTTCAATGTGAGTGATATTGAGTTGGCCACGCCCAGCCAATAACATGACCACCAAGCCACGCCCACCAACTAAGCCACATCCAGAGAACTGGTTGTTAAAATTTTGAATCCCACCCCTGGTGGAAAGTCCCAACTCATCTCTTCCATTCCATTCCATTCCATGCCACACCACACCAAGCCACTCCATCCCACTCAAATTTCTCAGCTTCCCCCTCCCCTCAAGCAGTATCAGTAGTGAGTATCCTTAAGCATATAAAATTTTCATTGGACTCTCAGGAATAATCACTTGTCTGTGAAGTTAAATGAGATAAAAGAGATTTCCCTCCCTTTCTTATTTTAACATAGTAGCTTCAATTGAGTGGACTGATTAGTGTAACAATAGTGTTTGTAAAACTTAACTCTTCCCTACATGGACTCTTCCCTACTGGTTTAAAATCCTTTCTTTAAAGTTGACTTTTGTATTAATAGGAAAACTAATGTTTCCTTCAGACTGTGCTTGTTTTTTGTGTGGAAGAGATTTTGCCATCAAATGTTCTAAGTTGCATATTGAAGTAATTTATCACATGATTTATACTTCCAGGATTGATTCTTTCCCTTCTTAGTTTGTGTCTGTGTGTATGCATGTACACAAATGCTTATGTGCCTTCAATTCAATGTTGACTTCCAGTCACTGCTTGGACAAGCCCTGTTTTCTTGGAAAGATTTTGGAAGTGGTTTGCTCTTGCCTCCCAGAGCTGAGAGAAATTACCCAGCTGACTTTGTGCCTAAAGCAGGATTAGGACTCACAGTATCCCAGAACTCACATATACCAAACTGCTTATTAAGCCCATATAGTTTACATCTGATATGTAACTTGGCTTGGATTATTTGCTTATGAGTTTCTTTCTCAACAGCTGGATGATCATCATCTGTCTGATGAACAGAAGATTTGTAAGAATGGGATAGTGCCTTACCCAATCTATGCAGCAGTAGATGCAACCAAATTAGATGCTGCTGCAAATCAAATCCATTCAGGTAAACACTAAGATCTATCTATGTTTATCACAACTTTCATTTTGAAATCAACACGTGCTGGATTTTGTGTGTGTGTGAATATATATATATTAAATAAGTCATGTCCAATTTAATGATCTTGTTGCCATAGTTGTTAAGTGAATCACTGCAGTTGTAAAGGGAATCATGCTGTTATTAAGCAAACCCAGCTTCCACTGTTATATTTTCTTGTCAGAAGCTGGCTGAGAAGCTCACAAGGAATGATCACATGTCTTTACAACTGTTGTAAATACATGCTGATTGCCAAGTGCCCAAGTTCTGATAATGTAATCATAGGGATGCACTGATGGTCATAAACCTGAAAGTTGATTGTAATTGGCTGCTAAATAAATTTTTGGAAAAGGAAGATAACCTGTAAGAAATGACACCAAACTTCATACAATAACAGGGGATGAAAAGAGATACTCTGCTTTGTAACAGTAGTTCTTACATCTTCAAATTGTAATTTTTCAATCTCTTTAAAGATATCTGGTTTGAATTTACACCACATGAGGCTGGATTCTTTAACCCTGGAGAATTTGTGGATGTGACTTTCCTTGGAAGCAAGTTTGAGAATGGTGAACTGAAAGAAAAGAAGAATGAAATGAAAATGACTTATCTGAGAGGTAGCATTGCTTTTGATAGAGATATACTGATGTAGAATATGCAGACTGGGAGGGGACTTTCATTACATAGAATCTTCACTCTAATTGGAATATTGGACAGACTACTATATATAAATTGTGCAAGGTTACTGATATGTTTGCAGCTATGTTAGGATCTTTGGGAAGTAGATGGAGATTGAAACACCAAAGTAAAATGTGAATAAATATAATGGTTCATACAAGAAAAGATATACTATTGTGCAGTAGTATTGGAATAAATCTGCAATTTAATATGCACATCTCTGAGAATAAATTAGGAAGATTATGGACTCATAGATATTTACTTTGCAGTACATATTTCTAGACTTGTACTAAAACTCCTAAATCTTATTATAAAATTAAGGGATGGGGAATGACAGCATTAAGGGATTATATAAGGTTACCAATTTCATTGTTCTCTTTCTTCATTGTTCTCTTTCCAGTTCCTTCCATCTCCTATTTTAACATTCTGTAATAAGTTAGGGTTAGGGTAAGTGCACAGGTGAAATATAAAACCAAATATTTCACAGGTAAAATATAAAACCCTAACCTCTACTCTATGTGAT
Organism: Notechis scutatus; assembly: GCF_900518725.1. The sequence goes on along the minus strand of NW_020717063.1, from coordinate 28,122 downwards.
AGACGGAGGTCTCATATCCTGCTGATATTGTTGGATAATAATATATTTGTAGACAGCAGAATAGAAGATAAACGAGAAAATCACAAAATGCAAAGATCTGCAAATAGAAGTAGAATGATTGTGGAAAAAGAGAGTAAATGGCACTTGGGTACAATCCCAAAACATCTGGAGCACTATTTAAATCATTTAAACACTGTCAGCATTGACAAAATCTTCATCAGTCAATTGCAAAAGGCAGCTTTACTTGGAAAGTTATGAGACAGTGCTCATTAAATAACAAAAATTGTCTATCCCACAGTTAGGATTAGGGAGGGACTTGAAAGGTGGATAAATATGCATGCAGTCTAAACATTCAAATGACTGTATGATGAACTATAATGAAATAAATTATTGTTGCTGCATCATTTTCCAGATGTATAATATTGAGACATGTGGTGACTAAAGGTGTCAACCCTTACACACACACACACACACACACACACATTCATTTATTTCTAATACTTTACATTTATAGCTATGATTTATTTCATTTTATAGAATACAGTACTATGCAATTTATAAACTATAGTTTATAACTTTTTTAGATTAAGAAATCCAAAATACCACAAAAGCATGTATCTGTTATGATTTTTATCTTGTATAAAGCACAAGCAGTGATTTTTAAACAGAAAAATAAGATATTGTGATGTCAAAAAAAGGAACTATCCTTATAAGCAAATTTATATTTCCATGTAGAATCACTATTTTTTTATAGAGATATAAAACACGTTGTACTTGAAAATAAGCCAAAAGAAATGGAATTCAATGCATCTTCTATTTATGAGAGTCATGCCTACACCAGTTTTGAATGAGATGAAAGAATGTATATTTTGAGTCTGGAAATCCACCTATCATACTTCTGAATGCAGGCTCACATCAGTTGCTCCCAGAATGCTTTAGGGTAAGAAAACATTTGACTTGAGGTGATGGGAAAGATTAAAATAACAAATAACTCAGATGAGACATACAAATGTATATCTCACTTGAGAACTCTCCAAATTATGACCAAATTGTTATTTTCAATATGACCAAGAGGCAAAATTATTAAATATGTAATTAGATAATAATTATATTCACTATATTTATTGATGGTAAAGTTTAATTTTAACTAGAACAGAATTGTATTTATTTGTGTTCCAGTTACTATGTCTTACTTTTGGGAGGCAATGACCCACACATTGATCCAGAAAATGTAATGTAGCCTTTCATTTAAGCATGATATCTGACATAACATATGCTTGCATATTTTGCTAAGTTTCTAGAAAACTATTTCTTTTCTTTCAGGATTATGGGGAAGTGCTGTTGCAAATTTCAAAGAAGACATGACAGTTTTAATAGGTATTGTATATTTCATATTGGATGCAAAAAAAGTTATCAGAAATTGGAATGTGGCCCAATTGAGCAAAGGATTCCAGAAGAGCTAGATAAAAAAGATATTTTTCTTTTTAAAAAAACTTTTCTTCCTTAAAAGATATGTGTACTGTTGGGACAATGTCAGTCTACAGATTTTGCCAAATGCAAAGTGAAGGGAAATTACTTTCCAATGAATAAATTAATTTCAGACATACAGTATGTACTCTTATGCCCTCTTACATGTGTTGGAAGAAATGTCCATCTGGGTTCAGTTCCAAGTGAGAAGAAAGACACTGAAAACATGGAGGCTGCTTGGAAGGATGGTTTAATGATGAAGCAGAACCACCAAGCATGTGTGATTCTGGGTAGATGACTACCACATGTAGTGGAAAGTGAGATATATTTATACCCTCTCTTGGACCTTGCAAGAAATATATCCTATTGGTTGTCAGACTCAAAGGGGGCTATTTATTTTATTTATTTGATTTGCCAATTGTTTACAAGATAATAAGTATAAGT
>NW_020717063.1:0-21211 GCF_900518725.1 Notechis scutatus | reverse complement strand
TGGTACCATTAATATTCTAGGATGATAAATAGCTTCAACTTTAACCAACAAGTTGACCAATTTATGGGATGAATAGGTTATGGGGTGTAATAGCTTTTTCTAGACAAAAACTGGTTTAATGTGAATTATGTGTCAAAAGCCAGACTCAAAAACTAGTGAATCAGACCAGGACAACTAAATTAATTTCCTATTACAAGTAATACATTTAATTAAATATTCAGTACTATTATTTTCCATACATACTTTGATACTTTCACCTTTCTTTTACATGGAAAGTATTTACAAAATTTTGATTTTTCAAGGTTGATGCAGCCTTCCATCCTTCTGAGGTGGGTAAAATGAGGACCCAAATTGTTGGGGGCAATATGCTGACTCTGTAAACTGCTTAGAGAGGGATGTAAAGCACTATAAAGTGGTATATTGCTATTGTTATTTTACATTTTTAACCATAGTTTCAGGCTAATTTTTTGTGAAGCCACCATATCAAGATTTCTCCTCACAGATTCCCTAGAAAATTGTGATCATGTATATGGGATATCAGCATTTAAATGGAAAAACATTTGAATAAATGGATTGTTTTCATATTATTAATATTATTGTTATTATTTTCCAGGTATATGGGACATCATAAAATGTATGTACAAAACTCTTACTTGCATCCTTAAATGGAAATGGGGAAACATCTATACTTACAAATACAGTAAGAATAACATAAGTATATATGAATGCATATGCCTTTAAATTTATTTATCTTCAGTTGTGACAGTCTTTTATGATCAGAACAAAATGGAAAAATATAACTTTAAGTTAAAATTAAACCCTATTAATTACACCCACACAGTTTTTTTGGCAGGGTTTCAGAAATGATTCGCCTACCTACAAAATCTAGTAATTTCCATGTGGTTCACATCTAAATATTAAACATGCCTAAGTCTGATCAGTTCTTGATTTCTAGACTGGTATTTTAACAACTACACTAAACTACTGGCAGCATAATATTTGAACAACATGTTTAAAATGCCAACTAATAGTTCCCTGACACTTAAAGTGTAGGCCAGTTAAAATAAACAATTTTAACAAAACGGCTACTGGATAACTGTGTTCTACTGCAATGAGCAAAGATGTGCTTTAAAAATCAGTTTTTAAGGAGTAGCAGTGAGGCAAATCTACATTTATGTGCTTCCTAATCATTGAATTAGATAGGTATCTGGAATTATCTTAAAGAGCTCATTTTATGACCTTAAAACCAGATAAAGTTCATTGTAGACATTTGATAGGATTTGGTACAATATACAGTATTTTGAAGTGATTGTAAATGTAAGGACAACATTGGGGTAATATTACGATAACTTCTCAATTATTTTGAATCATTTTGTTTTCTACCCAAGAGAGGAAAGGATAATGCTTATCAGAGCTAAGAATTTTAGATAGATGGGAGCACAAGCCATTTCCACAGTTCCAGATTAGGTTTGTATCATGTATCTGAATCATTCAAAGTGATTTCTAGATAAGTGATAAAGAAAATATTTTGTTCTCTCCCCCTTAGTTGACCTGAAGGACAAAAACTTGACTGATAAGACAGATATTCAGTTGGCAGATGCTAGCATAGTCATAAATTCTGCTTACCCCCTTATCTTACGCCCAGAAAGAAAAGTGGAACTCATTTTGTCTTTTGATTTTAGTGACGGAGATCCTTTCGAAGTAGGTTTTTCATGTTGGCATTTTTTTTATTCTTTTTATAATAAATATATGTACTTTGAGATACTAACAATATTCTTCAAGCTGAAATTTAATGGTGCATTTTAGGAGTTAGTCATAGTAACTGTCACATTGCAGGCAATTCAGTTTCATAAATTGCTTTCTTGTAACAGTCCAGTTCTTCTTGGTAGAAAAATATACAACCAATCTTCTTTGAATGATCATCCCAACTTGTGATCAGTACTTTTATACATGAATCATGCCTGTGTTATTGAGATATAAGACATATCTGCTCTCTCTTGCTAATTAAAAGCAGGGCACATATTTGCTTTCAAGAGCTATTTCAGATCAGCAACAGATCACTTGCATGATCAGTGAAATGAATCACCCTCTCAAAGTTCTGCATATCTTAGAAAGGACATCAGTTAAGGTCTCCTTTTTACACAAATGTATCTAATGTATGAATACCATTCCTATTGGTAAAATCTTCTTTGCCATATCCAGATCCACATTTTTCAAAATGTCGTGATGCAACTGAGAGCTGAAAAATACATTCAACATGGCTGTGTTAAGTAATAGAAAACATAGAAATGCAACAAATCACATAAAAATTGCAAAAAATAGATTAAAGGCCATTCCAAAATAAACATGAAAAGCTAGCTGCATTTAGTCTTTTATAGCAAAAACAAAATATCTCATGACTCCTGAATATCTGAGCAATTTATTTTGTCCTAAATTTTTGAGGATCATAGTATAGTTCATCAGGTATATAGAATAAAGTGCTAAGAAAATATATACACATATATTGCTGTTATTAGAATAAAAGAAACTGGAAGATACACTACTTATAGGATCCTATAATGGCATATTGTTGCAGTGATAAATTGGTCAAAGCAATGAAAGTAGGTGAGAAATTCGTACATATTTTAATACAGTGTAGCTCAACTGTTTAACAATTAAATGTTAATTTAATTAAAAGAGCCATGGTGGCACAGTGGTCAAAATACAGTGTTTTAAACTAATTTTTCTGATTGCCATCTGCCAGTGACTGCTTCACTGGCTCAAGGTTGACTCAGCCTTTCAAGGTTCATAAAATGAGGACCCAGATTGTTGGGGCAAGATGCTGACTCTGTAAACTGCTTAGACACCACTTTAAAGCACTGTGAAATGGTATATAAGTCTAAGTGCTATTGTTAAATTAGTCTTATTCCCAAGCTGAGGTCAGTGAGAAAGGGTCTAAAAAAGTGGCATGCTGCTGTTTGAGTTGTGCAATTTCTGATATCAGATATTTGGGAGAGATAATTGAGACTGGTCAGTCTAGCTATTATATGTATTTACTTGGACTGCAATGGAAGATTTTATTATGATTGAACTATTACAAGTAAATACATGATGCAGCTTGTGAAGACACTTTACAATAAGCAGCTGGTGTGGAAACTAGTATATGTTAGCTAGTAAAACCCATTATTGTACAATCACATCTCTTTTAAGGCCACTATAATTGATTTCAATAAGCTTTTGGCTGCAATTCAAAATGCTAGCCATTATCATAAAGCCTTATTTGGTGAAATATATCATGAACACCTCACAATGCAGGATTCTGTTTGCTTATTTTTGGACATTGACAGAAGGCCTACTATACTCTTCTCCTAGAAGGTTCGGGGGACATGGACAAGCTGTCAGGTTTTCTCAATAATAATGTCTGGAATATACTCTCCCCAGAAGTGTAGTTGGCTGCAAATCTCATACCACCAAGGCCCTGAAGACATTTATTCCAGTAAGACTTAAGACTGATTTATAGTGTGGTTTGGGACATCCAATGCATTACCACTTTATTCTAATATGTTTAGGATTATTTAATTAAATTATATGTTTTAAATGTATTTTGTTTTATTTTTGTTGTGTACAGTCCAGAATTCTAAATTTGGGCTGGTATACAAAAATTGTGAAACAAACCAACATGTGTTTTTATGGATTAACCAATACAAATTAACCAAGATCAATATTTCTTATTAGGATGCAGCACTTCATAATAGTTCATTTTGCATAATATATTAAACTACAATGTGATTATTGAGTGTGCCATGAAAGCCCAACCAGGATGATTAATATATTATTTGTTATTATTTTAGCTCAGGTATTTTAACTTACTACTACTGATACATGGCATAATTATTATTTGCTGCATAGATACAACCCCTCTCAGTGTATACACCTCATCTGTAGTATAGAATCCTGCAGTTTGAATTGATTTTATTAAGTATCACTTTTCCATCTTCTCTTACTACAGACTATCAAGAAAACAAATCAATACTGCGAAGAAAACAAGCTTCCATTTCCTGAAATTGATGCCCAAAATTTAGACAAGGATAAAGACAACCCTGGAGACTGTTACATCTTCAAAGGCAATGGTTGTCCAACTGTCATGCACTTTCCACTTTTCAACAAAGTGAATTGTGGAGGTACATCACATGTTCTTGATAAACACTTCAAAATGAATGTGTCAATCTTCCCTAGGCAAAATAATAAGTATACTTTGTAACTATTTATTTCCTATATTCTGGGATAACTTTGACCTGCCAGTCAGTTTGTAGTTTCTGAGCAAGAAGATTAAAATTAATATCTTTTTATGTTTTTTTTTTGCAACACTGAACTTAGTGAAGAAACTTTCCTCTAATTTCTATGCTTCATAAGATGATTGATGATGGATAATTTCCCATTCAGATAAATTCCCCAAACTGGATTGACAGGTTGGATTGGATTATGGATATAGCTTTAATTGCCCTGTTCAGTGATTAAAATGTTGCTATTTTATATAATTATTATTACATTATTTTTCTATGGCAATCTTTCCAAAGATTGTTTTCTAATGCTTACAAAATACCTTTTTCTAAGTCCTTAAAAATGACCTCATTGTGTAAAAGGATTTTTACCTCCTTTTATATTTCATTCAATTTATGTTGAAAAGTACCAAACAAAATACAGATATACATTTACTTATAAACTGAAAGCATGTTAAAAACATGTTATTATAGGAAATGTTTCCTTACTTACTGAATTTCATGTTTTTTGTTTTCCAAGGTAACATATCAGACTGGCGCAATAGGTATAAGACCTTCAGCCTATCTTACCCAGAGCAAGACATCAAAAATCTTCTAGAAGCAACAAAAAAAAATGTGAAAAATAATACTAAAAATATCCTGCAAATGTTGAAAGCTGTAGCAAATCCTTAACAACTCTACATCATATATCTGAATGTTGATATTATTTTTATCTTAAAGGCCAAAAACCTTGAAGAAACCCAGAATTAAAGGGTATTTATATTAAAATCTCATAACTTGTAGTTAAATAATCATTATATTTTAGGTTTTTTTAAATTTTGCAAATGCTTTTTTAGGTAAAAATGTTGACTATGGATCATTAAAATTATGTTTCTTCTTATGACTATATATATTTTCACATTCATATACTCCTTTTTATCATTCTATGTTTTTCTTATTTGAACAAATACAGGTAGCTGGAAAACAAATGAACGTGCCATAGATATAATAGGTTGGTGGCTTAAAAAAAAACGTGGTTATTTTTATCAGAATTATCAAATTATTATTAATTCCCACTTGATGATTGTTTTTTTAGAGGCAGTGAGTGTTGATCACTAGAAGAATCCATGTGCTTGTTCTTTTGTAATTGCCCTTGTTAAAGTATTCTAGAGTTGAAAGGGTGGGGCTGGTGAATCAGTGTATAATGTCTGCTTCCCAAATTACAAAACAGAGTTCACCAGAATGTATACCAATGCATTATGTCCATTAGAATGAGAAGATAGGTGCATATATTGAGAAATGAAACTATATATTGTGAAATGCTTTTTAAAATTATTTGAATTTTTATTTTTATTTTAAACATATTAATACTCTTTGGCAATTTAATAATTTTACCATAATTTTCAATATCAGTAGTACATGCAACTTATAACCATTATTTTGTATTAACTATTTTATGAAATTGATGAAATAGAAAATACAACAGTAATTGAATGAAGCCTATCAAATAATCAATAATGGATTTTCAATTATATGGAATTACTTTATACAAAAAAAAAAAAACCCTAACTGATTTAGCTAACCAGGCTAAATGCATTGTAATCTTAGTTTTTTCTCAGTGGTTATTTTAGGCAAAGTAACAATAGGCAAGATCAGAAGAACTTGCACTTTTAACAGGTGCAGGTAATTTTTTTTCAGTAATTTTGAAATTTAGTTACTTTTCCCACAACACATACATAAAACTGCTCATATTAGGATGATTTTAAATTGTCGTCATGTACTAACATTTTATGCTGGTTAATGATCAAAATAAAACTTAATAGTGTGACTAACACATTTTACTTGTTTCTTTTTGCAATAAATTATTCTTCTGCAGGATCCAAAGAAACTGAAAGTATAAAATTTACTAGAAACATATCTTTCCTATCTTATAAATAAAATACCTTTGTACTGTTAAAACAGAAAAACTCCCCTTTGGTTAAACCCAAGTGGAATTTACTGTAAGAAAGCTATTTCGGAGAGGTAGTTTCTAAGGTACTCTAGAGAAAGATTTAAGGTTTTATATTGTTTCTTTTTATACTTCATAAAGTAAATATATTTATTTGTCTAACTACTTCTACTACTTAGAGGTTCCCTGAAGTATAATGATAATTCATTTTTATGCAGATTAGGCAATGGAAAAGAATATCCATTGGCAAAATACAAAATGAATCACTCCCTTTCTCTCTCTCTCTCTACCTCCCCATATCTTCCTATCAATCTATCCATTTTTCTGTATCTATAGAAGTTTGTTTGTGTATCCAATTATTATTATTTAGATAAGCATACTAAATGATAGACACATATTTCAACAATGATAATGGTAATACCGTTGAACAATTTTTATAAAATAGTTTTCTGCAACAATTATTCAAATAGACAAATATTTGCCTAATAGTTTATAGTATGCAAACCAATTATGGTACTTTGTAATTCAAGAATCAGAGGAAGCAATAATAAAATGTGTTTTAGACATAGAGATCTATTATTTATGTGTTCATATAAACACATATAAACATCAAATAATATGTCCTATTTTGGACTCCCAGATTGGGAGCTCTATTACCAGGCCGCAGTCTTAACATAGATCAAAGATTGGGTAAATCTAAAAAATAAATGAGTATTAACAATAAAGGGCCATGATCTGCAGATTGGTTGGCATGCATTTATATGTGAAGGGAAAAATATATTCCATTCATACTTCCAGAGGTACAAAGTTAGAGACACTTTATTATCTCTATGGGAGAAAATCAAGAAAAACCATTACATGAAGATCCCAATTTCATTATCCACCATAGAAGCAATGATGTATCTCAATGTCCTTGACTTAAATAAAATAGTGAGATATAAAGAATTATTGGATGAACAGGGAAAATTAAAAACTAATCAAGAACTGAAGAACAGGGGATTAAAAATAGACTGGTGGCCCTATTTACAAATTCAAACAAGATATAAGAAAGACATAGAAGAATTTTGAATATATAATGATCAGCAGGAATTAGATAAAATATTACAAGAGTCAGATGAAAAAAATGTTTACCAAAATATATAATTATCTCCTAAGATACCGAATGGAAGAGGAAGTGGTAAAAGAGACCATGATAATTTAGGTGAAAAATTTTGGTTACAGCATTAATTTGGAAGATTGGGAAAAATTATGGGAAATAAACTATAAACTAACTCTATCAGCAGCATACAAAGAAAATTTATACAAAATGTTTTATCGTTGGCATTTACACCCAGCAAGATTGGCTAAGATGTTCCCTAATAGATCAGCAAATTGTTGGAATTGTAATTACAAACAAGGAAACTATTTCCATATGTGGTGGACATGCCCTCAAGCTAAAAAATTAGGAAATGGCTGGAGGAAATTACAAAACAGAAAATTGAATTGAGACCAGAGATATTCCTATTGGGTATATTAAGAGATAAAATAAGTAAGAAATTCCAATATATTATATTACATATAATAACTGCAGCAAGAATAGCCTTTGCCCAGAATTGGAAAAGTGGCAGCATTCTCTCCGATATTATGAACATAAAAAAGGTTTTAGAGTGTGCAGAAATGGATAGGCTTTTCAATGGAAATGAAGGAGAGAGAAGAGACAGAGTACTATGAAATTTGGAATTTATTGTATAATTGGCTGCAAGGTAGACACAAAATAGAGAGATGAAATGAAACATTATGGTGTGATAAAATAATTTGATATGAATAGGTATAACTATGTATACTTATGTATAAATATGTAAATAACTATATAAATATATGAAAATATGACTGTGATGACCCAGGGTGGGATACAAAATAAACACAGTCACAAAAAACATGTGAAGCCTCTTTTATTCCTTCACTTTACTTCCAAACTCCAAATATCCTTGACTGGAGACAAAAAAAAAAAACCCTCCCACACAAGCAGTTACAAGAATGAGGAAATGCCATTTAAATTATAAAGAGTAAAAAATAACACAAATCAGGCAAGATAAGGGCTGGAGGATATCCACAGATAACAGAACACACACTGGGAAGGGCGCCAAACTCAGAGAGGAACCATGAACTAGAGATATTTCCACACTTTGTTTCCAGCACTCGCCAGCATGCATGTCCGTCCTCTTATAAAGTTGTCACTGCTACAGCCCATGAAGAGGATCAAGGCCCTCTCCTTCTGAGTAGACCAAGTCTCTCCCTTATCCTCTCCTCCCTGCATGCCCTAGGATGGAGAGCGGATGGGCCTGGGACCTCCTCTGACTGCTCAGCTGGCCTCTGCCCTTCCCCAGCCTCCTCCACAATCTCCAGAGCCACACTTCCACTTCTGTCGGCTGTTCCTCCTCTCCCTCAGAGTCAGTCTCCACCAGGGGCATGACAATGACATACCGTATATACTCGAGTATAAGCCGAGTTTTTCAGCCCATTTTTTGTGCTGAAAAAAACCCCCTCGGCTTATACTCGAGTAAGATTCCCCTCTGAAAAAAAATGGTGTGGAGCTCCGGAGCTGGGCAGGCGCTTCCCTGCTTCCGTGTTTCCTTTGCAACTTTTAAGCATGGGGGTAATCGGAAGCAGAAAAGTTCTTGCATGAGGATATATTGTTTTTTCTTTTTTTAACTGTTTTGGGGGGGGGAAAGACCCACTGTCATGTGAGAATGCTCAGACACAAAATCTATCCGCCCGAAAATAAGTGTGTGTGTGTGGGGGGGATTTTTAACAGAGGGAAGATGTAGGGAGAAGGCAAAAGCGACGGAAGATCCTTCAGGGGAAACTGAGGGGGAGACTCACCCTTGGTCCAGATGAGCCCCCTTCCCCGCCCCCAAGGAAGCAGAGGCAGCCAGCAAGGGCAGGCAAGCCCCACTTCACAGACTCTGTCCATCCTCGCTCCCACCCAAAGCCACGAAGTCCCCCAATCGCGCAGCCCAGAATCGCCCTCCCCTCAGGGGGCAGCAACGATGCCTGTTTTTTCCCGAGACAAGAAGCTCCGCCGTGCAATGAAAGCGCCCTGGCGCTAGGCTCGCAGGCTCAGAAAACAACGCGAGCCGAGGTGGCTTCGGCTCCGCTCGGCTTCTCCAACATCCGGCACCGCCCTGTTCTATGTGCCGGGCCCGGCAAGTCCAAGCAGCCAGCGCGTGGAGCAGGACGGCGCCGGAGATCGTTGGCTGCCTCTTTCGCAGCACGGGAGGCCTCCCCCGGCTGGCCAGCTGCTCTCCTCCTTTTTCAGTGCTATTGTAATTTTGAATGGTCACTAAATGAACTGTTGTAAGTCAAGGACCACCTGTAAACTCTCTGTGTATAATCTCTTTTCACATCTTAATTTAAAGTCATATAAAAAATTAGGTGGTGATTTCCTCTCCTCTCCTCTCCTCTCCTCTCCTCTCCTCTCGTCTCCTCTCCTCTCCTCTCCTTTCCTTTCCTTCCCTCCCCCCTTCCCTTTCCTCCTCCCTCCATCCCTCCCTCTCTCCCTTCCTTCCTTCTGAAGACGTTCCCTATCAACCTCAATGATTACAGACCAGTGGCACTCACTCCTATCATCATGAAGTGCTTTGAGAAATTGGTCTGCCGGCACATCATTTCTGGTCTTCCGCATACATTTGATAAACAACAGTTTGCATACAGAAAAAATAGATCTACAGAGGATGCTATAGCCATCACTCTTCACACTGCTCTGACTCATCTAGAACAGTGGGAGGGCTATGTGAGGATGCTTTTTGTGGATTTTAGTTCTGCGTTTAACACAATTCTTCCACATAGTGTCTAAACTTCTGGACCTTGGGCTTTCTAATTCAATCTGACTTTGGATTATGGATTTCCTGTCTGGCTGCTCACAGAGGGTCAGATTAGGTAATCATACTTCTTCAGCCCTTTTCTTAACACTGGTACACCACAGGGTTGCGTGTTGAGTCCCTTATTCTATACTCTTTATGTGCATGACTGCATTCCCACTCACGTTAGTAATACTATTGCTAAATTTGCAGATGATACAACAGTGGTGGGACTTATCTCCAGGGGGGATGAGTCTGCCTACCAAGATGAGGTGGACCAGTTGCTTTCATGGTGTGGAGACAACAACTTGGTCCTCAACACCAATAAGACCAAGGAGCTTATAGTGGATTATAGAAGGAACAGATCAGACATCCAGCCCTTGCTTATCAATGGAGACCGAGTGGAGTAAGTGGCCAATTTTAAGTTTCTGGGTGTTACCCTAAAAGAGGACCTGACCTGGGGTGTCCACATTGGTCTTGGTCAAAAGGGCCCAGCAGACTCTTTCCTCATCAATATTCTCTTGTGTGTATAGTTTCCCATAATAGTCTCGAATGATTTCCTTCTTCTCTTTACTACCATAGCAAACTTGGCCTTGGTCATCTATTAATTGCAATATTTTCCTTGTTTCTTTCTCCTTTCTCAATTTATATGCTAACCATCTACCTGGTTTGCATCTTCAAAGTAGTTCTGTTTAGCACCTCTAATTTTTTGTGCTAATTCTTCTTTTTCTATTAGACCCATTTTATGTTTGGTTATATCCATTTTTAACTTAATGTCCTTTTTCTGTGGCATTTTCTGTAGCTCTTTTTCAAGTCCTTTATACTCTTCCTCTAAGGCCTTAGAGGCTAATCTTTTCATGGTATTTCTTTTCCTTGTATAGTCTATTATCAAGCCTCTGGCATATGCCTTCATTGTATCCCATACATTCTGGATTGATGTATCTTCTTTTTTGTTTTCTCCAAAGAAAAAGGCCAATTATTTCTCCATCCACGATGTCTTTTTCCTTTAAAATAGTATTATTTAACGTCCATCTAGATCTTCTTCTTTGTCCTTTCCATTTAATTGTCATTGGATTGTGATCTGCCCAAGTACTTGTTTCAATATTTATTTCTTGAATATTAGTTAACAATTCTGTTGACATCCATATCATATCTATTCTGGACCATGATGAGTGTCTATTTGAGTAGAAGGTGTAGAAGGTGTTTAGTTTTAGCATTTATTTCTCTCCATGTAACTTTTAAGTTTATTTCATCTACCATTTTAAAAAAAGATTTAAGGAGAGTCTTTCTTTTTTTGCTTTATTGTTTTCTGTGCTGTATAGTCCAGTTTATTGTCTACAATTCCATTAAAATCTCCCATCATAACTATATTAACATAGTCCAGTTCAATTATTTTCATATGTAATTTTTTATAGAATTCTTCTTGATTGTCATTCGGGGCATAGATTGCAATCAGGAGTGTTTTCGTATTATTGTCCATTATTTCCACCATTAATTTCCACCCTATTTCCACCATATTTCCATCATCATTAGTATAAATCAATTTCACAGGGATGGTCTCTTTAATATATAAAACCACTTCTCTTTTCTTACATTGTGTCAAGGAGGTAAATATTTTCCCTAATTTTGGCTATATCAACAATTGTTCATATTGTTTTTTAATATGTACTTCTTGTAGGCAGATTATATCAAATTTTAATTTCTCTAATTAACAACTTAATCCAATTAAGAGGTCTCAAATATAAAACGATGCATAAAAATACCCCCCCCCCCCAAAAAAAAAACACCAATATGGAAGGTAGATGGAAAGACAAAAATACCAGGAAGGGGGAGAGAAGAAAAAGGCTACTCCCTTAAAAAGAAAAGGAAGGGAAACATTAATACTAAAGCTTTTCCTTTAAAATAAAAAGCAGACATAGAAATTCAAAAAAAAGTAAACTGATGAGGAGGGGTAGCACAGCTTAAAAAGAATAAAAAGAGCACACTGCACTTTGTATTTACAGAATGCTAATTTACCCCAGATACCTAAAGAGATTGGAACAATGTTAGAAAGCAATATAACGATGATGGAGTTAACTGAAGCGCTTAAGAAGAAAAATAATGGAAAGGCACCAGGCCCTGATGGACTTCCGGCAGAATTTTATAAAGCATAACAAGAATCATTGAACTTTCCACTGCTAGAAGTTATGAATGAAGTTATGTTAAAGAAGAGGATACCTAAATCATGGTCAGAAGCTTATATTACACTATATTATACAAGAGGAGACCGATCCATTACAAATCAAGAACCATAGACCTATCTCCCTACTAAATGCAGATTATAAAATCTTTGCTTCAATATTGGCAGAAAGATTTAAAAAATATTTAAATAATTTTATCCATCCTGATCAAAATGGATTTCTGCCAAAGAGACAAATCAAAGACAATATGAGAGTAATCTTGGACACTTTGGAATACTACAAGTCACATCCTGAAAAACAAATGGCTCTGATATTTCTAGATGCACAGAAGGCATTTGATAATGTGAATTGGCGATTCATGTTATTACTGCTGGAACAAATAGGCTTTGCTAGAAAATTTATTCAAGCAATAGAAGCTATATATCATAAGCAGACGGCAAAGGTAACGATAGAGGGAGAACTGACAGATTCTATTGTTATAAGAAAAGGAATAAGACAAGGGTGCCCACTATCACCTTTGTTGTTTGTGTTAACTTTGGAAGTGCTAAATAGAAATATTAGAGATGAAAAGAATATAAAAGGGATGAAAATTAAAAAGGAAGAATTTAAGTTGCAAGCATTTGCAGATGTTCTGGTTTTTATCTTAGAAGACCCATTAGAAACAGCATCAAAATTGATAGAAAAGATAGAGACATATGGAAAGGTGGCTGGTTTGAAAATAAATAAAGATAAGACAAAGATCCTGACAAAGAATATGCTATCAAGACAAAAGGAAGAATTGGCAGACCTATTGAAAATTCAGATCACGAATAAGATCAAGTACTTGGGGATATACTTGACAGCAAGATGCAGTACACTAAAAGAGAATAATTATATCAAACTTAAACAGCAGATAGCGCTAGATTTGGCGAAATGGGAAAATTTACAACTGTCATTAATAGGGAGAATCTCAACAATCAAGATGAATATATTACCCAGAATTTTATATTTGTTTCAAACAATTCCAATTAGGCTTGGAAAAGACTACTTTGAAGATTTTAATAAAATTGTGTTGAAATATATATGGCAAGGTAAGAAAGCGAGAATAAAGTTAAAACTTTTGCAAGATGCTAGAATAAGAGGAGGATTTGGTTTGCCTAATTGGGAGTTGTATTACCAAGCTACAAATTTGATGTGGGTTAAGGAATGGATAACATTAAAAAATACTAGATTGTTGACATTAGAAGGACATGATCTGTTGTTGGGGTGGCATGCTTTTTTATGGTATAAAGGAACTAAAACACAGGGGTACTTTAAAAGACATTATATACGGGACTCTCTGTGGTTAAACTGGGAGAAGATTAAAAGACAATGTTATTTGAAAATTCCAGTCTGGCTATCGACTATTGAAGCATTTTCTTATCCTATAACATACAAAAAGGAACCAACAGTTAGATATGGTGAAATATTGAATGAAAAGGGTGAACTTAAAGCTCTACAAAAACTTGAGGAACAAGGTATAAAGATGAATTGGTTTTCATATGCGCAAATACATTCAAGATATGATAAAGATTCTAAAACAGAAGGTTACTATGATAAATTGACTGACTTAGATAAGATTTTGACAGGTACTGATGAAAAGGTGATTAAAAAATTGTATGGATATTTATTAGAAATTAAACTAGAAGAACAAGTTAAAGAAACTATGATTGCTTGGGGGAAGAATTTTGGATATGGGATTGATCTAGAGAAATGGCAAAAATTGTGGTCTCAAAATTATAAAATGACAATGTCAACAGCATATAAAGAAAATTTGTATAAGATGTTTTACAGGTGGCATTTCCCCCCGACAAGAATAGCAAGAATGTTCAAGAATAAATCTGAAAAATGTTGGAAATGTCATCAGACACCTGGTTCATATTACCATATGTGGTGGACTTGTGCGGATGCTAAAAAATATTGGACTAAAATCAACATGTGGTTGGAAAAAATGACAAAAAAGCATATAGATTTGAAACCAGAGATATTTTTATTGGGAATTTTACCTGAAATATATAGTAAAGAACTGAAATACCTGATTGTAAATGTATTAACAGTGGCTAGGGTTGTATTTGCTAAAAATTGGAAAAATGAGAAAATACCATCACAGGAGGAAATCATTAAGAAAATATTGGAATGTGCTGAAATGAGTAGATTGACATTTGAAATTAGAGAACAAGATGATAAACAAATTTATAAAATTTGGGATCTATTCTATCAATGGTTAGACAATAAAATATAGTAATGAAATATGTAGACTTTTAGAAAATAATAAATATATAAAGATGTATTATTGTCTTATTATATCTGCAAAATGATTCTAGGATAGATCTGGGATGATAATATGAATTGTCATAAAACAAATTAAGTAAAATATGATCATTTTGTAAAACATGAATGAATAAAAGTATAGTCAAATGTTTGATTAATAATGATATTAATGTATTTAACATTTGATTGATAATACAAGATTATATACAATGTAATTATAATCGAAGACTATGAAATGGAAGCACAAAACAATTTGTAAACCAACCGGCACACTATATGTACATATATGGAAGATGACTTGATGTTTTTATGTTTTGTTTGTTTATGTTTGTTTTAAAAACTAATAAAAAATTATTTTCTCAGAAAATAACAACTGAATGAAAAACTGCTGGTGACCTTCTATCATTGCCCCATAGAGAGCATTTTAACATACTGCACCTCTGTATGGTTCGCCAATTGCACAGTGGCAGATAGGAAAGCACTCCGAAGAGTTAATGTCATTGGACAGAATGCCCTCTCCCCTCTTTGGAACAGTTTTATAGCTCCCACTGCCTTAAGAAAGTTCAAAACATTCTCAAAGATCCATCTCATCCCTGGAACCCATTTTTTGTACTATTACCATCTGGCAGATGGTACAGAATAATAAAAACAAGGACAAATAGGCTGAAAAACAGCTTCTATCCCAGGGCAGTAGCTCTTTTGAATTCTGCTGTATAGTGCAGTGTTGGTGTGGTGTTGGGGGTTTCCGGTTCAATGTGTGAAGGGTGAAGGATGTATGTTTGTGTTTATTTTCATGCTCATGGTCATAATGTGCACTGAAGATGGTGTTTGATTTCATTGTACGAGGTGCAATGACAATAAAATAAACTAACTTCTGTTGTCACCGTTGCTATACTTTGTTCTTATTGCCCAAGTCTTTACCTGTCCATGGCTACTTTTGGACTTTTTCCTGACTGAGATTTGGGAAGCTCCTTGTTCCGGCTTGATTTCTATCTTAATTGTTCAAGTCATCTAAAAAATTTCAAGGAATAAAACTGTGATCCTCTTTGAATTCAAGTGAGAACCTGACTATAAAGATTGGATACAACTGAAATTTGACAAAATGAGAATTCACCTCTAAATTTCCACAAGCTTTTAAGAAAAAATATATATATGCATATAATTACAATTTCCTTTTCTAATGCATTAATGACATTGATAAAATGTTTTTCTTGCATTTTTTAGGTGAGCACATTTTTAGTGACTATGAATCTGGGGAAAAATTATGTCAAATCCCCAGTTAGATATACAATCTATTTTGAAATCTATTAAGAATTAATGATAGCTCTTCATATTGCACAGTTAATCAAATTATCCAATAAATTCTAGTAATTAGATTTATACTTGTCCCTGTGTTGTTCAAAAAAACAAAACACCTCTGGTTGGTGTGGAATTTCATTTTCCTCCCAGATTTGTGTCCATAGACTTATTTTCCCCCTTTATTTATTTTACTTATTCTTGATTCCTGTAATTCCCTGGATAAGTCCCTGCACCTTTCTGGGAAAGATTTTAAGTGATATCCCATTGCCTGTTTCAGAGACTCACAATTATCTTATTGGCTTCATACCTACAGCAGAACTAGAACTCATGGTCTTCTCATTTTTATATCAAACTGGCTGTGGTCTGAATACTGAATTCATATCATATATCATATCATCATATATAATATGTATAAGAGCAGTTAGACAAAAAGGTAGATTGAGTCTGTGTAGAGCTATCACTACGAGAACAGTCAGGTAGACAGATAGAAAGGAAAAAGCCCTCAGTCTGGGAAAGAATTGTAACCTGAAAAAATTTCTCAGATGAAACTGTCTCTAATTAGAAACATAGAAAACTGATGGCAGAGAAAGACCCAGTGGTTTACTGAGTCTGTCCTTTGAGTTTTTTGGTTTGGTTTTTATTTTGTTTTATTTTTAATTATTTAATTTATTTTTATTTTATTATGATTTATTTTATTTGTATTTATTATTTTTATCAGGTGATAGAAACATATTTATCTCAAGCAGATCTAAACTCAGTTACTGATGATTGATTCATTACCTCTGCTGGAAGTTGGTTCCAAGCTTCCACTATTCTTTTTGTGAAGTAATACTTTCTAACATTATTTTTGAACTTCCCTATTGTCAATGAGAGGTTATGCTTCCATGTTCTTGATTTCTGTTTAATGTTGAAAATATTGTCTTCTAGAAACTTATTCACACCCTTAATATATCTCAAGGTTTCAATCATGTGTTCCCCCCACCCATTCCCTTCTGTCTCTAAGCTATACTTATCAGTTCCTCCAATCAATCCAGATATGTGCTATCCTTCAGACTTTGCACCATCTCTGAATTCACTCACTCTTATCAATATTTTTTTTAAAGTGATGTCTCCAGAACTGGACACATTATTCAATATAGGGGATTTATTAAAGTCCTATTTGATGGGATTAGTACACCCAACTGATGATCCCTCTAGGGATGCATCCCAGAATTTTGTTTGCTTTCACAGCTGCCTGGCCACATTGTTTACTCATTTTGCAGCCATCTGCTATGAACACACTGAGATCCTTTTCTTTTGTTTTTCTTTTGTTCTGTTTTATCCTGTACTCCAAATACAGTATACTGCAAGAGGGTTCAGAAAAAGACTCTAGTCTTGCGTTACACTACTTGTGACTTGTCTCTGTTCAAGTTAACAAGCACAAAATGGAATCCACTGGTCCACAATTTGCAGAAAGATAAAGGTAGTGGGACTTTATGTAGGATTACCTTTGAAATGCAATTGGAAGCTTCAGCTCCTGGAGAATATGGCAACATGAGCAGTCTTTGGGGCTCCTAGAATGGCCCATGTTACATTGCTGTTCCATGAGCTGTACTGGCTGCTGGTTTGTTTCTGGATGTAGTTCAGGGTGTTGGTTATGACCCTTGAAGCCCTTCATGACATGGGTCCAGGTTACTTGATGAACTATCTCATGTTGCTAGGACTGTCTAAGGAGTCCTGATGCAGATCCTGTCAATCAAGGAACTCTGGCTGATGGATTCCAGTCTTCTGTGCCCTAGCATTGTTTCTCTGAAACATCATGCCCCTTCTCTCCTGTCCTTTTATAAGAGCCTGCAGGCTTGGCTCTTTTGATTGACCTGGGGACCCAATGGGAGAATATCACACTGGATATGTCTATTAGACTATTTGCAAATCCCACTTCCCACTCTGCAGATCTTGTTCTGTCCTCAGCCATCTTTTAATTCATATTGTGGTAGTTTCATTATTAATTTGTATTGTTTCACTGTTTACTATTGTTTTATTTACATTGTTTATAGTTTTACCTTCTACTGTTAAAAGGCACCCAGAGTAGCCCCATAGAGGGATAGGCAGTAAATAAATGTAATGAAATAAATGAATAAGTAGTATTAACATATGAGTTAAATAACACACATACATATTTATTGAAATAGTTTTTAAATGGAAGACAAAACTGTTACAAGCTGATATAAAGTGAGAAAAAGAAAAGAAGAAACAATGCTAAGGGAAAGCTAAAAGCACAAAAAAATTAAAATAAAACTAAAAAAGCTATGATAATGTAGCTTCTGATCTTATTTACAACACTTATAACTACAATTATAAATTTAGTTCTTACTCTTTAATTATAACAATTTTCTTTTTTCTAAAATCTATTTTGTCAAAGCACCAAAACTATAAACTATAAGTTCATTTTTATGCTTATCATGCATCTGTAAGAGATTTCCAGTCATCAATACATGTAAATGTCTTTTCTCTGATCAAAAAACGCTCATCATGACTGCTTGGGATTAACCAAGCAATTTATTCAATACCTGGAATCATCCAATGAGTTTCCATATCTCTGCAAATCATGCAAACCCAAACTGGATCTGTTGGAAAGAGTTGATACCATTGAAACCATTGAAACATCCCTTAACACCATAGTAGCATCCCTGGACGCCGTAAAAGAAAGAATATCCAACCTTGAAAAAAAAGACACAACGCAAAAACCTGAACATCCAATAGCTACAAACCACATCTCTACCCAACAACCACAACCCAATCCAAAACCCAATCCACAAAAAAACACAACCCAGACAAATATTGATATCCCAATCCTCATCAGAGAAGCTGTTGAGCGTGAACGGAAATGTCCAAACGCCATCTTATTTGGTCTAGAGGACATCAATGACAATGATGACATCACAACTGTCCGAAACATCATCAGTGATTATCAAGCATCAACCATCTCCGCTGATGAAATACTTGACATTTCCCGCATTGGCCGAGAGCTCAAAAACAGAGACGGCTCTGTGGCCCCACGCTTGTGCAGGGTCATTTGCAAAAATGAATCAAGCAAACGTAAATTCATTTACACTATAAATTCACTCGCCAAAACCAACACCAACCATAAGAACCTCCGTTGTCGCCCTGACCTAACCATACAGCAACGTGCCCGCTCCCGTGTACTCCGCACTGAACTTAAAAAATGTCTAGACAATGGAGAGAAGGACCTGTACATTGACTACCATGCTGACTGTATCAAAAGTAAGCCACACAACCCGCAACTCAGCTTTAACCCTCAACCACAACCCTACCTCAACTGATCCACCATCACCCAAGACTAGGCATGCACGCCCCTAACTACCTCAATTCCAACTACTGCTGGCCTTAAATGCAAACTACTCAATGCAAGAAGCCTCGTGAATAAAATGCCTGAATTTTTCCTCCTACTAAATATGGCTAAATTCGACATTATATTTGTCTGTGAAACATGGCTCAATGCATCTCTCCCTGACTCCATTACCACAGTAAGAGACTATCATGTCTACTGATCAGATCGTGAAATTCGTAGAGGAGGTGGTGTTGCTATCTTCTATAAAAAGTCCTTACATCTAAAAAATATCCAAGTTACCCAGGAGCTTGCTCTTCCTGAGACCATCATCTGTGAACTATCCTTAAATATCACAATTCGATTCTTACTATGTTACAGAGCACCTGATTATGACATCGAACATGTAAACAAGCTAAATACATTACTAACATGGGCTGCATCCTGCCCATACCCTTTTATCATTCTTGGTGATTTCAATCTACCTCATATTGACTGGACCGTAAATGATTGTACAACTGAAATCATACACACAACCTTCTACAATGCTATTACAAATCTGGGACTGGAACAACTAGTAACCAACAACACTAGACTAAACAACTGCCTCAATCTCCTCTTCTGCAATAGTTTGAATTTAATTTACGGAATACAAACTAAAGAACCCTTTTCCAGCAGTGACCACAATATGATTGACTTTTGTCTCAACATACGCCCACACAAAAATCACCACAATGATGTAATCCCCAATTGTAACTTCAAAAAAGGCAACTATGATCTTATAGACAACGATCTCTCATCCCTTGATTGGCAATCTCTATTCACTGGATGCAATACTGTTGAAGACCATTACAACATATTTTTACTTGTAGTCAAAAGAGTCATCAAACTATATGTACCAACAACAACTCCCAAAACAAAACAAAAAAGAAGATTACCCATAACAATAAGGAAACTTCAATCCAAAAAGAGATCACTCTGGCGGAAAAACAAATCTGGTCACGTTGCCAATTTCAAAAGCCGATACAAAAATTTATGCCACCAGATAAAGACCGAATGCACCAATTATCACATTAAACAAGAGGAAAACCTTCTAAGCACCAATTCCACCCGTGCTTTTTACAATTTTGTAAACAACAAACTAAAAGACTCAAGGTCCATCCCACCCTTGATAGGACCTGATGGTAAAGACTGCAACGACGACACCATTAAAGCCAACATCTTTAACACATTCTTCGGCTCAGTATTTGTAAACAGCAATGGATCATGCCCAGTATTTCCTAGCCATACCACAGATAACAACAATGATCTAATACATATTGATTTTACAGAAGACAATGTTGAAAAAGCACTACGCAATCTAAAACCATCTCTATCTATTGGACCGGATGGAATATGTGCCTACTTCTTAAAATGCTATCCACTGCCATAGCCAAACCTCTAAGCATAATCTTTGAAAAATCTTTCAGGACCAGCTCCTTGCCTAACCTATGGTCACAAGCCACAGTCATCCCCATCTTCAAAAAGGGAGACCCAAGCCTAATTGAAAATTACAGACCAATCTCCTTATGCTGCGTCACCTGTAAAGTCATGGAATCAATTATTTCAGAAAAAAACTATCCTGTAATCTGCAACTCTTACACTGCAAAAACATATGGACGACACAACTCGACCAGGGCAAAGCAATAGACGCAATCTACATATACTTCTGTAAAGCCTTTGATTCAGTGGTACATGACAAACTACTCCTAAAAATAAAATCCTATGGTATCTCTGGACAACTGAATAACTGGATAGAAGCATTCCTGTCAAACAGACAACAAATGGTCAAAATTGGGAGCGTCCTATCAAATTCTGTACCTGTCAATAGTGGTGTCCCCCAAGGCAGTGTTCTAGGACCAACTCTCTTCATACTCTACATAAACGACCTCTGTGATCATATTAAGAGCAATTGCGTTCTCTTCGCTGATGATGTAAAGCTGTTCAATACCACAGACAATACTGCTACCCTACAAAAAGATCTTGACTATGTATCAGAGTGGTCAAACAAATGGCAACTTCAAATCTCAACAAATAAATGCTCTGTCTTA
>NW_020717062.1:251371-274220 GCF_900518725.1 Notechis scutatus | reverse complement strand
TCTGCTCTGCTCTGCTCTGCTCTGCTCTGCTCTGCTCTGCTCTGCTCTACTCTACTCTACACCTGAAGGTAACTCATCAACAATTAAAAAGTAGTCATAGCTGGATGGTGCAGACTGTCTGTTGAATCCCAACTCCCAGACAGATGTTATTCCAAATAGCAATAACACTTAGAGTTAAATATCGCTTCATAGTGCTTTACATACCTCTATAAGTGGTATACAGAGTCAGCATATTGCCCCCAACAATTTGGGTCCTCATTTTAAAGGATGGAAGGCTGAATCAACCTGAAGCATTTCAGAATCGAACTCCTGGAGTGAGCAGTGAGTTAGCCTGCAGTACTGCATTCTAACCACTGTACCACCACAACTCTAAATAGAATGTAACATAAAGAAAATTAACAAAATGACTAGGACAAAGGATTTGGGGATGCAAAATGTGATCACAAAATCTCTTTTCTACTTTCTTTTTGCTGTTTTAGGTCAGTCCTTTGACATACTCCCAACCATCACAGCATCTGTTTCTAATGTTTTGTGCTATGTGATTTTTGGAAATCGATTCTCTTATGAAGATAAAAACTTCACTGAACTATTGGAAATCTTAAACTGGTTAATTTTATCTGCCTGTGAGATTTTGTATCCTCCCCTAGTTTTATCTATCTTTAAACCAAGATATTGTTTAATTTCACCTAACTGTTTTATCTTAAATTTCTTTTCTAACAGTGAAATTATTTCAGTAGCTTCTTGCTCAGTTTTGGTGATTAATGCTATGTCATCAGTAAACAATAGCAACAATGAAACTACACCATCACTTTCCTTTTTAAACAAACATGGATCAACCATGCCAGCTACAAAACTTAGTTATCTTAGTTAATTCCTTAACTATGCACTGATTCCATTCATATCCTGATTGCTTCAATCCATAAAGACTCTTTTTCAATCTCCAGCAATCAATTGTATTATCATTTTTGATACCTAAAGGTTTCTTTAAATAAATAGTGTGTTGCAACAGTGCATGCAGATATGCCGTGTCTACATCTAAATGATTTATAATGTATTTCTCCTTAGGTGCCCACACTAATGCTGCTTGTAATGTAGTAGCCTTCAGACTAGGTGCAAACACCTCATCATAGTCGTTTGCTGTCTGATTGAACCCTTGTGCTACTAACCTGGCTTTATGGGTAACAGTCCCCTCCACACTAATCTTTAACTTATAAATCCATTTACACCCTATGGCTTGTTCAACTGGTGGTAACCTGACATTTTCATATACCTCCAGTTTTTGTAAGGATTTGAGTTCCTTATCCATTGCTTCCTGCCAAGCAGCCTGATCCTTAGTAGGATACAGTTTCAGTTCATTATAATTACCAGGAACTGTATTCACTTGGCATACAACACTAGCCTGATATCTATCAGGTGACCGTGTTACTCGGGCTGAACGTCTCGGTAATACAGGGCTAACTGGTGGACTCTCCTGTTCTACCTGCTCCTGTTCTTCTACCTCGTCCTGTGCTCTTTAATGGCTATTGATGGTTTAATTATTTCATCTTTAGGGACTACTTGGATGTCAATAACTACATCATTGTTGAATTCCTGTTCTAGTTTATGCCACCCAACATGCTCAATAAATTTAGCACTAGCGCTACAGTAAACATGAGCTGTGCCTGGATCCCAAAATCTAAACGACCTATGGTTGGCCTCGTAACCTACGAAAAATAATTTCCTAGCTCTATGTGGCCCTTTCAGTCTTACTTGTGAGGGAATATGCACCCATCCTGGAGCTCCAAATGTGTGTAGGTAACTTAAACTTGGTTTTCTGCCATGCCAATGAGTGAAATTAAATTTCAGTTTAGGTACTTATAACATAGATAAATGCTCATTTATGCATGAACAATATGCAGTACCTTCACCAGATGTTTTCATCTTCCATCCATTTGCCAATGATACATGTTGCTTACTCATGGACATCGTCACAAACCTCTGTCTATTTCTAGTAATGCACTGCGATGCTCCACTATCAACTACCCACAAATCATGGTTTACCACCTTTCAGAAGACATGTTCTAAACAGTTTACGTGTAAGATGTATGTGTGCACCTACACTGTCACAAACATAAATCCCCTTCAACTTCTCCCAACACCTAGCAGCAGACTCTTCTCCACGAATATGGACTAGCTGCTGGTCACTCAGTGTTAGTCCAATTATACAAAGAGCTCGTTCGTTGTTTCATTTAAAGCTTCTTGGCATTGTCCTCATCATCTGGATCCCAAGCATTTACATCCAGTGGATCTTGAACTGCAGCCCATAACCCTTCTCTATGCAGAAGTAGACTGCACTTCATAGACCAGGAAACATAGTTTGTTCCATCCAACTGGGTTATCAGTGATAGACTTGTTGATGGGTCTTGTGCCATCTTTAACAGGACAGTAACTCACAATTAAACAGTAAACAGCTCTCTGTATATGGTACTGTGTATTCACACTAACTCTCAGTTATCTGAGCCTGGTATGGCCTGGGCCCATAACCGGTGTTAAGGTAATCCCCCGTTAGGCGAATGAGTGCACACAGGAAGACGTAGTGAGAGTAATGTTGAATAAAACATGACCAGCACACAGATACACTGAATAGTAAAATGTAGCTTTTTACTTCCAGTAAATGGTTAAGCAAATCCAACAAACAGTCCAAGTCATACACAGTTAAAGCAGCCAGTTTTCAGTCCAGGGATAATCCAAATAACAAACTCCAGTATCATAAACAGTTAAGTAAATAAACTCACAGCAATCCAAGAAGAACAATGATCAGTAACAGTCAATAGGAAAAATGCAGGAAGCAAAAACAGCGAACATCAGAACATCTAGCAACAACCAACTCACAGCAACAACAGAACAGAACAACCCAGGTTTCTGGCTCCATCTTATGGCTGTTTGAGGAACCACATCCAATTACAATTTTAGCATTCCCTTAAAGAGACAGTATTAAATGTGTATCCTGGTTTATATATTTCCAACCCAACTGTTAGGTGACTATCAATTCCTAACAGATGTCCAACAAAGCACTTGTTCATGAGACCTTATGTCATTTACAAGCAAGTATTGAGAACTTCCCACATGTAACAACTCAGGAAGTGAATTTCAGAGGACAATTTATCCCTCAGGTATGATATATCAAAGAAAGTCTGCAATTCCTTTTGCATACAGATCTTTACCTATAAGTGCAATACAATCACATTTCTGCAATAATTGTGCCTTCCTGATAGAGGAAAAATAATGGTTCATGGGAGTACTTAATTTGCCTTTTGTTAATCATAAAACAGAGTCAGGTTAGTGGTCTAGTGTCAGAGTTGGGATGAGTTGATCTAGTGGCTGAAGCACCAGGTTAGGAATTAGGAGACGGTGAGTTCTAGTCCTGCTTTAGCCACAAAGTCAGTTGAGTGACCCCTGGCCAGTCACTCTCTTTCTCAATTTAAGAAGGATTTGGCAGCAATCATTTCTGAAAAGATAAAGGTCTTGTGTCTGAAAAACAGACATGGTTGAAGATTGAACGGAGAACCTCCTCTCTAAATAGGCTTCCCTATAGCACTGGTTGCTATATTTTTTTTGTTTCTAATTAAAACTGTTTAGTATACATATCTTTAAAAACATGTTTCAATTTCCCAATGTTTTGTGACCATGGTAGTGGCATGCTAACATTTTCACTGTGATTGTATACAAATACCATTTACTGGGAAGCTATAGATTTCTTAGATCAAGTGAGGAGTCAGAATGCAACAGAATTCCTAGACATTTGTCTGAAAAATTAGCCATCAGCAGACATATAGCGACAAAGCTAATTGATAAATCATTCAAAGGAACAACCAAAAGCCAAGGCAAGAGGCAACAGCCCTTAGTACATTCTTCCCATCACACACCTTTTAAGCAACACTCAAATAACAGTAAAGGGGAAAAAATCTCCCCAAATCCACATAAGACAGTAGACAGCAAACCAAATTAATTTCCCCATTTTGGAGCACCAATGACATTAATAATACGATAATGAAATGTCTACAAAAAAAATCCAAGCTGAAAGGAAGGTCTGCCTGAGAATTGTGAAGACCAAGTATAACATTATCAGTAAGCAACTGTAGTGAGTGGTAGCGATAAGTAGACACCCATTGTCGCAGTCCTGGCCTTCTGTATTGGTTTGGGATGTTTTAATACTACAATCTCATTTTGGATAAAGAGCACCATACAGAAATGTGTTAAAGCCTCTAAATAAAAATGGTGCCGATGTGCCAAGGCAGTACAATATTAACATAGCTAGAGGTCATTTCTAAAATAATTCTTTTCTGTTGGAGAAAACAATTAAGATGTTGATGACTAAATTTGTTTTGTTAACTTAGGCAACGACAGTGCAGCTTGAGAATGTAGGAACTTTAATTCCACTTGTATTTTGAAGGTTGTATATTTTAATATTATAAACTGGGATAAGTGCAGTTTACATTGGTGAAACATAGCAGACAAAGAAAAAATCTTGTTATGTTCTTCATTTCAACTAACATAATTTTCTGCAAGGTCTTTAGCATATGAATATGCAGTGGTCAAACACCAGATATGGTGCAATTTTGTAAATTGCATCAGAGGTACTTTTTCATACTTATACCTTCTAAGGAATCTCACTTTTGAAAGAATTAACAGCCTGTTTCTTTATAGGAAAGATCCCTCTCTACTATCTATAATTTCCTGTCTCTTTAAGGGCACAAATGTTCTTCCATTGTGGTTTTTGGTGCATTTTGATCCTCTCAGCTGAGAAAATCCTGAGAAGTTTGATCCAGGTCATTTTTTGGATGAGAAGGGTGAATTCCAAAAGAATGATGCCTACTTGCCTTTCTCTAAATGAAAGGTTATCACTCATCTAGTCGTCTGAGGCCTTCAAGGTTTGTCCAAAATTATAAGTGCTAACTTGTTACATCATCCATATGATGGGTGCTTTTCTTCCTGCCTGCCTTTCTCAGTATCTGTATCAATTTCAAGAGAATCCCAGGGACATACCTAGTTAAATGGAGAAATCATTGAGAGAGTCTGATTGAATCATGAGGGAGAATGTTCAGTCTTTTGAAACCAGAAGATGGCTCTTCATGCTCTTCAGTCAAGCTCTTCATGGAAGGAAGCCTTTTTTTTTCAGAAAAGCCACAAGTCATCATAGATCAAGGAGAGAAATATGGATCATGATAGGACCAAAGATTAGGGGAAATTAATATTTCCTCTTTACTGTTTTCCTGATCCAGTATCCATTACCACAGTTTCTTTAACATTTTAAGGAGAACATAAAAAATAGCACAAACTACAAAGGAAAAAAAAAAACCAAATAAGCATAAAAAGCAATGTACCATATTTTTTGGAGTATAAGATGCTCCAAAGTATAAGACCCACCTAGCTTTTGAGGAGGAAAACAAGAAAACAAATCTGCCTTTGCCTCCCAGCCATTTGCCTCCTTGCAGCAAGCAGCAAACAGCAAACAGCATGTTTCAGTTTCAGCACAGCCTGATTAGCACAAGCAGCTGATTGTCAGTTGGATTGTCCTCCCAATGATCAGCTGTTTCAGGCTGCAGGGATTGCCATAGCCTATTGCCGCCTCCGCATGCCCCATTTTCAGCCATTGCATCCCATTTTCAGCCTCTGCACGTCCCATTTTTGGCCTCCACATGCCCCATTTTCCTCGTGTTCTGAGTGGCAGGGATTGAAATGGGAAGAAAATGGCCAGAGGCCACAAACAGAGCATGCAGAGGCCAAAAATGAAATACGGAACAAAGTACACATTAAATGGTAGGTCATTTCAAAAGATTCAAGTGTTTTAGAATGGTTGTGGCTTTTCCCAAACACTCAGGCTATAAGGAATTCTTCCTGAAATATTGTTTTTTACTTGCCACTGCTAATCTGAGATGATACCTAACTTTCTGAGTCCCATAAAGACATTTGGTATGTATACATACTTATTTGGTTTATCTAGCTGTGCTGAAATTAACAAGTGCTGAATTAATTTAATTAGTTGACAATTAACTAGTTGCCTTCTTTGTTCTTTTAACAGGGAAGAGAGCATGTGCAGGAGAGAGATTGGCTGATATGGAATTGTTCCTCTTTTTTGCCATTCTGCTCCAGCAATTCACTTTTGAATTGATGATAGAACCTGAAAAGATAGATTTGGTGACTTTGTTTACAGATCTTAAGAAGGATGGGAAGCATCGGTACTTACGGGCCATCAAATGTAAAATTTAACTTAGCAGCAGAAATAAATGATTGCCTCAAGAAATATTCTTCCACTAACCCTAAAATATACAACATAAATGACTGTTCTACTATGACTATCAATATCAGATACAGATACAGATTAACCAGGGTTGGGATTCAAAAATCCCACCAACCGGTTCGCTGCCTGGTTGCTGGATGGGAACTTTCTATTTCCTATTTCCAGTGGGCGTCCTAGGGGAGGCCGTTTTCACACTCCCAAGGATCTGGAGGCCTTCCCCGGGTCTCTGGGAGGGCAAAAACAGCCTCCCCAGGTTCTGGAGGTCTACCAGAAACCAGAAACAGGCTCATTTTACAACTTCCAGTTATTCCGGGAGGGCCAATTTTTGCTCTCTCAAAGGTCTGGAGGCCTCCCCTGGGCCTCTGTAGGCCCTCCGGAAGCCAGAAACAGGCCCGTTTCCAGCCTTCGGAAGGCCCATTTTCCCCCTCCCAGAGCCTCCGTGTGGACCCTGCACATACCTCCATTGAAAATGGGCCACGTGGAGATTCCTGGGAGGGGCAGGGTGGGTGGGGTGAGGTCAGCCGGTCAGTTGAAATACCAGTTTGGTGAACGAGATGTAACTTTAACATCTGGTTCACCCAAACCAGTCTGAATTTGTAGAATCCCACCCCGGAAATTAACAGAGTTGGAATGGACCTTGTAGGTCATCTAGTCCAACCCCCGCCCAAGCAGGAGACCCTACACCATTTCTGACAAATGGCAGTCCAATGTCTTCTTTAAAGTCTCAAGTGATGAAGCTCCCACAACTTCTGAAGGCAAGTTGTTCCATTGGTTGATTGTTCTCACTGTCTACCATTGGTGACATGATGGTAATGGTACCATCACTACTACTACCACTACTACTACTGATGTTTGAATTTTCATTTCATCCAAAGAGTTGATTTCATCCAAATCAAGAATGCAGAACATTTTCAAGGCAAAAGTTTGCTCTTGACTTTTCAGTGGTATGACAGGATCTTAACCCCAAATTTAGACTGGGTGGAACCAGGCCAAAATTTAACATTTATTTCATTCATTACCACTCTCTGTATGGACTTTCTATCTGAGGCACTGCTATCACCAAACCAGACAGTGATGCAGTTTGTTAAAAGGCTCTCAATCATGCCTCTTTAAAAAGTGGCCAGGACAGAAGGGGAAAGATGTGCTCTCCTCATCCAATGCAGGAAATGCAGATCCTGATTTGCACATTTCACTAAGGATGATGTGTGGAGAGACCAATTCAGAGTGTTAGTTATCTGCATCCCCAGATACTTAATACTGTTGACCATGTCTACAGCTGCATCTTTGATACTGAGTGGAGTATGACCATGCCGGCTCTTTCTAAAATCTACAATGATCTCCTTTGTTTTATTAACATTTAGGACCAGGTTACTTTTATTACCCCAGTCCACCAGAGCCTTCACCTCTTCCCATAAGCATCTTTATTGTTGTTCCAAATAAGACCCACCACTGATGTGTCATTCACATACTTTACGACATGTATCATAGCAGATTTGGCACAGCAGTCATGGGTCATCCTGGTGAACAGTAGCGGACTCAAGACACAGCGCTGTGGGGAACTTGTACTCAAACTTTTCTTCCAACTCGCACAAACTGGGGCTTACCAATAATGAAATCCAGTATCAAATTACATAAAGGACTATTAAACCTAATAGGCCCAGTTTGTTCACCAAATGCTGAGGAATGATTGTGTTGAACACTGAACTAATACCAACAAGCTTTATTAATTTGCAAATTATCGACCTATGTTATGTATATTATATTAGTGACAGAATAGTTAACAGGAAGGATAATAATAGTAAAAACAAAACAAAAATTCTCTGTTAATAAACTGTTATTGTAATTCATTTGTAGAAAGTTTACCATGGCATTTTATCTACTCCAAGTAATCCCAAAAGTTATAAATACTATGTCCTCGATCAAATAGCCATGTTTGTGTCAAGCCCGAAATTGACATATGTGTAGTCATTTTAGTTAGGCTTAGTATACATTCTTTTTCTTACTTTCTCGGTGGCAGTCATGGGGGGAAGGGTTTCGGGCTTGCCATATTCCTAAGTGGGTGGGAGTGGAGATAAAGAGAATTGTTTTGGTTAGGTGATTCTCCTTCCCGTGGGAAATGAGCTGTGGGTGCTTAGGCCCCTTGAGATGGAGATTTATGACATCAAGCAACATTGAATTACTTCTATTGGAGAATGTGACTTTTGGGGGTTGTTTCTAACTTTTAATATTGTGGAGTAATTCTGGGTTATGGCAGATCCAGAATTATCATGGACTTTGCCAATTTGATGTTTTCCTAAATAAAAGAATTTGTCTTGGAAGATGGACTTTGTTTTTGTTTTTTAATGGATTTCATCACTTGGAAACTTGACAGTTCGTTTCTTAATGCCATCTCTTATCAATTGTTGTTTAATTAAATATGATAGATCCACTATCCAGAATAAGTCCATCATGGGTGGAATCATCATCTGACCATATATTGCCAATTGTATTATATTTTATTCATGTGGTTTTCTCCTGTGCAGATGTAGTTTACCATTTTCTTCTCCCAAATGCCTTTGTCCTTGTCACTAAAGCAATTGTCTTCCTCCAGCATTTTCCTATATTGCTGCTGCCAATATAAGGGCCTGTTTGTTTCAGCTGGACAGCTGGGATGATCTTCGCAACTTGGGTGTCATTCCTGGGAATATGTACTCTTGCCATACACTTCTAATGTTCTTTTGCTCATCCCTTGCAGGAACATATCCTCAACTGCTACAATGTAGCTTGAGAAATCTGCCCCCCTCCCCAATTTCAATTTAATTTGATGATTTTATTCTTAAAAATAAACTTCACGTATCTGTTATCTCATGCTAATAAAAAACAAACAAAAACATAATGTCAGCATTTTTCAGATTTTCAAAGATATCTAGTTTAAAACCCCAACATGGAATTCCATGGCATGTTTTCTCTTCTTATGATCTTTTAACTCTTCTTAAAATTCCATCCAATTCCATATTCAATAGGAACAACAATATCAACAAACATTAAAGCTCTGCTTTAACTCAATAATGAGAGGAGCTAAAATGAAATTGGACCAGACTGCCCTCAAATAATCAGGAATCAAATGGATTATTTACAGGGCTTCAGGTCCACTTTTGAGAATAGATTAGAGAGGCTTGACACAGCTCTAGAAAATATGCAGAAGTTTAAGATTACAGCACCAGGGAAACAAATATCAATGGCTTTTTCTAACAAACATATATTTAATGGGACTGTTAATTAGTGCCTCAGGAAATAGCCCTCCCTTTCCTCATTCATGAGCATTACACAACTGATTATCTCCAGAGAGTTTGCGCAAGCAAATAGAACAGAGGTAAGTGATCATTTTGGGTCCAATGATATATGAGCTGTTATATCCAATTTTAATCTGTCCTGTGCACTCATAAACATCAACATATGGATACATAAAGAAAGAAACAAAAAATGTTTATCAACAATACATTAATTATTGAATTGACTGCAACGATGACACCATTAAAGCCAACATCTTTAACACCTTCTTCGGCTCAATATTTGTAAACAGCAATGGATCATGCCCAGTATTTCCTAGCCGAACCACAGACAACTACAATGATCTAATACATATCGATTTTACAGAAGACAATGTTGAAAAAGCACTACGCAATCTAAAACCATCTCTATCTATTGGACTGGATGGAATATGTGCCTACTTCTTCAAAAAGCTATCCACTGCCATAGCCGAACCTCTAAGCATAATCTTTGAAAAATCTTTCAGGACCAGCTCCTTGCCTAACCTATGGTCAACCTATGGTTTTACATCTATTTTTCCCCTCCTTTTTGATTTTGTAATATTTTAGGCTAGAGGCTCCCTTTTAGTTATTTCTTTTTTAAAAAAATATCTTTTTTTTAAATTAATTCTTATTATATCTTGCTTGGAAAAGGAGGGGGAAAGTGAGAGCAAAGAAACTTTGTAACACTGCCAACTAGAGGCTTGAAAATATTCTATTTCCCTGTGACCAGACAAAGCTGAGAAAGAAAGAACTGAGACTCTTTTTCAAGGACATTGCTATTTGATAAGATAGAGGGAAGAGCATGGGAGAGTATTATTACAGGTGGTCTTCTGGGTTTCCATCAACAGCTAGAGTCTGGTGTTGAAACCTAGGGGGAAAAATGGTGATAATTTTTTGGAGAAGAGAGCTATAATAAGAGCCTTGGATAATTTAACAAAGTGCAGTGTGCTCTTTTTACTTTTTCTTAAGTTGTGCTATCCCTCCTCACCAGCTTTATTGTATTTAATTTTCTCTTTTTTTTTCTTGTAATAACTATTTGAGTTTTTGGCTTTGTTGGAGCTTGTCTTTGTTTTTCTTTTCTTTTTTTTGGAAGTCCAATCTCTACGTTTGCTTTTTATTTTAAAGGGAAAGCTTTAGTATTAATGTTTTTTTTTTTTTAAGGGAATAGCCTTTTTTTCCCTTTCCTGGTATTTTTGTTTTTTCATCTACCTTTCTGGTTTATTCTTATGCACTCTTTTCTATTTGAGACCTTTCAATTGGATTAAGGTGTTGAAGAACCTGAAGAATTTTTTCCTTTTCCTTTTTTTTTCTCTTTTTTTCCCCAAGCCTTTTTCTTCATCTAACTACTGATTGGATTAAGGTATACAAGAACATGAAGAAATTTTGTCCTCCCTTTTTTTTCTTTTTTCTTTAATCATTATTATTGGGCTTCTTTTTTCTACTATTTTTATTTTGAACTATAATTGGTTACTTCACAATTGCGCAAATACATTCAAGGTATGATAAAGATTCTAAAATGGAAGGTTTCTATGATAAATTGACTGATTTAGATAAGATTTTGACAGGTACTGATGAAAAGGTGATTAAAAAATTGTATGGATATTTATTAGAAATTAAATTAGAAGAAGAACAAGTTGAAGAAACTATGATTGCTTGGGGGAAGAATTTTGGATATGAGATCGATTTAGAGAAATGGCAAAAATTGTGGTCTCAAAAGTATAAAATGACAATGTCAACAGCACATAAAATTTTTTTGTATAAGATGTTTTACAGGTGGCATTTCCCCCGACAAGAATAGCAAGAATGTTCAAGAATAAATCCGAAAAATGTTGGAAATGTCGTCAGACACCTGGCTCATATTACCATATGTGGTGGACTTGTGCGGATGCTAAAAAATACTGGACTAAAATCCACATGTGGTTGGAAAAAATGACAAAAAAACATATAGACTTGAAACCAGAGATATTTTTATTGGGAATTTTACCTGAAATATATAGTAAAGACTTGAAATACCTGATTGTAAATGTATTAACAGCGGCTAGGATTGTATTTGCTAAAAATTGGAAAAATGAGAAAATACCATCACAGGAGGAAATCATTAAGAAAATATTGGAATGTGCTGAAATGAGTAGATTGACATTTGAAATTAGATAACAAGAGGATAAACAATTTTATAAAATTTGGGATCTTTTCTATCAATGGTTAGACAATAAAATACAGTAATGAAATATGTAGACTTTTAGAAAATAATAAATATATAAAGATGTGCTTCTTTCTTATTATATCTACAAAATGATTTTAGGATAGATTTGGGATGATAATATGAACTGTTATAAAATAAACTAAGTAAATTATGATTATCTTGTAAAACATGAATGAATTAAAGTATAGTCAAAAGATTGATTAATAATGATACTAAGGTATTTAATTTTTGATTGAAAATATGAGATTATATGCAATGTAATTGTAATTGAAGACTACGAAATGGAAGCACAAAACAATTTGTAAACCAACCGGCACACTGTATGTACACATATGGAAGATAGCTTGATGTTTTTATGTTTTGCTTGTTTATGTTTGTTTTTAAAAACCAATACAATTTTTTTTAATTAATACTGCTTTTTCAATTATAATTTGAAATAACAATTAAAATCAGACCCCCTAGTAACAACATTGTGAAGTAGAGAGCGCCATCTGCTGATGAGAGGAAAAAATACTACTCTGAGAACAACCATTTGAAGGATTGTGAAAACATTCAACTACCCTAAGATCACTGGAGACTTGAATATTTAAATAAGATCTTCATTAAAAGACCCTTGAATGTTATGTTATATGATTGAATCCACAAAAGTGATTTGAGGAGGCTTGGATAACACCCTGGTCTTTTTAAATGGATTTGACTGATTATTTATGAGATATAAAGAACTGTGATTTGTATAATAAACTCAGCTTTGAATAAATGGTTCCTGGACTTTTGGCTAAAAGCGGGACCTACTAAAATAAACTACACAACACAAGGTGGAAATGAGTGGAATATCACACTGTTCAGACATTGATATGTATAAGCAATATAAAATAAAAAACTTGACAAAAAACCAATAGATTAATTATTGAATTGACTAATTAGGATTAATTACTGGGCCACCTCATTAAAATGATTTCCCCCCCCAAAAAAATTAAAAATTCTGAAAGTTCATTTTCATGATGACCAAAATTTAAGCTGAAATTTCTATTATTAGACATTAGTTTTCTAGAATAAAAGAGTAAAATAGTTGAAGGGACATATATTATCTTCAACAAATGGCTGTCCAAAACCTCCAATGACAGGGTACCCTGTCCCACAAAATGGCCCCACAACTTCTGGAGTTAACCATTCCACTGATTAATTGTTTAATGTTGTCGGGAATTCTTTTTGCCCCTCCTGTGAATTGCCCCTCCTGTGGGTAATGTTGATGATATCTTCTTGATATAGTATGTAACTGTAAAATCTTTTTTACACTTACAACGAGCTCAACTACCACAAGATTTTAAAATTTTACTGCCTAGATTGTAAACTTTATTGTCCGGATAGTAAATCTTATTGCCTTCTACTAAATTATCACTCTATCCGGGTTGTCAGACTCGATTTTAACATGAGTCAGTTTCAGCATTGTGGTTGTCCTTCAGGAGCTGGTGGGGAGGAGGGGCATGGCCAGGGTGGTCACAGCTGACTGATGTCACTCACATGGGTGTTACTTGTGGGGGCCGGGTGGGGTTAAGGAAGGAATCCGGGGGTCTCTGGTGGGTGGGGTGGTGGGTGGGAGACTTGACCCACAGGATGAGGTGAGGTGAGGCAGGGGATGGGGCAATTACATCTGTAGCTGCAACCTGCCATCCCTTCAGCTGGCCAGCTGGAAAGGCTGCGGGACCGAGGTACATTGGGTTCACAAGAGCAGTGCTTCGCCAGCAGGCCCAGCAGGAAGAAAGGGAGGGTGCAGTGCTTCCCTGCCCACTACCAGACTCAACTTGCTGGCTAGGCTTCCCTGAAGCATGACAGGTGATGGGGTAGGAAGCAGCATCTGTCCCAAGGCTGGAGGAAGAAGACCTTTCCACAGGAAGTGGACCTTTGAGCCCTGGGCAATGGTTCGGGTTGTGCCCTCCTGACTCTCCCCATGAGCCTCTAGCTGCCCCGCCACTTACCAGGTGCCTCCATGGGGCTGAAGGGTCCTTGTCCACATGCAGGCACCTCTTTACAGAGCAGTAAAGCCTCACTGGGTGAAATCTCTGCTGCCGCATCCTGCACTGCCTGCTCTGGGCTTGTTGGGGAAGGTCTCCACAGAAGAGATGTGGTGGGTGGGAAGTGTCACTGGGTGTTGGCCTGCCTCCCTGCATTGCCTCTGTGCATCCCCATGATGCACAGCCACTTGTTCAAGTGACAAGACAGCCACTTGACAAGACAACCACTTGTTCACTGGCCAGGCCAAGCGTGGCTGCTCCAGCTGCACCTTGGGGCTCCCTAGTGGTCCCAGTGCACCCCACCTCTCCCTCTCCCCAAGTGGGGAGCTGACACCGCTGCAGGGCACAGAGCAGGTGGGGAAGCTCAAGGATTGTTATGTAGCAGCTGGAGGTGCATGCTGGCCACCCAGGTGGAGGGCTGGTACAGTGGGGCTGGTGAGGAGGGGGTGGCCATGGGGGCCACTACTTCCTGGGGGGAGCGGGCCTCTGATGGTGGCAGCAGCATCCCCCTGATCCATGAGGAAGAGGAGGAGGAAGTGATGGTGGCAGCTGAAGGGTAAGTGTTGGCTGAGATGATGCTGGCCCGCTGCCTCCTGTGTGCATGCGCACACACTGGGATGGGGTGGGCTGGGCTTAAGCAATGCAGGCCAGCCCATTACAATTTCCAGGACAGCCATGTAGGCCAGTTCTGACCATGTCACTGGGCCAAATTCGGCCTGTGGGCCTTCAGTTTGACACCCATACTCTGACCTCTTTTTCTGATTACAAATTGTCAGAGGTCGCAAAAAATTTTAACAATATTTTTAAATTTTAAAATATTATAAATATCTTTGTGGATTTTTGTGGACTACCTTTATATAATCACACACCCACACCCACATGCCTGTGTGTGTGTGTGTGTGTGTGTGTGTGTATAAAGTATTATACAAAGGTAGTCCAAGGTAGTCCAAAAATCCACAAAGATATTTACAATATTTTAAATAAAATTGTAAAAAATATTGCAATCTCTGACAATTTGTAATCAGAAAAAGAGGACAGAGTGATAATTGTGGCTCAAGGCAATAAAATTTACTGTCCGGGCAATAAAGTTTACGATTTAGGCAGTAAAATTTTAAAATCTTCTGGTGATAGTTATAACAACTTCATAAAGTGATCACTCAGTTTTCTCCGGAAGATTCAATATATACAAAAAATTGTGATCAATTCCTTTATGTTTAGGGTTGTTTTTTTAAATAGATTATTCATGTAAGCCCCTCTTTTGCTTGCCTGCATGCTGTCTGATTACTTTCAGTTTTGCTGCTCATCCAAGCAGGTCCATCAGTCAGAGCAAGCCAGTTAGGCTGAGATTCATTGGAATGTACCCACCCCTGGTAGACCAACTACTATCCTGCTACACTCAGGGATTTCCTCCCCCAAGGGCATTGCAATACATCGATGAAGATTCTCAGTCTAATAGAATATAATAATAAAAAAAACATTCACAAAATCACTCAGGAAAAAGATTTGGGGATGCAAAATGCGGTCATCCAATCTCTTCTCTCTCTTTTCTTTTTGTTGTTGCAGATCAGCCCTTTGATGTAGTCCCAATTGTCACAGCTGCTGTTGGTAATGTGATGTATTTGTTATCTTTGGAAATCGATACTCTTATGAAGATAAAACCTTCATTGAGCTATTGCAAATTGTAAAGGCATTCACAGGATTCTTTTTTAATGTTCCTAGCATGGTATGTCAAATTTTATGTGCTTCTACAAGCAGGTTTTTTTTCTTTGTTTAAGAGTCAGAGAGTTCCAATTGTTCATTTCAACCTACAAAAATGGGAAGCTTTTTAAAGTGGTCATTTAAAAAGTGTGTTGTGAGAATCACACTGCATTCAAGTGACAATTCCTTTTGCTCCTGATTAGTTCATATGTTGCTACCAAGCAATTATACTTTCCAAGTTATTGATGATATACAAAGCTTCAGCACTGCTTCTTTAGAGATAACTATGCTAACTTGTAACTATTGCCGTTTCAGAGGCAATTACTTTTTAAGTCTTCTGTAATTGCCCAGTTTTCCTTCTACTGTTTCTCATAGTAGTAACTAAGAAGAGAACTGAAGAGTCTCTTTGAAATTCTTTGATTAGGCCAGGGCTGTCAAACTGGCAACCCCTGGGCCAGATGTGTCAGTGCACACCCACCCTGGCTCCACAAAGCCAAAAAATACATCGCGATAAGTCATGATATGTCACACGATGCAACTGAGTTTGACACCCGTGGATTAGGCTCTTTACTGTTGGCTTCTTTGGCAGTTTCTTGATCATTGTTATTGTTTACTTGATTGTTGGTCTGATAATACTCTTGGAGTTATTCTATGCTGATCTGGGTGCTTAGGACTTTTTGTTCTCTGTTTGGCTAGTTGATTTTCTTGTTTGCATAATCTACAGACATTGTTGATATCAATGTGTCTATTTATGGTTAATTTGTCAGAGTGCCAGGCTTCTAGAAATTCCCTAGCATTTTTTGACTTTACTTGGTTTATGATGGTCACACTTTCCCAATGGAAACTATGGCTTAGCCAGTACATATGTTGTAAAATTAAAGAATTTCCATCATGTCTTCTGACTCGTAGTTGGTGTTCATGGATGTGATCTACAAGTCTTCTGCCTGTTTGTCCTACATAGTGGTTACTGCAGTCATTACATTGTATGTTGTAAAATTTGAAGGGCTTTAGTTGGCTTGTGGGCTGCACTGATTCCATGTGGGTGTAATAATCTGTTGGTGGTTTCTGAGATATTCTTTTTTTTTTTTTTTTAAACAGACTTTATTCAGTTTTCACATTAAAAACAAAAATCTCTTTTTAGTGGACAACATATTTCCGGGTCATCATCTTTACATACAAATATGACAGAAATTATACATTGATATATGCATACTTAATTCTATTATTACCTTTTCCATTCCAAATTTTCAGTAAGGAGAGAAACAAACACATTAATTCTAGCCTCTTTCATTAATTTCAATCAATTTTGTTTCATTTCAATTATTTCAAATATAATCCTTTAGTATTTGTTTTTAAACATAAAGATAAACAATATATATTTGCCTAATAAATAATAATAAGGTTTAATTCTAAATTTTTTCATTAATCCCAATCTAAACATTTTTAAATTTCATTTCAATTATTTCAAGTATAATCCTTAATATTTATTTTAAAAATAAAAATAAACAATATATATTTGCCTAATAGTGGTAATAATGAAGTTACCAATGTCTCTCCTTGCTTTTAATAATCTATATTAAACTTATTAAGCTTATTAATTTAGCTGGTTCTTTAGTCTGTCACATTCCCTTTCCATTACACTTTTTTTTTATAAATTCTAAATTAATACAGATCTTAACACACCCACACAAAAAGAAAAAAGAACAAGTATAAGTTTCCCCTCTTTTACTATTTTGAGTGTGACACCTTAATGATTAGAATATATCTTTATTCCCTCATCTTAATTCCCAATAAACCATTAGTCATTACATCTTCTCAATTGGATTCCACAGCATATTTCCCCCCCTTTAATAAGAGTTATCAGTATCTATATTACCCTATTTTCTAAATATTTTTAATTGCAGAAATATTCTTATTACCCCTTGTCACCCTGCAGAATCCCCCTTTTAAATCATCAACCATTATCTCTGAAAAGGCCATTTCTTTTCAACATTTTACTAGTTCTGTGTTTCTCTCTTTCACATGCCTGTTTCTTACTGCTTCTCCTCCCCCTCTCTTGCCCATGTCTTTTCTCATTCTTTCTGGATTTCCTGACTTCACAAGTATTCCTTCTTTTAATTGTAAAGAAACAATTTCCTTTCAACATTTTACT
The DNA here is from genome assembly GCF_900518725.1 of Notechis scutatus. Next base: position 256,585 of record NW_020717062.1, on the reverse strand, counting down.
AGTTCTGTGTTTCTCTCTTTCACATGCGTGTTTCTTGATGTATGGCAGTATAATTTGCTATGTTCTGTTGGTTCTGTTACATTGGATTAAGTGATCAGGCACTTTTTGATAAAGTTACGTGGTTATCCATTTTGTAATGACAAAGTGAAAACAGAAGTATCTGTAAATTTATTAAAAAAACAAACCCTGAAATATCACATTAGCACAAATATTTAGACCCTTCACTCAGTACTTTGTTGAAGCACCTTTGGCAGCAATAACAGTCTTTTGGGGTAAAATGCAACAAGCTTTGCACACCTGGATTGGGGGGTTTTCTGCCATTCTTCCTTGCTAATCCTTTTAAGATCAGTCAGGTTGGATGGTGACTGTCAGTGGACAGCCATTTTCAGGTCCCTCCAGAAATGTTCAATAGGATTCAAGTCAGGGCTCTGGCTGGGCCACTCTAGGACATTTACAGAGTTGTCCCTAAGCCATTCCTGCATTGTCTTGGCTGTGTGCTTAGGATCGTTGTCATGTTGTTTATACTCATGTGAATAATGTTCTTATACATCTTAAAACCTTGCGGGAGATTAACAGAATAAAGGGAAGGTGAGAGAGAGAAAGAATTTCACCTGTTATCATATGTAGTGGACTTGTATGAAAGCAAGAAAATATTGAACAAAAATACATATATTGGTGGAAAAGATGATTAAACAACATATAGATCTGAAGCCAGAAATATTTTTGTTGGGTATAATGCCAGAGGGCTATGATAAAGGGATTGCATATTTAGCCTTGCATGTATTGACAGCTGCAAGGATTGTATTTGCACAATATTGGAAAAATGAGAAAACTCCATCAGATGATTAGATGAGGACATAATTTGGGAGATACTAGAGTGTGCAGAGATGGATAAATTGACATTAAAAATTAAGGACAAAAAAAGACACAGAATATTACTTAACATTGAATAGATTTTATGGCTGGTTAGAGATAAGAGGTAGAAAGTAGGCAAAGAAAGACTACTATTATGTATGAATTAAATATAAAGAGTGTTTATAATTATAAACATGTTGATATAATTAACAGAATTATAAACAAGATAATATAAAGAGAAATCTAGTTAAAACGACTCTGTTACATCATCATCATCATCATCATCATCATCATCATCATCAGTAGTAGTAGTAGTAGTAGTAGTAATATAATACATGTCAATATCTCTGTTTTTGTCATGCCCCTGTTGGAGTCTGAATCCGGAGTGGGAGTGAGGCTCTGTTGGCTGTGGAGGAAACTGGGGAAAGGCCAAGTCCAGCTGGGCAGAGCAGGAAAGAGGTAGAACAAGGGAGAGGGAATTCAGAGGAAGACCCAGGCCCATTCTCTCTTCATTCTGGGGCATGCAGGGAGGAATGAAGAAGAGAGCAACGTGGGTTGCGTAGCTTACAGGGGAGGAAAGGGCCCTGATTCCCTTCATTAGCCACACCTGGGAAGAAAGTTTAAGAGACATGCAGGCTGCATGCAGCAGCTACTGGGAGCAAACGTGACTTTATCTTGTGTTGACTTTGCTTATCTGTGTTCCTGGCATCTTTCCAATCATGTGAGTTTTGCCATGCCTTCACATCTGGAATTCTTGCTCCTGCCCTGCTAAACTAATTACCTCAGTTTGTCTTGATTGGACTTAAAGTTACAGTTTTTGTTGACCCAGCTTGGACTTGATTCTCTGCAGTTAAAGGCTGTTCCTTCGAGAGTTTTTTTCCCCCGCCAGAAGGTAACCTGGATATTGGAGGCAAAGTTAGAGCCATTAAAGGGACTCTTCTTGATTATCTGACTGTGTTGCCTTTGTGCCACACCCCGAGTCATCACAGTTTTCTTCTTGATTTTTTGTAAATGATATGCCCTGACAATACACAGTATTCAAAATGCTTATGAATAAAAATAAAACATATACTAAAAAAAGAGAATGAGACAGAAAGTATTTCAATAGACCATAATCTATACAGATACAATATTTGAGAAGAAGACTGATGAGCAGATAAATGCAGATCAAGTTGCAAAGCAGGTAGTGCAGCTAAGGGTAATTCATGTAAATCAGGGGTCCTCAACTACCGGGCCGCGGACCGGTACCGGTCCGTGGAGCACTCTGTACCGGGCCGCAAATAAAAAAAATGGCGGCTTTCTTCGCCTTCGGTGAATGCTGCTGGGATCGGGGATCAAGGACACAAATGAGAGAAGGGGAGGGAGGAAGCAACCAAAACCTGTCCTGCTCTCTGGCTCAGCGGCTTCGGTTTCCTCCCGCCTCGTTCCTCTCTCAGTCGCTCTCTCGCTGCTCCACCAGCCCAGGAAGAAACTGCTTCAAAGAAGCCGGGGGGTGGCTTTTCCTGTCGCCACAGCTCCTCCGAAGCGCCCGTTCACCCCCACCCCACCCGCCCACGCGCGGTTCAATCCACAGTGCTCCGTTCTGCCTGCCTGCCTGCCTTCTTCATTTCTGGTGAGAATAATAACTATTCGCCTCTTTTTATCAGCCGAACCTGCTCCGAAACGAAGAAGGCAGGCAGAACGGAGCACTGTGGATTGAACCACGCACGGGCGGGCGGGGTGGGGGTAAACGGGCGCTTCGAAGGAGCTGCGGCGACAGGAAAAGCCACCCCCCCGGCTTCTTTGAAGCAGTTTCTTCCTGGGCTGGTGGAGCAGCGAGAGAGCGACTGAGAGAGGAACGAGGCAGACACCTGAGGGAGGGAGGGAGACACCTGAGGGAGGGAGACACCTGAGGGATGGGGCTGAGGGAGGCAGGGCCGAGGCGCTCCCTGAACTTGGTGGTTTGCTAGCAGACGTTTTATTACCCGACTAAGTAACAACATCAGATGTTACCTAGTCAGGTAATGAAACGTCTGCAAGCAAACCACCAAACTCGGATTCTCCCCCCCCCCCCCCGGTCCTTGAAAAAGTGTTTGTGCTTGAAACTGGTCCCTGGTACAAAAAAGGTTGGGGACCACTGATGTAAATTTGCAGTTTTACTAAACAATACTTTAAAATGATAAAGGATTAAAAAAAAACCTGCTCACTTTTAACCCTAACATATTTCTCTGACTATAAATCTATCAGGATTAAACCAACTGCCTCCAATGTGTACCTGGTATGAATTGTGACCACTGTTATAAATTATGGTCACCGTGACTGTGAGGATGACAATCTGGAGAAGGCTGAACTAAATTGAAAGCATTCACATTTTGCTTTCTTTCTCCACATTAACAATATGGAAAAATAAATAGCATGATATGTTTGGACGAGCAAAATAGTCTCAATAACATTTCAAAATAGGTAGCTGTGGTTGAGGAAAGAAAAAGTAAAACAAAGCCAGGAGAAGGACTTCAGAAATGATATTCAGATTATTCTTTGTTTCGGATATTCATGGATTCATTCCAAAGGATTGTGAAGACATGGAAGATTTGCCAACCCACTTGGGCAGTGCACTTCTGGTGAATTACTTAGGAATCTGTTTTATAATCTCGTGTTTTTAATAAGGTGTTTCATGATTTGAAGCTGCTAAGAGCCTAGGGGAACTAGTTAGCATAAAAATCACTTGGACATACAGATGTGCTGTGTAATTTACTACACAGTAATTCCAATTCTTTGCCATAGATTTGGGGAGTCTTTAGCTGTAAATTTGTTGTGTCTGAAATATATCAAGTACACAAGTAACCAGACAAGAGATTCTTCCACTAGGATTTGTATATGAAACATGCAAAATTGTAGAAATCTAGTATATGCTGTTGTTGTCAATCTTTAATCAAATGTAAATCTAACAGTCTCTTTTAGAAGTATTTTATACATAGATTCTTATTTGAACCATGGAACAGGAATAATATTTCCACTAGTAAGGAAATTAACATATGAGGAGGTTGTCTTTCCCCTTCTTTTCTTCCTAAAATGATTGTAATTCAAATTACTTAGATACTATTTTTATGGAGATGATGATACAACATACATTATTAATCTTATCTCTTAGAGAAGACTAATAAAATTTGACAACTATGCATTGTTATTTGGTAACAATACTTAACAATGTTTGTTCTATTTAAGAGTGTTTTCAACATTCATGAGAAGACAGACCTTTAGAAATGATAAACTTTGCCCTGAAAGAAATATCACATCCATCCTCAAAGCTTGTTTTGCCACTTTCCATTCCCTTACTCCACTGCCGTTTATTTCAATTTTGGCAAGTTATTGAGAATAGGGGACTGATTTATTAACTACAGAATTAATCTGGAATTCTGAAATAACAGCAAAAAAAAAAAAAAAAATCTGGAGTTTTACAGAGATTTTAACATGGAAGCAGAATGGATTGGAACCATATACCTCACTAAAAATTTCTCCAGAATTGTTTCAGATCATCCTAGAATCTGAGTTTGCCCTAAGTCATAGCATAACTCTATTTCTGCTAACTTTGCCGTTATTACAAAGCTCTATTAAAATATAAGGGGTAGAGTATATATTTGTGAAATGCAGTTTTAAACAACAATATTTTATAGATTCTTCTTTTTCTCTAACCCCAGAGACTTAAAAGGAGGTGTTTTTTGTGAAGCGCCTAAAGAAACAGATTTATTCTGAAATATGGGCTAGGTTGGAAAATAAGCAAGTATTCCTTTCAAGGAGGCAATGTCTTTCCCACAGTGTACACATTATAAAACTGAACATGTCAATAGAATAAAATCAGCCAATTGATCATTCTGCCTCCTGTATTTGTTCAAGGGAATAAAGCAAATGTAAGTCACCATTTGGAATCCATTGGTATATCTGATACACTTAAGCATATATAAGCAATTCTAATCTGTTCTATTCTGGACTCATAACATCAACACAGAAATACATAAAGGAACAAATAAACAAACATTGGCCCACAGTATTACATATGCTTTCTTTTCCATCCCCGTTTATCGCATGATTTTGACTTAGTAGTTCCATACTGCAGGATGTGGTGAGCAGAGGATAAATCTAGTTCCAAACCATAATAGGAAATAGCATTCCCAATATAAGAGTCTTACTCAGGGCGTTAGACTGGAGGATCACCAGAAACCCTTCCATTCCTATGGTTCTGTGACTCTGTGATTCTAAGATTATGGTACTATCATTCTTGGCAAAAAAAAACACAATGATATTCATCACTAAGATAGAAATGACATTTCTCCTTTTCTTCTTTCTATATTCTATCTTGTCTAATTATGAAAACCATAAATC
>NW_020717062.1:180106-246371 GCF_900518725.1 Notechis scutatus | reverse complement strand
TGCAAATGGGTTTGGAGATGTCTTGGAATTGCTGAAAGGACAGTGTTGTAGACTGGAGTTAGATCATGTCATATCATGTCATATCAACAGAGGGGGAGGGATTTTGACATAGGCCTGTTTGATCCCCCTTTCAAACCAATGGTCCTCTTTGTCCAAAATGTGGACTTTGCTGTCTTCAAAAGAGAGGCCTTTGTCTTTTAAATGCAGATGGACTGCTGAATCTAATCATGATCAGTTTGTTCTATGTTGTCAAATTCCCCCCAAAATCCAGCAGGGGCTCCTCCATAACAGACAAAGAAGAGAACAATAAACAAAGCAACATTGTCATGCCATACATTGCAGAAATATCAGAAAAACTCAGGAAGATTTTCAACAACACAACATACAGGCACACTTTAAACCCAATAATACACTAAGGCAGAAGCTTGTCCACCTCAAGGATAACACACTCAGATACAAATTGAGCATTTTGGTACATGAAGTACAATGAAGCAAGACATGTGCAGACCTGTACATTGGGGGGGGAAAACCAACCACTTCACAAATGCATGGCACAACATAGGGTCACTGGGAGCTGCTATGAATAGGGAGGCCTGCTGAGAAAATAAATCAGGATATTTAGTGGATAAAATGGCTCAGGTTCATATTGTCATGTACTCTGACTTGAGGCACCAGGTGCATGGTTTGTTAGCATGTTCTGGGTTGAATTTTTTCTTGTAGCTCCTGTGGAGGTAGACAAAGACTCTATACAATAGCCGAGCCACCAGTTTACTAAATCTAGGTCCAATTTGGATTGTAAAAGCAGCCTTGGAGATGACCAATGGTACATTCCTTTGTGGGGTGCTAAATGCTTTTACTTGCTCTCACCTCCTTTACAATATTTACATTAAACCACTTAGTGAGGTCATCCTCTACTGATAAGGTTCAATATTATCAGTATGCTAATGATATGAAATTATGTCTTTCAATCCCAAGATGGCCAAGTTGTCAGGGTCCTGTCGCAGTACCTGGAGACTATGTGGGTTTATTTGGGTAGGAAGCATTTCTGACTTATTCTAGCAAAAACTAAGAAGTCATGGGCATTTCAGCCACCTAGATCTAGGGATGATTCATCTTTGACCTTGGATGGGGCAATTTTTTCTCTATTAAAGTCTGATCACAATCCAGAGGTGGTATTCAGCAGGTTCTGACCAGTTCTGGAGAACTGGTAGCAGAAATTTTGAGTAGTTCAGAGAACTGGCAAATACCACCTCTGACTGGAGATTTTACACTATCCTTCCCCTGCCACACCCACCAAGCCATAGTAAAACATTTGAATCCCACCACTGCCACAATCCCCTAATCTTCCTGGATTCATAGCTCCTGCTCAATAAGCAGATGGCAGCTGAGGCCAGGAAAGCCTTTCCACAGTTTCTTCTGGTCTTCCTAGGTTACTAGGCCCTTTAGGCAGTATCTCCTACCTTACACCTTGACTACTGCAATGTAGTCCATATGGTGCTTCCATTGAAGACTACTTTAAAACTTTAACTGGTCTAGAATGTGGTGGCCTGAGTAATGATGGACATACCTTCATATATCCATATAATGCCCCTACTTCACAAGCTTTACTGGTTTCTGATTTGCTTCTAGGTGTGATTCAAGGTGCTGATTATGACCTATGAAACGCATGAATTTTGTAGAACGGGGTATCAAACTGGTGGCTCATGGGCCAGATGTGTCATATGTAGGCCACACCCATCCTGGCTTCACAAAGAAAAAATATTGTGATATATCGTGATACATCACTTGACGCAATTGAGTTTGATGCCCGTATTGTAGAGCCTGGTTACTTGAGGGAGCACTTGTCTTCCATTGTGTCTGCCCAGCTGATTTGATCCTCCATGGTTAGCAGTTCTGGATTCCTTCGACAGCATTCATCAGTGCCCTAAAATATGCCTCTTTGTAGCACTTCCTGCCTTCTGGAATGAGATTCCCCCTACATCTGAATGGCCTTGATCTTGCTGGTAGCTCAAAGGTCCTTGAACACAAACACACCAAAGCTTTTGGCAAGGATGATTGAAGCTCCCTTTTATTTATTTAGTCCCATTTCTTTTTCATGCCTTTCTTCTAATTTTTCCCCCTCTTTCCCACCCATCACTGGGAATTGGGAAGTCACTCTCTTTCAGCCTAACTCACATCACAGGGTGATTATTTTGGGGTAAATAGAAGAAGGCAGGTGTGTTGGATATGTTTAGAACCTTGAATTATTTGTACAAATAAAAAGGCAAGATAGAAATAAATTAACTATCATTAAGCAGTGCATTTTGTAGCCTGGTGTACAAATCCCACAGTTGTGACATTTAAAACAGAATGAAGTTCTAATGTAAAAGTGAAATTAGTTTTAACATGAATCTAATCATAGCAAATTTATTCTGCATCATTTCTTGAACCAATCATGCATTATGTACCAGCCATTATAATTTTCAGCCCCCAAGGCTTTTGACAATAGTAAATTAAAATTCACTTGAAAGACATCTGGCAGTGAAAAGTTGATCTAAGGAATTTGTCTAGTACTTGTATCTATAAAATTTAACACAGTACTTTCAAATAATTTATGTTAGATTGGGAAGAAGTCTGATTAATTGTTACATTCTTACTTTTTAAAGTTATTAAGATATTTTGTAGAACATTGCATCCAGGAATGAGATCTCAAATTGTATTGACTCATGCCTTTGATTGATTTTGTCCTCAGCTCACTAAGAAGTATGGTCCAGTTTTTACTATCTGGCTAGGAGTAAAGCCAATGGTTGTGATTTGTGGATATGAAGGAGTGAGAGATGCTTTGGTAACTCATAATGAAGAATTTAGTGGACGGCCACCTATAGCTCTCTTTGCTCAAATAACCAAGGGCTATGGTGAGTGTACAGATTATTTGCACTTTGATTTCCAGTTCCAGTTATCCATTTAGAGGAAAGATAAAAACCTTAACTTTCCTAAACAAATGACAGTGTCCAATATTCTTTTTAAGGAATGAAAAATGAAATAGCTCTTGGGGGTACTTGAAAAGCAGACAAAACTCTTTTGTCATGTTGTCAAAGAATGGAATAAATTTTGTCTGGCATCATCAGTTTTTGACAAACCTATGTTGGTGGTTGGTTTCTGGTTATAAATTTGCTTCCTTTTAGGTGTCTGTAGATTATTCATTGCTTTATTATCTTTTCCAGAATCATCCCGGATATTGGTGTCAGGCTGATAGGTCTGTAGTTTCTTGGAACCATTTTTTCCCTTTTTTTGAAGATAGGAACCATATCAGCTCTTTTGCAGTCATTTGGTAGTTTCCCGATGCTGCAGGATTTCACTACCAAACTTGCAACTTTGAGCAATATTCAACCTGTCAAAGTTCTGTGGCTTTTCAAAATGCTGCAAAACACTTTGAAGCCCTCAAATACTATTTGCAAATCTATTTGGAGGGAGTAAATTGTTTGAAGATGTGTTGAATAGAAGCACTCCAACAAAGCTATGTACAACCTTACAAGTTAGACTCAAGCCCTTTAAGGTTTATAATTTGGAAGTAGGTGATGCAATCAGGAGGCCTTTTCAGAGTTTACCAATAATGTAGATGGAAAAGTCAGACCAAGATTTTGCCACTTGCAGTATCATTTCCCAAGCTGAAGGATGCACAATACGATTAGTAAGCGGAATTGTTCATTAAAATAGTCTAGAAGTTATTATTTGTTGTGAATGTTATTGTCAAGTTCCAGAACAGAAGATCTAAAAATTCAGAGAATATTAGTGTGTCATAGTGGCTCAGTGGCTAAGACGCTGACCTTGTTGATCAGAAAGGTCGGCAGTTTGGCGGTTCGAATCCCTAATGCCATGTAACAGAGTAAGCTCCTGTTACTTGTCACAGCTTCTGCCAAGCTAGCAGTTTGAAAGCATGTAAAAATGCAAGTAGAAAAATAGGAACCACTTTGGTTCTGTGTACCTTTGGCATTTAGTCATGCCAGCCACATGACCATGGAGACGTCTTTGGACAGCGCTGGCTCTTTGGCTTTGTAACGGAGATGAGCACCACCCACTAGACCTGGAAATGATCAGCACATATGTCCGAGGGGAACCTTTACTTTTACCTTTCTACTAGTGTGTCACTGGGTCATCATTTCAAAGGTGTTTTCTTACCTAAACAAATAAACAAAATGACCATGGGTGAACAAATAGCAGGGGGAGTGCAAGCCACTTCCTGCTAGCTTCTCCATTGAATTTCCTGGTGAGAAGCTTGCAGGAAGTATTAAAAACCTCTCCTTCCTTCTTTCCCTCCCCCTTCCCCCTCCTTTTCTCCTTCCCTGCACAAGAGATGCCACATGGGTAAAGGATGGCATGCAGTGAGCACACAAGAACTGATGAACAGGTCAGGGAGGGCACATGGGGTGGGCAACCTGGTGGGGAAGGACATACAAGAGTTCCTTCTTCCCTATTAATGCATTCCTTGCTTCTTTTCCTGCCTCCCTTTCTTTCTCCTTCCCTTCTCTTCCTTTCTCCTTCCCTTCCTTTCCCAGCAGAGAGGTAAGTGATTAATGTGGATGGGAAAGGGAATGACAGATTGCCAAAGTGGTTGGAGACTGGCAGGGAAATGTTGAAAATGAGGATCATGTGACCCCTGCAGCACAATCACATCGTTGATCCAGCAGCTACCCAGCAATGCTAAAGAGCCAGGGCTTCCCCAAATTTCATTCCTTTGGGAAATAATGGGTCCCAGCATCCTGTAAATTAGGCCATTTGAAGTACCTTTATTGACAATGTTTTGCCCTATGATTTCAGGATTTTTCCCATTTAGAAGTTAAAGACATGAGAGGTTGGGTAGTATAAAGAATGAAATAGTAGAAAATAACAGTTTTGTTTTTCAAATATTGTTTCTGTTTATGTATGTGGGTGTGAAGCAGTGAATAGGAAAATTGAGAAAAATGAAAGTTCTTCTATCCTTTTCAAATGTCCACAGACTTTGTAACTTTACCCAGTATATAAGCTGAATAAAGATAGTGCAGACTGAATTTCTTTTCCTTTTATCAAAGTATCAATTACTCCTGGGGAAAGAAATGCATGTTTACATTTTATGTACTTATTTTTTCAGAAGATTTATATAGCTACCCACTCATTCTCAATGACTCTGGGTGACTTAGAAACACTAAAAAACCAGTATAAAAGAATAAAAAACAATAATCCCACCATCCTGGTGATAACACACCCTGGGTTCCCCAGGTCCATTCACAGAACCAAGGGTCTTGGTAAGAGTGTCAAAGTGGGAGCCAGTCTAATCTTTGCAGGGATGATATTCCAAAAGGAGAGAGCCACCACAGAGAAGGTCCTTCTTCTGGATCCTGCCAGATATACCTCCTTAGGAGAAAGGACTTGCAACATTCCTTGCCTCCCCACCGTGAATGTATTAGGTTAATGTAACCAGGAAAATATGGTCTCACAGAAAACCCAGTCCCAAGCCATGAAAAGCTTTAAAGATGGCAACCAGTACCTTATATTGTACGTGGAAGCAAATTGGCAGCCAATGCAACTCCTACAGGATCAGTGACATTTGAAAAGGATAAATGTTTTGGAAGGGGTGGGATGGTTAAAGATGCTGAGCTTGTCATCTTTAAAGCTGACCATCCGGATTTGAACCAAAGTGATGTGCATCAGGGTGAGAAAACATGCAAATGTGAGTAGATAAATAGGTACCACTTCAGTGGGAAGGCAACAGCATTCCGTGTGCCTCAGTGTATAGTCATGACCACAGAAATGTCCTCAGACAACTTTGGATCTCTCAGCTAAGAAACAGATGAGCACCACCTCCTAGAGCTGGATAACCTAACCCTTCCTCAGATGTTTTGAGAATGAGGGAGACTATTGGTCAATTAGCTTTTTTATTCTTTAAAAAAATGTTTCACGGTCTGTTGTCTATTATTGCAATCTTTTTCTTTCTAGGGCTTATTAGTGAACATGAAAGATGGAAGGTTTTGCGTCGTTTTGCTCTCACCACACTACGGAACTTTGGAATGGGAAAGAGGTCGATGGCTGAGAGAATATTGGAAGAGGCTCACTGTTTGGTGGGGAAGATATCAACCTTTGAAGGTGATCTCATTTTGTAGGAGATTTTATTTATTTATTTATATTCTGCCTTCACATCTGCAACACAAGGCATAGTGTTCCTGCCTCTATTTGCCTCTCAACAATACTGTAAGGTTGCTACATGTTTATTTATTAATAATATTTGGCCTCTGTTGAAGCAATATTCTGCCCTTCTGGTTATATTAACCTATATTAACCCATAAACTGCATTATTTATACTTATATTATCTCTTATTTCCAACTTCTACTGATTGTACACTTCTAGTATTATTATGTTTTCATTGCACACTCAGCCAGATACTCCGATGGGAGTTGACATTTTTTTCTATCAAGTCCTTCCCAAGGATTTGGCTTAGCCAGATATTGCTCTTTATGGTGTCAGAGGTATTGTTGCATGATGTAAGCTATTCTGAGTAAAACCTGTCCACCTTTTGAATCCTTTCGAGGACCTGGGATAGGCAGTACTGGATGTTTGATGGATATCATTGCAGGATGGAAGCTGTTTCAAGTAAGGCCAACTTTTGCAATTGATTGATGGTGAAGCTGTCAATGGTGTTCAAGTGGTGCTCTAGTTGTTTTAGAATTGCACCCAAGGTGGCTATTATTATTGGTACTACCTTTGTTTACTTTTGTCACAGTTGTTCTATTTCTATTTGTAGGTATTTAGATTTTATCTTGTCCAGTTCTACTCTGCTGTCTTAAGGTACTACCACCCTTTTTTGTCCTTTTTATTGACAATTGTTAAGTCTGGAGTGTTATGTGGTAGATGCCTGTCTGTTTGAATTCCCAGACCAATTTAGCTTCTTCATTTTCTGTGACTTTCTCTATTTTATGGTCCCACCAGTTCTTGCTTGCAAGCAAATAATATTTCTTGCAGATTTTCCAGTGTACCATTGTTGCTACTTTGTCATGCTGCTGCTTGTAGTCAGTCTGTGCAATCATCTTGCAGCAGCTTACCAGGTACTGTTTCTTCAGCTTCTTTGCATAAGTGGCAGTTACTGTCTATTGCTATCTTGTCAAGTCTGGCTTTGTATGCATTTGTTCTTAAGGGTTGGCCTTGTGCAGTCAGAATTAGTCCCTTGGTCTCTTTCTTCAACTTTCCTGTTCTTGCTATTATCTGCTTTCCCTGCTATTTTTTTTAATGTACTGGCCATATAGTTTTCCCATGCCTCCATTCTTTTCTTCATCTGGTCTTTCTTATAGGCCAGTTTGGTAACCAGGAAGCCCTCCTGGCATAGTAACTTCAGTGTATCTTCTTCATTGTTTTTCAGATATTCTTCCAAAGCCCCCTTTTCTTCTTCAACCATCTATTTGCAACATTCCATGCCTGCCTATTTGCCTTGGTAGGTAATGTTACAGTGAGGATGAAGGGCATGATTCATTGTCATTATTTTCCTGGTCTTCTTATCCATTGCTTTTAGTTTTGCTTGAGTCCAGTCCACTATTTCTGCTGTGTATCTAATAAATGGAATTGCTCAGGCCTTGATAGTATTTTCTCCATTGAGTTTGGACTTTAAGATCTTCTTCACTCTCTTGATGTATTCACTTCTAAACTTTTTATTGACTTCAGTGTGTTTGATGTTGTCAGCTTGAAGATACCCAGGTATTTGTAGTAATCATCTTCATCCAGACTCTTAATTTTATTTTTGTGGGGCATCTTGATTCCCTCAATTTTCACTACTTTTTCTTGTTTGATAGTGAGCATGGCACATTTGTCCAATCCAAATTCCATTGCAATATCTTGGCTATATCTATGAACAGTGTTGAGCAGCTATGGTGTTTTTCCATACAGCTTCAGATTGTCCATGTAAAGGAGGTTGGATAGTTTGGCAGGTGTTTTTGAAGTTTGATAGCTATGACCTGAATTATTCAGTATTGTTGATAGAGGAAACAGTGCAATGACAAATAATAATGGTGATAGTGAATCTCCTTCAAATATTCCTCTTTTATATTAACCTCCCCCAGTCTCTCACCATTGCCCTGCAACTGTGTCTTCCATTGAGTCATCAGTCTTTGCACAAAGCTTCTGATGGTTCTACCAACTCCTGTTATTTCTAAGCACTTCATTATCAAGTCATGTGGCAGACAGTCAATGCTACATTTAGGTTGGACTTCCTTCTCTTGCAATTTTCCAAAATCATTTTGTCAATTAGGAGTTAATCTTTTGTTCCTCTGCTTTTGGGCAGTTTCTTTTCTGTTCAGGTGGAAAGATATTGTTTTCAACTAGATGCTGTTGGATTGCATCAGCACACCAATTAGCAGTTTGAAAGTTGTTGGTAAACAGGTAATTGGCCTGTAGTTGCCTGGTGCTACCCTTTTTGTGCTGAATCTTCAATTATCAGGTAGGTTCTGCCAGATATTAGCCATTCTTCAATTTCACCTCCTTGTAGTATGTTGTTAAACTGCTTGGCAATGAGTGAGTATAGACCAACTAGATATTTCAACCAAAAATCATGCAGTTAAGCTTCACCTGTTGCTGACCAATTCTTGACCTTCCTGCTCTTTTCCCTACCATTTCTGCTGTTACTACTAGTTCTTTCATTTCAACTTCTTCTTTTTTTTATTGTTACCCACTTCTTTTAACCAAATTGCATCCTTGTTGTATTTCTTTGGGTTATCCCATATCTACACCCAGAACTGCACTGTTTTTTCTTTGTCAGATACTGACTGATTCATTGCACTTTCTCCATTGATGTATTGGTCAAAATGTTTCTGATTGGATTGAAATTGGAGGTTCTGCCTATAATTTACAATTTGAGCTTCGTATCTGCTGATCTTTGTGGCTATAGCTGTTATTTGCCGCTTTATTATTTCCAGTCTTTCCTTGATCTTCTTTGTTTCTAAGTGGAATTTCTTGATTAGGTATTCTTTGGTCTTCTGATTCTTCAGCTTCTTTTCTTTCATTTGTTCTAGCATGGACCTTGTTAACCTGAGTGACATCCAAGACAGTATGGCTTTCTGAAATTTATGTCTCACCATATTTTTAAACGGAACAGAACACTCTTTGTCTGGTTCTTCTGATGAGATCTGTCCAGTAGGGTTGAATCTCTGGCATAGTTCTCATCTTCCTCAAAACACACAAGCCCCCAAACCACATCAAGCTAGCGTCTCACTGGGGGATGATGATGATTGTTGTTGTTGTTGTTGTTGCTGTTGTTGTTCTACTCTACTCTACTCCAGAAGTGGTATTCAGCAGGTTCTGACCAGTTCTGGTGAACCAGTGGCAGAAATTTTGAGTAGTTCGGAAAACCGGCAAATACCACCTCTGGCTGGAGATTTTACACGATCCTTCCCCTGCCACACCCACCAAGTCATGTCTACAGAACCGGTAGTAAAAAAAAAAAAATATGAATGCCACCACTGCTCTACTCTACTCCACTCCACTCCTGAAGGCAGCTCATCAACAATTAAAAAGTAGGTTGAAGCATAACTGGATGGTGCACGTTGTATGTTGAATCCCAAATCCCAGACAGACATTGTCCCAAATAGAATGTAAAACAAACAAAATTAACAAAATGTCTAGAGCAAAGGATTTGGGGATGCAAAATATGGTCACACAATCTCTTTTCTCCTTTCTTTTTGCTGTTTCAGGTCAGCCCTTTGATATAGTTCCAGCCATCACAGCGTCTATTTCTAATGTGATGTGCTCTGTTGTCTTTGGGAATCGATTCTCTTATGAAGACAAAAATTTCACTGAACTATTGGACATCTTTAAGACATTTAATGGTTTTTTCCTGAGCATTCCTGGAGTGGTATGTTGACTTTATGTGCTTCTAAAAGCAGGGTTTTCACTTTGTTTAAGAACAAGAGGCTTCAATTAGTTCCCTTTGACCAACAAAAATGGGTGATTTTTAAAGTGGCCTTATAAAAGGTGTGTTTCTGAGACTCACACTTTATTTCTTGTTCATGTGACTGTTTCTCTTGCTCCTGATTAGTTTATTTGTTGCTACTTAGCTAGCAGTGATTATTTCCAGAGTTATCAAAGATGCATAACGCTTCAGCCCTGCTTTTCAGCTAACTATTGCAGCTGCCCATTTCATAGAGGGATTCATAAATAATTGCTCATATTTTTCTCATAGTGGCAACTGAGAACTGCTCACCAAAGAATCATAACTAAATCAACTTTGGATCCATGAACTTATATATTATACTAGACAATCCTTGACCACATACAATATATAACTCCTCCTCCTCCTCCTCCTCAGTTGACGTATGACACTTTGCTAGAAAAGTAATAATTTCCTAACCAGATTCCTCAATGTTTTCAAGATTTTCTAATGTACTGCCTTCACTTAAAAAGTTCTTAAAAATTCAGCGAGATATCCACAAATGTATCTGCCTTAAATATTGCCCACACTAAACTTTAAAGCACAGTCAAACATCAGCATAGGGAATGTTTTATGACATTTTGTATTATGTCCTATACTCTGACATGGATCATGGATCCCAGAGTTTGGATGCGTTCTGCAAGTTAGTCCACCTGAAGTGTCTTGGTTCAAAACATATTGCTCTATGAGGCAATATGTTTTGAAAGTTAAGGGTTGAGGGCACCCATTTTAATAGTATATTTTGTATTTCTTTGGTAAGGGCGCACTGCAGAATAAAATGAATATATCTATATTTGGCCTTGCATGTCATTTGTTTTTTTAAAAAGGATAAAAAATAAAAGGGCGCCTTTATAGGGAAATCATTTTTTTCTGTGCAGTTCCTGAGACACAGCCCAAGAAATGAACTATGGTAGCAATGGCTAACTTTTACTATCACTATGTTTCAGATGTACAGTGCTTTGCCAAATATCATGAACTTCCTTCCTGGGCCTCATAAGAAAGTCTTCTCTGACTGTAACAAGGTCTGTGACTTCATTAGAAGTAAAGTGGACTCTCACAAGAAGACCCTGGATCCAGAGAATCCTAGAGACTTTATTGATTGCTTCCTTATTAAATTAGAAAAGGTACCATTGCAAAGACATGTTGCACACAAGTACAAAAGGAAAAAGGTTTCAAGTATGCACTTGTGTTTTGAGTTTTCTTGAGATGCCCATGGAGATGAGCAATTTGTATTATTCAGACAGAAAGTAAAAGGTCTAATATCTTCCAACTCTATTATAAATACTACAATAAAATATGGAGTAGTGGCCATTGTAAATGAACACATTCACTCCTTAAGAAACGCTAGTGTGGCTCTGCCCTTTCGTTTCCCTTTCAGCACTGAAGGAGGCACCATAGACCACATCTGCATCCTGCTAGGAGCCAGCTTGGTAGTAGGTAAATCTGCAGAGCAGAGGAATGTTGTCAGGGCTGAGAGTCTTGAAGAGAATGGGCTTTGGATTATGCTCCCTAAATGACTGAACAAGAACTGAGTGTGATAGAATTGCTTTAAAATAAATTAAATAATAATTCATTTTGTTGCACTTAAACTATAATCAGTGGCCAACTTTTGGAGAAGATTTCAGGGGCTGCATGGTGATAGAATGCTATTTTATTGGTGGTGGTGGTTTGTGTCACAATTAGGGTGGGACTGGGAATTGAACCATGGGTTGTATCTCCTATTTCTGTAATTATCTGATCCACCTAAAATAACATACAAACAAAAGAATCCCACCTACTAAATATGAGTCATTATGTGATCCTTGAACTTATTAAATGTGGAGATAGCAGAATTGTTTCTATCAAAGGACTCCTATGTGTTTTCCCACTCTTAAAAAAAGGAGGACAGGTTTTAAAAATGTCCCTGTCCTTGTAGGACTCTGCCTGGAAAATCTCCTGTGCCCCACCTGCTGATAAAAGAGGTTGTAGTCCCAACACAGGGAAATTATCCATCGGTTACGTAAGTATTAAGCTACTTGGTATCAAATGAAAAAACTCAACAGTGTGCCAGGTTACTAGATGGTTGCCAGCAAAATATTGAGTGTAAGATTAATGTGGATGCTGTTGAATCATGAGATAGCAAATGCCCTTTCAACATGAATGGAAGCAAAGCCTTGTGGCCGTAACTTGGCTAGAATAGAAAAGGATTATAGTAGGGAATATCTGAGAAAAGAGAGTTTGTAAATTGAATGTAATACTTCAGAGCCAAATTTCAAAAGCTCAATTGTAAGATGGAGATGGATGCTCTATTCCATGAAGAGGAGATCTATTTATTTATTAAAGTTATATGCCACCTATCTCACTATCAAGCAACTCTGGGCAGTTTACAATGATAATGGTATAAAACAATTAAATGGTTATAAACATTGGACAGTGAAACTGAAAATATTAAAAGTAACAGCAAAGTGAATACAAATTACAACCACATGATGTTCCAGAGGGCAAGAGACACAGCAAAAAAAGCCCCTTCTCCTGCAATTCCTTGGCCCATGGTATTCAGATAATGCTTCTTCTGCCACAGCAGACAAAACAGACCAATCCCATTGGGGGGGGGGGAAGGAATGATCCCTTGGGTAGCCTGAGATAAAGGAAAATGTTTGTGTTACATTGCTGGGTTCCTGGTAGCATACTCAGGAAAGAATGGATAATACAAGGCAGAAAAATAAGCTGTTTGTTTTGTTTTATTTAATTTCATACCTTTATTTTTACAAATAACTCACAGCAGTGAACATGTGTAATACACTTTCCTCTTTTTATTTTCCCAACCACAACCCTGTGAGGTGGGTTGGACTGTAAAAGAGTGACTGGTCAAAATCACTCAAGTTGGCTTTCATGGCTAAGCTAGAATTTGAACTCATGGTCTCCTGCTTTCTAGCCTGCTGCTTTAACCACTAGACCAAGCCAGCTCATTTGGATCCCAGCTGTTTCTCTTTCATTCAAACATTGATCCATTTGACCTCAAGTTGAACTGGACATTCAAATTAACATAGAGAATATGCAGGAGTCTATCTTGGATTATTCCCTGTCTACCTTATAAATTGGTCTAGAAGAAAAATAAAGTGAGAAGAAGCAAATGGATGATTTGATGACATGATTATGTGGCTGCACATTACAAACTTCTGCCTCTTTTTTTTTATTTTTGCCTTACTTTATAGGAACAAGTTTCTTCTGTAATCTGTATGGAAGACTTGGTTATGTCTGTGTTTGACATCTTCCTTGCCGGGACAGAAAGCACAGGCACTACCATCTCTTTTGGCCTTATCATTTTGGCCAAGTTTTCACATATCCAAGGTATATGGAGTCATTACCTTTCTTTATATTGTCCCCCTCAAATATAGATTCCTAGATACACTGCAAATGCAAGTTGGTATTTTCCATGGCCATTGTTTCTATGCTGTTTCCAAATATTTAGAGTGATAAGCCAATGTGTTCATGATCACAACTTTCAAATAAATATTTTAAAGAGACTTCGTTTCAAATAATAGAAACCTAATATAAAAGTCACATTCTCCTAAATATGTTTGTACAGCATACACCTGTAGATAGTGCTTAGAATAATGTGCAGCAAAAATTAGCCTGTTATGAAGGACAGAATGTAAGACACCTCCATAATTAATCAGCGGAACAACTTGCCTCCAGAAGTTGTGGCTGAAGGTTTTTAAGAGGAGATTGGACAATCATTTGTCTGAAATAGTATGGGGTTTCCTGCTTGAACAGGGGTTGGGCTAGAAGATCTCCAAGTTCCCATCCAACTCTATTATTCTGTTATATCAGGCTTATGAAATATTGTGACTAAAATTATTATGATAATACACCAATATTGTCCCAGCTCAGCAGACTGTGCTGACATTATACATAAATGGAACAATTTTAACAACGTTTGAGAATGCTTCCCATATTTAAATATATGCAGTCTTTGTTTAACAACCACTTGTACAATGAAAAAATGGTACTTGACAACTAACCAGTCCTCAGATTTCTGAATGTCCTAGTACTTTCCCAGTGGCCATCACTGCTCTTGGGGAAGCTCCGCCTCATCAGTTTGTCTTCTCATGTAACTTGTCTTGTAAAGTGTGGTGCATCATTGAAGGTAACCTGATACAGATAAAACTTCAAAATATAGCTGTGTTTTTCTTCTTCTACCCCTTTCTATGGTTAGAGCAGGATATATGCTATCATTTGGAGAATCTGTGTGGTTGTAACAGAAAACAAGCCTCTCGTGTACCCAAATCCTTTTCTTGAACTCTGACTCCAAGAACATTAATGCAGCCGCTGCATCAGAATTACACAAATATAGATGATTGCTAGTTTGCAGTTAAAGAGATGAAGTATTTGCTGCCATCTAATGGTCAACGGGGTAATTCTCTAGGGAGGCAGGAAAGAGAGTAGTGCGAGAAAATGATTGGATGCAATTCTATATCCAACCAGAGAAAATTGCTAGTCACTGCCCTTACAGTATCAGGCAAAGAAGCTAAATGGACGGCCTTGGTTGCTTATCCTTTAAGGGCACAAGGTGAAACACTGTGTTTATGTTGATCTGTTTTCTTCCCAACCAGGAAGCAAAGCATGGTAAACATGCTATGTGAATGAGCACAAGGAGCTATGAAATTGGGAAGTAAGAAATTAGAGTGCTCCTTTTGATGATTTGTATCTATAGATCAGTGCAGTTGGAATAGTTTTAAAAAATAATATTGTTTGCTTGAACAAAATATGTTTCATTATAGCAAAAGCCCAGCAGGAAATTGATGAGGTTGTGGGAACAAACCGTGCCCCCTGCATGGAGGATAGAATGGAGATGACTTATACCAAAGCAGTTATTCATGAGATCTTACGTTACCTGCAGGCAAGTATTGAGAACTTCCCACGTATGACAACTCAGGATGTGAATTTCAGAGGACACTTCATTCCTCAGGTATGATAAATCAGCGAATGTCTGGGATCTCCTTTGCATACAGATCTTATCTATAATTGCAGTATAGTCAACCTTCTGTAATAGTTGCTGCTTATATTGTCTGAACATCACTTGAACTTTAGGCCATTGGATTTGACAGTATGAGCTATTTATTTGCAAATTTCATCTGTAGTCCTAGACATTTCAATTCTGGCAGAGATAGATTCACTGAATTCTATTAAGGTTCTTAACTATAAAAGTTAATTCTTTTCTGTTTGCACCAAAGACCTGAGGATGTTTAGTTGTCTCTTTATCATTTTTATTCATAATAAAATTCTGGGAAACTTTCCTCAAATGCCAAAAAGGATGAAGAAATATCATCAGTAAAATTGGATAAGTGAATTTAGTCTGCTTCCTTTGGATTCCAGAATTCTGGTTTCCTGATAGGAGAATAATAATGGTATCAAAACAAGGTATCAGGCTACAAATCAGGAGACTATGAATTCTAGTCCTGCTTTGGGCACAAAGCCAGCCAAGTGACATTGGGCCAGTAACTCACTCTCAATCTAGGAAGAAGTTGATAGCAAACCATTTTTAGAAACATGAAAAGCATCTAAAATTGAAGATTGATCAAAAGAAAAAATAATAATAAAACAATGCTTTACAACCTCCTTTCTTATAACAGCTTACTGGGAGCACTGAATGTTCTATTTTTGCTTTCTAATTAAAACTATGTATGCATATCTTTTTTTTTTTTTAAATGACTTTCACAATGATTTGTGACTATTGCATGCTATCATCTCCACTGTGATTGTATTAAAATACCACACAGTAAAATGGGAAGCTTTGGACTTCTTAGATCAAGATAGGCTGCAGAATGCAACAGAATTCCTAGAATTTTGTCACTTGGAAAAATTACCCATGAACAGACAAACAGTAATAAACCAAATGTATATATCATTTTAAGATGAACAATCAAAGAAGAAAGCAAGAGGCAACAGCTCTGAGCACATCTACCCTTTATCTAACACTCAAATAAGCAGGAGCAGTCAAGGAAAAAAAAAATCTCCCCAAAGACCCGCAAGTCCATAAACAGCAAACCAACGTAATTTCCATACTTCAGAGCACTGATGACATTGTTAATCCAATAATGAAATATCTGCAAGAAAAACCAAGCTGAAAGGAAGGTCTGCCAGAGAATGGAGAAGGCCGAGTATGGCATTATCAGTGAATAACTGTAATGCGTTAAATTAGGCCCCTATTGTCTCTGTCCCAGCCTTCTGTATCAATTTGGGATATTTTAATTCCCCAACCTCATTCTGGATAAAATATGTTAAAGTCTTGAAAGAAAAATGGTGCTGATGTGCCAAGGTGGCACAATAATAATATAATTAGAAAGTATTTCTAAAATATTTCAAAACAAGGTTTTTTTGTCTGTTGGAGAAAAGGAGTAAGTTTATTTATTTAGGAGATTTATATTGCCGCCTATTCGCACATGGCTACTCAAGAATATAAAAACATTATATAAAAAACAATAAAACTAATAAAAAAGAGAATCATATATAATAAAATAATAAAATAACTCCCCATCCCCTCACCCTGGCGACAACACATCATAGGAGCCATTTAATGAGCGCCATCCCGCTCTGCGTTCCCCAGGCCCGCTGGCAGAACCAGGTCTCTTTGAACAGATAATTTTAAAATGCATTTCTAATAATGTCACTTCAATTTCTTAGGACCAGATTTGTTTTGTTAACTTAAACAACAACAGTGCAGCCTCAGAATTTAGGAACTGCTTTGAATTCCACTTGTAATCTGAAGGTTGTATATTTTAATATAATATATTTAATATTATATTATATTTAATATTATAAACTGGGATAAGTGCAGTTTACTTTGGTGAAACATAGCAGACAAATCAATCTTGTTATGTTCTTTATTTCAACTAACATAATTTTCTACAGGATCTTTTAATATGTGAATATGCTTTGGTCAAACACTAGGCATGGTAACATCTTGTAAATTGCATCTTTTATACCATCCAAAGAGTCTCATTTTGAAAGAATTAAAAACAACCTGTTTCTTTATGGGGGGGGGGAACCCACAGTTGCTTTTTGTATCTTTTTGTCTCCTTAAAGGGCACAACTGTTCTTCCATTAGGAGTTTCAGTGCATTTTGATCCTCTCTGGTGGGAAGATCCTGAGAAGTTTGACCCGGGTCATTTCTTGAATGAGAAGGGCGAATTCCAAATGAACAACGCCTATTTTCCTTTCTCTGCAGGTAACAGAAGGGCTTTTGTTGATTTAGTGTTCTGGAATCTTCAAGGTTGGTCAGTTACCTCTAAGGCTGCTGAACTATTCCTCACCTATGCTGATGGGTACTGGTTTCTACTTGCCCAGTATCTATTAATTTCAAGAGCATCCCAGGAACATGCATAGATAAAATGGAAAATCATTTAAAGAATCTCATTATCATGACGGAGACTATTCAGTCTCTTGAAGCCAGAAGAGTCATGGTAACTGCTAATCAATTCCTTCACGGAAGGAGGGCTTTTCTTTTTCCTGGAAAAGCCACAACTAGTCACAGAGCAAGGAGAGAAATACAGATCAGGATAGGACCAAAGCACCGGGGGAGATTAATGTTTCCTCTTTACAGTTTTCCCGATCCAGTTTCCTTCACCCTACTTTCTTTTCTTTAAAGTTTTAAAGAGAACATAAAAACTAGCACAAACTACAAAGAAAAAACAAAAGTGCCCAAATAAGCATAAAAAGAAATTTGAGGCTTCTGATTTTCTTTGAATCTTTGCAGTAAATACAAATATGATTGTAAAGTTATCTTACTCTAAAATTACAAAAAGCTCTTTTTTTCTATTATCCATTTTTTCATTCTCACTGAAGCAACCAATCAGAAGTGATTTGTTTTTTCTGCTTCATAAAAGAATCTACAAGAGGTTTCCAGGCAGCAATAAAATGAATCCATTTTTTTTCTCTAACCAAAGTTAATTTAGCCACTGCAGTAATCATCATCTTCAGCAGCCATTTCTCCATTGTGGGTAATGTTTCCAATTTTGAGTTTATAATAATCTCACTGCAATTGTCTTATTAAAAAAAACAAAGTTCCATGAATTATTTCTCATTACTTTTTTTCTTTTATCCTTCTTCCTAGTTTCTGTTACCTCATGGATGGAAGAGAAGGGAGGAGAGGCTTCTATCTACTGCGAGGAGAGGGAAATTGGATAGTGGGGAGGGGGAGTGGAGTGAAAGTTAGTGCTTCTTCCTAGCACTGTGGTCAAAATATGTAGCAACCCCTTCCCTCTAATTTTACCATCCCAGAAAGATGCAGGAGGCCTTGGTCTTGAAGTGGAAAAAAAACCCTGAAATTCAATTTACTAAGATGCTCATACGATATTCAAACATTTGTCATAATTTTTCTCCCAAGTAGCTCTTTTCCATTTACCTGCATTGAGTTTGCATTGTCAAATGACATCTTAGGTTTTTTAAAAAAAACAAACAAACATTAAACAGCAGTGTAGGTTTTGCATTCTCTAGGTTAACCTTCAAGAACAGTTTCCTTAAGTGTTTCTTATTTCTCAATTTTCTCATTAACTACCTTGACAACAGCTAGGAGATAAGCTCTATACCTAGTGGAAGATCAAACAGATTCCTCACAAATCTAGCAGATAACTTTGTCTTTCAAAGGGTTGAGAAGGCAACCAGAAAGTCAGCCATATTGGACTTAATTCTCACTAACAGAGATAAAATGATAGGTAGTGTTGAAGCTACAGGGCCCTCAGGGGAGGAAGTGACCATGCAATACTGGAATTCAACATTATGCAAGCATAAGCAATAGAACAAAGTCAATGTCAACTTATAAAACATTCCTATGCTGGCTTCCAAGTTGCCATATGAAAGGGGAGGGAACCCTTAAGGAGCAAGTGGCAAATGAACATTCCAAGCTTATTTTACAGAAATTGTAATTGAGGCAACTGGGTATTCTGAGCATGAAATCCTCTATTGGAGAACATGACTGATGACACCTAGCCCATGAATGTGTTCCATTGGACAATATGAATTATGATACACCCAGAGGGGTGGGGAGAAGCAAGGTCATAGGTGATCATAAATTAAGCATCTCAGACTTGGCTTCACACAGATCATGCCAGTAGGTCGCTCTTTGAAGTTTTTTGAAGTTTGGCCTGAGATTCATGATTTAATTAGGGCAATCGCTGGAATTCTGACAGTCAAACTAGAGTTTTGGATGTCAAGAGAGTTGATTTCAATAAACATAGAGCTTGAGAAGAATTACATGGATGATAATCTTCAGAAGGAAAACAACCCAAGAAGCTTGGGAAGTTTTGAAAAGTGAGATTATAAAAGCCCATCTAGCACAATTCAAATGCAGAGGAAAGAGATCTCAAAAGAAACCAGAATGACTGCACAAGATAAACTGAAAGACAAAAAGGACAAGTATAAAAATAGGGGCACATAACTAAGGCAGAATATCAGTAAATAGCCCTAACTTGTAAAGATGGAATCAGGAAAGCTAAGCTCAAAATGAACTTGCAACGAAAGTCAAAAATTATTTTTTAAAAAGCTTCTTTCAACATGTGTGAAACAAGAAAAAAGTCAAGGAAAAGATTGGTCTATTAATGGGAGAAAATGACAAGAAGGTGATGAGCAGCAGGGAGAAAGAAGAACCGATTAACTATTTTTTTGTCTTTATACAAAAACAAAACAAAAAAATTACTGTAAAATGCAAATTAGGAATGAAATTCGAAAGTCAAAAGAAAATGGTAAGAGACCTATCCACACTAGATGAGTTCAAATCACCAGGACCAGATGAATTACACCCCAAGGCAGATGTGAACTCAGAACCACTGAGCCATATTTTTCAAAGATCCTGGAATAGCAGGGAACTACCAGAGGACTGGAAAAGGGTTGATGTAGTTCCTATCTTCAAAAACAAGGGAAAAATGTCTCCAGGAAACTATAGACCTATCAGCCTGACATCAATACTTGGCAAAGATTCTGGAAAAGATAATCAAGCAATGAATGTGTGAACACCTGGAAGCAAACTAAATCATAACCAGAAGCCAACATGGGTTTGTCAAAAAGAGATCATGCAAAACAAATCTTACTGCATTGTTTGACAAAGTGACTAAATTAGTGGACAAGTGAAATGCTGTGGATATAATTTACTTGGACTTCAATAAGGTATCTGATAAAGTACACAAGATTTTTTAAAAATGGGTTAGAAAGCATCTCTACCAGATGGATTTGTAATGGCTGACCAATCACATTCAACATATAGTCCTTAATGGAACTGCATCTACATGGAGGGAAGTATGCAGTGGGGTAGTCAAAGGCTTTGTCTTAGGTCCAGTACTCTTCAATACCTTCATCAATTATTTAGATGGGGATAGAAGGGAAACTAATCAAATTTTCAGATGATACAAATCCCTGCAGTTGTCAGGAATAGCCAATACTCCAGAATAGGCTCAAAATACAGAAAGATCTTGACAGCGATGACTGGGGCCATGGGGAGGGAAGCAGAGACGTCAGGTCTGCTCACTGTTCTGACCCAACCAGGTTCCCAGAGAGCAAACACAGACAAAGGCAATTCTCTTCCTTTACAGATAAAAGCCTGCTTTCCAACAATTAGCTCTGACAAGAAAGAGCTTGCCAAGTTGTTTGTCAAGGCTACCAAAAACCCAGAGATAAGAACTAATTTACAAGATTCTCCAAACACGAACTAAGATGTCCACCAGTTGAGTTTCAGAGCTTCTTTGCTGTCTGTAAAGAACGCTTTTCCAAACCTGGCTTTTATCCTCTTGAGGGAGGTGCCATTACCTCAGCAGCTTTACTCCTGAGTCACCTGTGCTACAGTAATTGTTCTTTCCTCCGAGCAATCCTTCGTGCACGTGCACTTGGCACATGCACAGGAACCTCCTTATCACTGCTGCCAGCCCCCACAATTTCTGAAGGCAACAGTCCACTACCTGATGGTCCTGGCCCCTCATCAGAAGCCTCATTCTCTTCAGCCATCTGCACCTGTTGCCAGCTAACCACAACATTCTCCCCCCTCAGCAAACCAGGTCTGGAAGAATGCGAAGAATTGTGGGTGAGTGCCAGAGAAATGCATGTTGGAAATCCCAACACACATTTCCAGCGCACTCTCCTCTATCCCAAAGTAGGATTGAGTGGGGGGAAGGGAGCAGAGGGAAGGGTAGGAGGGAAGGAGAAGCCCGTCTGACTTTCCTTTGGCATGGGGCAGGGAGGTAGACCAAATGCCCAGACCAAAAGAGCACTGAGGAAGAGAGCTCCTAATAACCAGCCTGTTTGTGCAGGTGAGAGCTCGAGCTTTTCGGGGCTCGACACCCCCCCTTCAGCCTTCACACAGGGAGGGATCCTTCTCTGCTTGGAAGTGGCAGGAGAAACCTGGAGGACCTCCCCCTCAGGGAGTCCTCTTGTATGGAGGCCGAAGTGGGGGGGTGTTACCTACTTATTAGGAGCCTGTCTTCCTCGACGCTTCCAGCCTGGCCCTCCTTCTCTCCCCCAACTCCAGGCAGCCACACCTGGCAAAGGGAGAGGTTTCCTCTGACTTGGGGGAGATATGAAATGACCAGAGACTAGATCTGGGGGACTCTGCTTTTCTTCCATTTGAGGGGGAGCTGGTTCCTCCCAGTTCAGACCGTCCCAGCTTCCAGGCAGCATGTGACTTCTTTTGAATCCCAGCAGTATTAAATCCTCCCTCTTTCCCCCCAAAGGATGAGAGAGGCCTGTCCTTTCCCTTTGCTCTGCCCCATAGTTATGATTAAGCATTTATGATTTTGTTATAATTAAATAAGAATATATATATTAATGTTTAATATTAAATTTATATTTAATATAAAATAATTTTTATATTAAATATATTATCTTTTAAAAAAAATGTATTAGTGGTCCTCGGGATTTAAAAGTATGAGTTTGTTGGTCCCTGAGGTCCAAAAGTTTGGTGACCCCTGTGTTAGAGGGAGTGTATCAAATAGTAATGTATCAGTCATTCTATAGCAGGACCCTCACTATAGTAATGAAGCCCTGACAGGGAGCAACTGGTCATCTCAGCTGATATCCAAAAGGTTATCTGTTCCCTTAGATTGTTGCCGGTTTTAAAAAGTTAATTAAAATAAAAGTGGAGGCTGGCATGTTGCAATACTAACTGTTCTTCACCTTGGAATAATAAAAATAATAGACCTGGTGATTTGGAGTTGTGCCTGCTCAGGAAAGGAATAAATATAATTAGGAGGAATAGGAAATACTCAGTGTATACAGAAGAGCTAGAATGGATGGCAGGTAGCAGATGAATAAATTAGGGCTTTGTAACTAGTGAATCTATGGCCATCTTTAGTTAATAGGATTACCAATCCCAGCAGGCATTTGGGATGCATGCCCACAATCTCTGATGTGCTCACTGGTCCAAATGCATTGGGAAGCTTTGATTTATATCTGGTCTCTGACATGTTTATAAGTTTCCTACTGCTAAATTTCCAAATTATATAGAAATTCAATATCATTCATACTGCTTTAACATACAAATTCCCTAATATATTTTATAGGCATCTTACATTCAGCATTCTTCAATAATACTACCATATATAACTTTTTTCTTAAATCCTGTCACATCACTATTCCAAACATATGCATTATATAATTATATAATATATTTGTACTGTAATTGTCCATCTTTTCTTCCTATGTCAGCTTGATTAATAAAAGATCATAAAGTGCAATCTCCAATCCATAATAAAAATGCATAGCCCTTTTGAATAGAATTCTTTATTCTTTATTGGCTAAGTGTGATTGGACACACAAGGAATTTGTCTTGGTGCAAATGCTCTTAGTGTACATAAAAGAAATGATACATTCATCAAGAGTCAAGAATCATCAGGTACAACACTTAATAATAGTTATAGGGTACAATAAGCAATCAAATCATACTAGGAAACAATCCATATGAATCGTAAGGATACAAATGACAAAGTTACAGTCATACAGTCACAAGTGGGATGGGATGGGTGATAAGGAGTGATGAGAAGGTTAATAGTAATAGTAGTGCAGACTTTGTAAATAGTTGAACATTGTTGAGGGAATTATTTGTTTAGCAGAGCAATGGCGTTTTGGAAAAAACTATTCTTGTGTCTAGTTGTTCTGGCGTGCAGTGCTCTATAGCGTCGTTTTGAGGGAAGGAGTTGAACCAGTTTATGCCCAGGATTTAAGGGGTCTGTAAATATTTTCACACCCCTTTTTTTTGACTCATGCAGTATACAGGTCCTCAGTGGAAGGGAGGTTGGTAGTAATTGTTTTTTCTACAGTCCTAATTATCCTCTGGAGTCTGTTTCTGTCCTGTTGGGTTGCAGAACCAAACCAGACAGTTATAGAGGTGAGGAAGACAGACTCAATAATTCCTCTGTAGAACTGTATCAGCAGCTTTTTGAGCAGTTTGAGCTTTCTGAGTTGGCACAGAAAGAACATTCTTTGTTGTGCTTTTAGAACCTAGAAATTTGAAGGTCTCTACTGTTGATACTGTGTCTTGTAGTATTGTATAGTATTGTAAGAAGTGGTAGTATGGGAGGGTTTCTTCTAAAGTCTACCACCATTTCTACAGTTTTGAGTGTGTTCAATTCCAGATTGTTCCAGTTACACTATGAGGCATGTTGTATAACCACCTGTCTGTATGCAGATTCATCATTGTCTCAAATGAGACCAATCACTGTTGTGTCATCTGCAAACTTCAGTATTTTAACATATGGATCATTTGAGATGCAGTCATTGGTATATAGGGAGAAGAGAAGTGGAGAAAGCACACAGCCTTGGGGAGAGGGGCCTGTGTTAATTTTACAGGTATCAGATGTGATTCTACCTAGTTTCACCTGCTGTTTCCTGTCTATTAGGAAGCTTATGATCTACTTATAAGTGTATTCAGATACTGCCAGCTGGTTTAATTTAGTTAGAAGAATGTCTGGAATGATGATATTGAATGCTGAACTGAAGTCTACAAAGAGGACCCTTGCATAGGTATTTGGAGATTCAAGGTGTTGTAGGATGTAGTGCAGAGCCATATTAACAGCATCATCTGCTAGCTGTTGATTTCCTTCTGCCTGGGAAGGAGTTTTGCTATAGCCAGTGATGTTTTTAAGAGTTTTCCACATGTTTGCTGGTTCATTTGTTGAGAACTTATTCCTTAACTTTTCAGAGTAGCTTCTTTTTGCTGCTCTGATCTCTCTTGTTAATATGAGTCTGGCCTGATTGTATAGCATTCTATCACCTTTTCTGTAGGCTTCCTCTTTGGAATGATGTAGCTGCTTAAGTTTAGCTGTAAACCAAGGTTTATTGTTACTATATATTTGCAGGTTCTTTGTTGATATACATAAGTCTTTGCAGAAGCTGACATATGATGTTACAGTATCTGTGAGCTCATCTAGGCCTGCAGAGGTATCTTCAAAAACATTCCAATCAGTGCAATCAAGGCAAGCCTGGAGCTTCAGCTTTGTCTCATCAGACCAAGTCCTCACTGATTTAATTATTGGTTTCATGGTTTTAAGTCTTTGTCTGTAGGCAGGTACAAAGTGAATCATGCAGTGATCAGAGTGTCCCACAGCTGCTCATACTAAAGACCTATAAGCATCTTTTAGTGTTGTGCAGCAGTGGTCTAAAGTATTTTTGCCTCTGGTGGGACAATTTACATGCTGGAAATATTTTGGGAGCTCTTTCCTTAAATTTGCTTGACTTGAAATCTCCTAAAAAGATGGGAAGGGTGGCTTGGGTGTTTGGCTTCAGCTTCCATAATTTGATCAGCTAGAGTTTGCAATGCCTTGTTTACACAAATTTGTGAAGGAACATACATGGCTATTAGGAGAAATAAGGATAACTCACATGGAGAATAAAATGGCTTACAGTTGATATGTAAAGACTCTAAATTTTCATCACAGAATTTATACATTATAGTTATATACCGAGACCTGCTATTGTTGATATATAAACATCCTCCTCCACCCTTTGTTTTACCTGATGTCTCTTCAGTTCTGTCTGATGTAAATATCTGAAATCCTGGGATGTAAATGGTATTGTCCCCATGAATTTGTGCATTAAGCCAGGTTTCAGTAAAACAAAAAACAGCTGAATTGTGGAAATCAGGATCCCATCTATTTAAAAGATGTATTTCATCCATCTTATTAGCAAGTGAGTGTAAATTAGTCAGAAAGATTGAAGGGAGAGGGTTCCCCCAACATTCCTTAGTCTATTTAAAATTCCCACTCATTTACCTTGTCTCCTTTTTTGGTGCTGCCTCTTCTTTCCTTTGTTTGTTGTATTCCACAGCACCAGGAAATTATTTAGAATCTCCTCTGTGTTTGCAAAGAGGGGGGGGGAATGAGGAATCAGAAAGCTGCTCCTTAAGGAAACATTGCCTAATTCTTAGCATATGGTCTCATGAGTATGAAATCCTTAGTGAATTGCAAAGAAGAATAAAGAATAAAAAAAGCCATTAGAGACCATTTCACCAAGGCAGCCATTGTCTGCACCATCCTGGATCATTGAAACTGCCAATTTTCACAAGTGACTTTTACCCTTAATTTAGATGACTAAAAGAGTTTATTTACAGAATAAAGAGTACAGAATAACAGAGGTGGAAGGGACCTTGGGGTCTCCTAGATCAACCATCTGCTCAAGCAGGACACATCATACCATGTCAAACAAATGGCTGTCCAATTTCTTCTTACCTCCAGTGAGCCTCCATAGGTTCTGGAAGCAAGCCATGCCACTGATTGTTTTCACTGACAAGGATATCTCCTTAATTCTAGGTTGACTCTCTCTTCCATCCTTTACTTCTTGTCCTGGTTTCAGGTGCTTTGTAGAATAGATTGCCCCCCTCTTCTCTGTGACAGCCCCTCAAATATTGAAAGACTGCTATAATGTCAACCTTAGTCCTTCTCTTCATAAGATTAGACATACCCGGTTCCTACATCTACTCATTGTATGCTTTAGCCTGCAAACCCATAATGATATTTGCTGCTTTTCTCTGCACTCTTTCTCAAGTCTTGACATCTTTTTTGTATCGTGGTGACCAAAACTGGATGCAGTATTCCAAGTGCAACCTTACAACTGCAATATAGAGCGGTATACTGAGGGACTGTCACAGAGAAGAGGGAGGCAACCTATTCTTCAAAGCACATGAGGACAGAACAAGTAAAGAATGGAAAGTTATCAAGGAGAGATCCAACCTAGAACTAAGGATAAATTTTCTGACAGTGAGAACAATTAACAAATGGACCAGCTTGCCCCTAAAAATTGTCAGTGATCTATCACTAGTGGTTTTTAAGAAGAAATTGGACAGCCATTTGTCTGATATGTTATAAGGCAGTGATGGCTAACCTATGACATGCGTGTCACTCGTGACACGCCGAGGCACTTTGAATGACACGCCTGTTGATGTGGGGAAAACCTGCACATTTAGAGGCTGCCTGTGCTCTGCTCCAATCCCTGCTCCCTGCTTGTTGCGTGGAGGCGTGGTGTCACCGCTGCCACAAGATCTTTGCAGCAGAGAACCAGTTTTAACCGCCATAAACTGAGGTTTGTCAGTTTCATTACTTCAGGAACGCTACAGGAGGAAAGGAGATCCATGAGGTTCACAGCCCTGTAAGGTGGACTTCCGATCCGCACATCCTGCACCTGCAGCCCTGAGACCAGGGAGACGAGTTTCACAGCCCTGTGTGATCACCCCAGCCCAGTCTGTCATAAACCAAATTATTGATATTTCTTGAAGTGACACACGACCCGAGGAAGGCTACACTTTTTCCCGATTTTCGACACACCAAGCTGAAAAGGTTAGCCATCACTGTTATAAGGTGTCTTGTTTCAGCAAGGAGTTAGTCTAGAAGACCTCCAAAGCCATTTCCAACTTTGTTATTCTGTATTCTGTTCTGTAACCCTTCTAGAAGTCATGGTTTTGAATGCTTCTTATTTAGTATTGAATTTAGGGGTGTAACAAGGCAGTGAAAGAAAAACTTAAGCCCCATAAAGTCCACTCAACAAAAGTTAATTAGTTGCTGTTTCATATCCTGTCATACAATCAACAAAGAAGAGTAAATGTTTAAAATGAACTAATATTTAAAGGATTTAATTCCTGTTTGAAAATACCAAGATCACAAATACACTTAAAAAGGAGGGAGGGAATAGATGGTATTAAACTCTTTACCATTCAAATTGCAAGACTTGGGTTGTCCTGTGAAGAGGATTCTGTGGACCAAAAGACTTCTTGGAATCAGCAAGTACTCACCACTATATAGATGTAAATATTTATGCTCTTTTATGTCAACAATGTTTGAATTTCCCATATCCATTTCAAAAGTAGTAATTTCTTTCCCAATAATGAGATTTAAATGACTTTTAGATGAACTTTAAATTCTAAATGGCACAGTCAAATCATGTATTTTTGTCATTTTTGTGTTCTAAATCTTCCAGAAAGTTTCTTTGCTGCTGATGGCCACCAATTTTCTTCTGAAGAGGTCGTCAACCTGAAAAGTTACATAAAAGTTACACATTTTAAACTCAACCTACATGCACTCCATATTTTTCTCTAAAATGTACAGAAACTGTAACTTATTTGTTTCCACAATCCAAAGATAGTTATGTTGATAAGTAACTCTCCTATACTCGTTGAGGTGAAAAAAATAACTTGAACAGAATGTGAACAAGGAGGTATGTAAAGGTTAGAGGAAATGTGGAATTTAGATGCGATTGGGAATCCAGTTGGCCTCCTTTTTTCAATCTTTAAATATTTGAACAATTTATGGGTTTTTAAGTGGAAAAAGAACTCAGAGAAGAATGCAGCTAACATGGACAGGAGTTCTGCTTCTTCTCTGTTTACTTTTCACCCGTTTCTCATCTTTCTAAATGTCCAAGAAAAAAGGGCAGCTACCCCCTGGACATAGTCATGGCCTATTAGGGGGAACCTCTTGCAGAAAGATATAATATCTCTAAATAACTCCTATAAAAGGTAGGATTAGCTAAGTATTGTACTTCTTTTCTATTTCAGGTAATTACTTTGAGAGATATATTCACATGCTTCTAATTTAAAGAGTTTGATTTATTCTAAAAGAATCCAATTTTATTGGGGGTTCATGTACATCTTCACTAGGAATTTTAGCTTCAAGTCACTTGTAACAGTCTCATAAACACACAATGGAGGTTACAAATTTCATTAAAAAAAATTTTTTTCAGGTCTTCTTTTCCTGTATGGCAACATCAGCAACTAGACATCCTGAAGTTTTTAAACTAGCCACATCATAAATAATATTAGTATAAATAATATTAAAAGATCCTCACCTCTTGCTCAGTAGCATGAGAGGATCATAATCTGACATTATATTCCCAGGCTTTCTCCTATGCTTGTGTAGTTTTCCATTTTCTTCTGTTGCACATGTCTTTGTCCTTGTAACTAAAGCAATCATCTGCCTTCAGCACCTTCCTATATTGCTGCTACCCAATATAGGTGCCTGTTTCCTTGATGACCTTCCCACTTTGGATGAAATTCCTGGGAATATATACTCTTGGCATACACTTCCAAAATTCTTTGCTCATCCCTCATAGGAACGTGTCCTTTTCTGCCACAATGTAGCCTGAGAAATCTTTCCCCCCAATTTCAAAGTAATTTAACAAATTTTATCCTTAAAGATAAACCAGTCCTTCACATAACTGTTATCCATCTTAATAAAAACAAATAAAAATACCATATTTCCCTAAAAATAGGACTTTTATTAATTTTTGCTCCAAAAGGGCTTATTTTCTGATTAGGTCTTATTTTGGGGGAAATACGCCACTAAATGTGCCCATCAGTCTTATGATCTTAATTGGGGGTTATTTTGGGGTAGGGCTTCTATTACAAGCATCCTGAAAAATCATGCTAGGCCTTATTTTCCAGTTAGGTCTTATTTTTGGAGAAACATGGTAGTGTCAGCATTTTTCAGATTTTTCAAAGTTGTCTAGTTTAAAACCCCAACATGGAATTCCATGGCATGTTTTCTTTTCCTATGATAGTTTAATTCTTCTTAAAATTCCACCCAATTCTAGATATAGTAGCAACAACAACATTAACAGACATTAAAGCTCTTTTTTTTTTAC
Organism: Notechis scutatus; assembly: GCF_900518725.1. The sequence continues at coordinate 217,362 of NW_020717062.1, read as the reverse complement.
TCAGTAATGAGTGGACCAGAAATGAAATTGGATCAGATTTCCCCCAAATGATCAGGAATCCAGTGGCAGATTAAGTCTCACTGGTGCCCTAAACATTGACAAATCTTGGTGCCCCCCTCCTTTGTACATACTATACAAATGAAGCCAAGCTTAGACTACATAAAAGTTTTTGTGGTGCCCCTTTTGGGCCTGGTGTCCTAAGCACGTGCTTAGTCTGCTTAATGGTTAATACACCACTGCAGGAATCAACTGGATTATTTATAAGGGCTTCAGGTCCAGTTCTGAGAAAAGATTAGAGATGCTTGACATAGCTCTAGAGATTACAGGACTAGTGAAATAATAGCTTTTTCTTTTCTTTTTTCTTTTTGTATTTTATTTACATTTTCTATAATGGCGTTTTCTGATAAACATGTATTTAATGGGACTGTTAATTAGTGCCCCAGGGAAAATTTCCTGTTGATCAGGTATTCTCTTTCCTCATTCATGAACATTACACAACAGGCCATCTCAAGAGAGTTTGATCAAGCAAATAGGACAGAGGTAAGTAACTGTTTTGGGTCCAATGATATATCTGGTGCACATGAGCACTTATATGCAATTTTAATGTGTTGCCCCCTATACACTCATACACCTCAATATATAAATATGTAAAGAAATAAATAAAAATAGTTCCCAACAATACATGTAATTTGCTTTTCTATCTCTCTCCTTAACCATGATTTTGACTTAGTATTTCTGTACTGCAAGATCTTTGGTGATGACTAGAGGATTAACTCCTTTTCCAAAGTCATAATAGACAATAACAATACAATAATAGTACAATAGCATTATGATCCTGGCAGAAAAATGTCATTCATCACCAGGCTGGACTATGTAGCCTAACAAATGGTTCCTATGCTTTGGTGTCTGTGTTCTAAACCACAATGATGACAAAATATGCAACATAAGTACAATAGTGGTAGAGTTTGTATTCCCACATCAGCAAAACTCATTTCCTCATTTTCTTCTCATTCTTCCCTAAGAAGGACATTTCTATGACTGTATCTCCATAGCACACCATCCCACTAGGATGTTTTGGAAAAAATAGGCCCATTCATGACCAAATTTGTTAAAGAAAGTTAAAAAGTTACATATGAAGGTAAAGAGACTTGCTAACTAGAAACAAAAACAGAATAATAGAATTGGAAGGAACCTTGAAGATCTTCTATCCATGGGTGTCAAACTCGCGTAGTCACAATGTGATCACATGATGTATTGGGACTTTTTCTCCCTTTGCTAAACCAGACAGGATGGGGCCAGCACATGACACCTCTGGCCCGCAGCAATGAGTTTGACACCCCTGTTCTAGTCCAACCTCCTGCTCAAGCAGGAAACCATGTACCATTCCAGCCAAGTGGCTATCCAATCTCTTCTTAAAAGTGTCCAGTTATGAAGCACACATAACTTCTGAAAGCAAGCCATTCCATAGGTTAATTATTCTCAGTTAGGAAATTCCTTCCTAGTTCTAGGTTGTTCTCTCGTGCATTAGTTTCTATCCTTTGGTTCTTGTCTTGCCTTTTGATTCTTTGGAAAATAGGTTGACCCTCTCTTCTTTGTAGAAGCCCCTCAAATATTGGAGGACTGCTATCATGTCATCCCTGGTCCTTCTTTTCATTAGATTAGATATACCCAATTCCAGGAACCGTTCCTCATATGTTTTAACCTCCAGTCCCCTAATCATTTTTATTGCTTTTTTTGTGCACTCTTTCCAGAGTCTCAATATCTTTTTTATAATATGGTGACCAAAATTCAATACAGTATTCTAAATGTGGTCTGACTAAGGCTTTATAAAGTGGTACTAGATCTTCACATGATCTTGATTCTGTGCCTCTGTTAATGCAACCCAGGATTGCATTAATTGGGCTAATTAATATAATCAATCAATTTCTTGAAACTACTTCTTGAATACATATAGACAACAGCAATTTGTTTCCTTTTCTCAGTTCATTAAAGTTTTATATATAGGGGACATATTTACTGTGCTGCTGTTTTTCTGTTCGTCTTCCTCACCTTCTTTCTGTTGATCACTTGTAAACAAACTCTGTTTATGTTTGTGCATTTCTAACTATCCCAGCAATGCAAGCTTCTAGCTTCACATCACTAAGGGTGATAGGAATGCCAAAGTTGGAGTAATGGAAGAAACACTGGGAATCTTGAATGGAATAAGACAATCATTCAGGAGGTAAATTAATAAAATTGTGTCAAGACAATGCTTCATTTATTGCCCACACTTTCATCAGGCAATGTAAACTCAGACTTCCACATGACATTACCAGATACAAATATCTGAATCAAATAGACTGTGGAATAGAAAACAACTGTGGAAAAGTACTATTCAATCAGACGGGACAGAGATCAGAGCAGCAAAAAGAATCAGTTCTCAACAAATGAACCAGCAAACATGTGGAAAACTCTTAAAAACATCACTGGCTATAGCAAAACTCCTTCCCAGGCAGAAGGAAATCAACAACTAGCAGATTACCTGAATGTGTTTTGCAGGTTTGAAAGGAAACTACAACCATCTATCTCCACAACCCCCATCTCAAGCACACCAACAACAGCCAAGTTTCCTACAACTGACCCCAATCCATTGGGTTCACAACCTCTGGTGATCACAGAAAAAGAAGTGCAAGATCTATTTCACAGACAAAAACCAGGAAAAGCACCATGGCCAGACATGATAATTCCTTCTTGCTTAAAAGTCTATGTTGACCAATTGGCCCCCATCTTCACCCAAATCTTCAATAAATCATTAGAGATGTGCTATGTTCCTTCTTGCTTCAAATGCTCTACTATCACCCAAAGAAGCCCTCCATCAAGGAACTGAATGACCACAGACCAGTTATTCTAACATCTGTAGTTATGAAAATCTTTGAAAGGCTAGTGCTGTCCCACCTGAAAGCCATCACAGATCCACTGCTAGATCTCATGCAGTTTGCATACTGAGCAAATAGATCGACAGATGATGCTGTTAATATGGCTCTGCATTACATCCTTCAACATCTTGAATCTCCAAATACCTATGCAAGGTTCCTCTTTGTAGATTTCAGTTCAGCATTCAATACCATCATTCCAGACATTCTTCTAACTAAATTAAACCAACTAGCAGTACCTGAATACACTTGTAAGTGGATCATAAGCTTCCTAACAGACAGGAAAAAGCAGGTGAAGCTAGGCAGAATCACATCTGATACCTGTACAATTAGCACAGCCCCCCCACAAGGCTGTGTACTTTCTCCACTTCTCTTCTCCCTATATACCAATGACTGCATCTCAAACGATCCATCTGTTAAAATATTGAAGTTTGCAGATGACACAACAGTGATTGGACTCATTTGAAACAATGACGAATCTGCATACAGACAGGAGGTTATACAACATGCCTCATAGTGTAACTGGAACAATCTGGAACTGAACATACTCAAAACTGTAGAAATGGTGGTAGACTTTAGAAGAAACCCTCCCATACTACCACGTCTTACAATACTAGACAACACAGTATCAACAGTAGGGACCTTCAAATTTCTAGGTTCTACTATATCACATGACCTAAAATGGACACCTAACATCAAAAATGTCATCAAAAAAGCACAACAAAGAATGTTCCTTCTGTGCCGACTCAGAAAGCTCAAACCCTAACCCTCAAAATGATGCTATAGAGCACTGCACACCAGAACAACTAGACACAAGAATAGTTTTTCCAAAACGCCATCGCTCTGCTAAACAAATAATTCCCTCAACAATGTTCAACTACTTACGAAGTCTGCACTACTATTACTATTAACCTTCTCATCACTCCTTATCACCCATCCCCTCCCACTTGTGACTGTTTGAGTGTAACTTTGTCGCTTGTATCCTTATGATTTATATTGACTGTTTCCTAGTATGATTTAATTGCTTATTGTACCCTATGACTATCATTAAGTGTTGTACCTTATAATTCTTGACGAATGTATCTTTTCTTTTATGGATACTGAGAGTATTTGCACCAAGACAAATTCCTTGTGTGTCCAACCACACTTGGCCAATAAAGAATTCTATTCTATTCAAGTTAAAATTAGGAAATGAAAAAGTGAAGAAGAACATGCAATCAAAATATAATGTCAGCCCTACTGAATGAAGCAAACCAAACCATTGTTCAGCAGATATCCCCCATCTCTCACCACATAAGTTAGAAAGGATTTTCTCCTAAAGAAACACAGATTAAGCATCTGTATGCCTGTAAACAGGGAAAGATCATGGTTTTAAACATCTAAAACTTCTTTTTTTCAGACACAAAGGGAGCAGAAGTTGAATTAAATGGTTGTGGAAAGTGCAATGTATTACTTTGAACATATTGAAAGTGCTGTGCAAATAGTGTACTGTTTCAGTACTGCAGGATAGCTGCTTTCAACTTTCAATACCTTTTGTGACTTTTTTTGTGTTTGTGAGAGTCTGAACATTTTCATTTGAGATGTAAGCAAAAGTTCCCCAAGGAGACTAGTAGAAGTTGTTTAAAGACCAGATGACTTTTAGCAAAAGACTTTTGCTAAACCTGCAACAATTAAGCAACTAACATGAGAACTTAACTGATATTCATTCCATTAAAACAGAATTGTATATAAAGGCTTCCTTTTCAAAAGGGGAAGCAACTTCAACCTTTTTCTTAGGAAAAGAGACCGTGCACAATTTAGAATTACTTAAAGGTGCATAAAAACGTTGAGCTCAAAACATTGTGAGAATAGAACAAAACATCTGTTTCAAGTATTTTGATTTGTTCCTTATGGAAATATTTTTTTTATTGACAATTTCATCTTTATAGAGACAACCATGGATGGAAACTGAAATCACCAGAGGAAGCCTAACTTAAATTACTGTTGCTTCCAACATTCCAACGTGAAATTGAAATATATATTTATGTATTAATATACGTAAGTTTATGTACAAACGTAAAAGAAGGTTTAAAAGATACGAAGAAGATACAAAGAAGTAGTTTCCAAACTTCTTGACAGCATTTCTAATTTATATGTACATTTATAAATTTACCTCTTATTCTACAGTTGCAACATAATTTTCTCTATAATCTACCCTGTCTAATTATCAAAATCATAAGTTCATTTTATTTTCTTCTCCACACAAAAAGTCTATAAAGGGTTTCCAGCCAGGGACAAATGTAGATATTGTCTGATCAAATAAGTCAATTTAGCCATCTCAGCAAATTCCTTCATCCTTACCAACCATTCTTCCATTCTGCTTAAGTCCAGGGGTGGGATTTTACTGGTTTAGACTGGTTCGGATGAACCAGATGTTAAAGTTACATCTGGTTTGCCAAACTAGTATTTGGCCCTGCCCACCTTACCCCACCTCTCCCAGGAGTCTCCACACGGCCCATTTTCAATGGAGGTAAGTGCAGGGTATGCGCAGAGGCTCTGGGAGGGGGGAAAATGGGCCTTCCCAAAGTCTGGAAATGAACCTGTTTCTGGCTTCCGGAGGGCCTCCAGGGCTCAGGGAATGCTGTTTTCACCCTCCAATAGGCCCATCGTAGACCAGGACCTGCCAAGCTTGTTGGGATGAGAATGGTGCAAACCCCTCCAGATTCATCTCAACATAATCCACGCCAATGAGGCCACCCCCCACCTCAAGACAATGACCTTGTGGCAGTGGAGTGCAACTTCAGTGATGTGTTCAACAACAAACACGATATCCTTTAACTTAGACCCCACCATAGCTCCAGTCAGACTAAAGCTGCGACGAGTCCCGCTTGCTCTCTGTCCTAAGGTTGAGGAGCAATTGCATAAGTCAATTGCCCAGGGGGTTCTCAAGCTGATTGTCCACACCAAATGGGAGACCCCAATAGTCACCCCAGTTAAGCAAGGTGGGTCAGTGAGAATCTGTGCGAACTACAAGACCACCCTGAACAAAGTCCTTCAGCAAAGTGCCTATCCGGTGCCAGTCGTGCAGCACCTCCTGCACTCCCTGGGGCGGGGAAACATCTTTGCCAAGCTAGATTTGGCTCAGGCCTATCAGCAGCAGCCAGTCGATGAGGCAATGGCAGAAGCACAGACAATCATGACGCATCAGGGTGCCTTCAAGTGCAACTGGCTGCAGTTCAGAGTCAGCATAGTCCCCAGCCTCTTCCAAAGCATCATGGAGAGGCTATTACACAACATCTCGGGGGTAATACCATACTTCAACAATGTCATAATATCAGCCAGGAGCAGGGAACAACTAATAGAGAGACTGAGGGCAGTGCTGGGGAAATTCCAGGAAGCAGGAATTAAGCTAAAAAGAAATAAATACCACCTGGCCATTCCCCAAGTGGAGTTCTTGGGCTTCCTCACTGATGCGGCAGGCATATGACCCACAAGCAGCAAGCTACAGGCTTTCTTTTGCCAAGATATTTTTCAGGGTTTACATGTCTATAGTCCAGGCATAAATACATGTGTGTTTAATAGAGTTGAAAGGGACTTTGGAGGTCTTCTAATCCAACCCTTGCTCAGGCAGGAAAACTGAGGATGCCAAACTCTGAGTAGAGGTCCTGGGGGGAAACCTATACCATTCTAGAGAAATAGCTGTCCAGTCTTTTTTAAAAAAACCTTCAGTGTTGGAACACCCAGAACTTCTGCTGACAAGCAGTTCCACTGGTTAATTGTTCTCACTGTCTGGAAGTGTCTCTTTAGTCTTACTTTGCTTCTCTTTGTTCAGTTTCCATCCATTGTTTCTTGTTTGCCTTCTGGTGCTTTGGAAAGCACTCTTTCTGGCAACCCCTTAAAAACCTGCTGCCTATCGTACTCTTGAGCAAAGCATGTAAGCCATTTCCTTCTTTCAGTGCTCCATGAAAGTACATCTATAGCACGTAAATAATAAAGTCAAGAAAGGTGATCATTTTTACAGAACTATAGATAAGTTGAGGCTAGAGTGACAAGGAATGGCTGGGAGGGGAGGGGCCAGGTGAGGCACCCCTTGACGTGAGTGGCATTGAGTTGGCCATGCCCACCCAGTCACATGACCACCAAGCCAGGCCCAGCCAGCAAGCCACACCCAGCCAGTCACATGACCACCAAGCCACACCCACAAATTAAGCCACGCCCACAGAACCAGTTGTTAAGAAAGTTGAATCCCACCCCTGCTGAAAGGTATAGCTGGCACTTGCCACAGCTGAACGGCTTGCGTTTTAACCAACTAAACAAAGATTTGCTTGTGATTGCTGTGTTCTGCCTCTTCACTCCACACGCCCACTCAACATGAACAAATTGATGCTGAAATTTATTTGGTAAGGAAAAAAGTGAGAATAAAATTGAAAATGCTACAAAAATCTAAAGAAAATGGAGGATTTGGATTACCAGATTGGTTTTTATATTACCAAGTGTTGGAAGAAATATCCATCTGGTTCAGTTCCAAGTGGACAGAAAGACACTGGAAATATGGAGGCTGATTGGAAGGATAGCTTAATGGTGAACAGGACCACCAAGCACATGGTCCTAGTGCAGTTAACCACATGGAATTGAGGGGTGGGGTATTTATATCCTCCTTTGGGCCTTGCTCTTGAGCTTCCTGTTCCTGTGTAAGAAATGTATTCTATTGGTTGTTGTTGGACTTCCATAGAGCAGGGGTCATAGCTGATTTTGTAGTTTATCTGAATCAAGCTTGATTGAAGCTTGGGCTGATGCAATGAAGGGGCTTTGTTGTGCAGTTTCTATTGTGGCTGAATGGCTTTGCCCTGAAGGATAATCCTATCATCCTGAGCTGAAGTTCTTTTGTCTTCTGATAGGCTGGCCCAGTCCTTCTCAATAGGCACCAAATATCTGCTGCAGGCAGGGAGCCAAAACTCTTGAGTTTTTGTCTTTAGAATAATGTTTCTCCTTTAGGGAAAATATAATATTCTGCTTTTTTAGTATTTCCTAAAATATTTCATTCTTCTAAGAGGGGTGGGTGCTAATTTTCTACACAAGCATATGTGATAATGTGGTTTAAAAAATGGATAAATCTCAGACACAAGAGACTGTTATATTTAGAAGGACATGATTTACAATTAGGATGACATGCCTTTCTATGATATGAGAAAAATAAAATTTATAGATATTTTCAAAATCATTATATAAGAAATACACTAATATCAATATGGAAAAGATTAAGCCTAAAATATACTTGAAAATTCCAGAATGGTTCTCAATGATATAAGCCTTTACATACCCCAAAATGCTGAAGCTTGAAAAAATTGTGACATATAAAGACATTTTAGACACTGGAGGGCAATTAAAATCAAAGCAAGATAATGTCCTTGAAGAACAGGACATTATATTGTCATGGTAGTCTCAATTGCAAATACAATCTAGATAAAATATAGATATGAAAAAAGTATGGCTTCTGTAAAGGACAAATATCTTTCGATATGACACTATTAAACTCTGATGAAAAATTAATTAAGAAGGTATATAACTTTTTGCTACATTAAAAATAGAGAATGAACAAATAAAAGACAAAATGGTACAATGGGATTTATTTTTTTTACTATAACAGAGAATTAGAGATATGAAAAATTTATAGGAAAGGAACTATAGATTAACAATGGCAACTTCTTATAAAGAAAATTCATATAAAATGTTTTATAGATGGCATTTACCATCTGAGAGGTTAGCTAAAATGTTTAAAATATGTCTAACAAATGCTGGAAATGTAATCAAAAGATGGGCACATTTTATCATATGTGGTAGATTTGTGCTAAAACAAAAAAAAATGGACAAAAATACACAGATGGCTAGAAAAAATAATAGGGAAACATGCAGATGTTAAACCTGAAGTATTTTTTTAAATAAAAAATTTATTTGGGTTTTCACAAAACATAATACCAGTAAAATTTCTTTTTTTGAGAATAGCATGGTCCCAGGTTATCACTTCTTCATACAGACACAAATTCAATTTCATATTCCATATCTTATCACTATTTTAACATTTGTTAAATGTTAAATAGAATAGAACATGTGTTCTATTCCATATCTTATCACTATTTTAACATTTTCTCAATAATTTTTCCCTTGCCTTAGTTTTCTCAATCTTACTTTTAATTATCTCATTCCTTTCTAAATTCAATTATATATATCTTTTTCTAAGTTTCAATACTTTGTAGTCATCATATTTATACTTTTGTCTGTCCTGTTTCAATTTCATATTTTCTTTTCTCATTAAGCAAAATTTTTCCCTGTAGTTACTAATTAGAGTATGACACCTTTGTATCTTTTAATTTTTGTATCTTTTAATTCAACTCTTATTTAAACTTCAATTTATGCTTTTACAATTATAACATTCAATATAACACATAACTTCCAACCGAATTCTGCTTGATACATTCTTAAAATACACACTAAGTTCTTAAAGAGAAAATATATATATATATAACAATAATGAATAAAATACTTATTCTATTCCAATTCAGCTCTATCATTAATGTTAGTTATAATCTTTGACATCTTTAACATTTCTTTTCAATCGGGTATCATACTTCTAGGAACATTTTATAATATTTCCATAATTTTTCATGTTTCTTTCATGTTCCTCTTCACTTAAATTTTTATAACACATTTATAATAATTAAAATGTTCCCCTCCTTTCCTAATTTCATTCTTTCATTCTCTTTCTTTCATTTATTTATTAAACATTACATCACAATGAGTATTTTATCTATCATTTTAATCACACTTGTTTCATATTTTCAAAGTTAATTTCTATTTCTAATATAACAATTCTATCTTATGTACCCTTGCAGAATCCCCCTTTCAATTAAGTTTTCACCCATTATCTCTGTGTCTTCTAAATAGGCATATACCCTTAATCCTTGTACGTTTTTCCTGTTTCTCTATGTCCTGTTTCTGTCCTTTATAATTTCTTTTCCTTTCCCTCTTCCCCCTCTTCTTCTCCCTTCCCTTTTTGACCCCTTCTTTCTTTAATTCTGATTCTCTCTTCTGTAATCCTCTCTTCTGTTTCTTCCTAATGTTGTAATTACTTTTCAAACTATTCTTTTTTGGTGGGGGGGTTGTTTTTTCAGATCTTAAATTTTTCACTCTCTTTCCCCCCTTCCCTTTCTTTTCCCCATATAGAAACACTTGGTCATTGAAGATGGCTTCTTGTTTGTCCCGCCCTTCTTGTTCTACAGGCATTTCTTGTTGTTTCTCATAGTTCAGGATCTCCATTTCTAAAAATTGATATACGAAGCCGAAAGAACCTCTTCCTTCTTGTGCATCTTCTTTCTGTTTTTAAAGTTCCATTCTCAATTCTTCCAAGAGTGATACCATTTTAAAAACTTTTAAACAACCACCCAATTAATTTTAGTCCTCTAGATCCAAGAGCCAAAAATCCAAAAATCACCAAGTAATCCAAATAATCCAAAGCTGTTTCATCTTCCTTCTTTTTATCACTTTCTCTTCCTGGGGGTCTCTTATCTTGTTACAGAGTTTCAGTTAAAATGTATCTTTTAGGAATCTTGTTAAATTCCTTTCACTGTTAATTCTTTTCACTTCCAGGTGGGTCTCCTCCATTTTTCCAGATCCCACCCTTTTGTTTTTTTCCTTCTTTTAAAAGTTTTTGAGAATCCAGAAATTTTCATTATCCCTTTGACATTTTATTTTCAGCTTAAATAGCTGTTAATGTCAAAGTGGATTTTTGCCGGTTTCTTGCTTAAATATCTTAGTTGTCAATATAGGGAAGAAAAGAAAAAAAACCAAATCCTTTCCCTTCTCTCTCTCATTTCAGCTTCAAAGTCTTCTTTGGGAACAATGTTGTTCTTTATAATTCAAATTCCAGGGTACCTTGTATTGTTGTTTTTCCAGTTCAACCTGGTCAGCCAAAACTTTCTCTTCTTATCTTCCTCCTGCACATTCTTTTCCGGTCAAGTTCTTTGAAGTGGCCATTTCTGACCACCACTGCAACTGCCTTCAGGAAAAGGAGGAGAGATGCGACTCTCCTCGACCCTGCTGACAGTCTCCCCCATCTTCACTACCTCTATGGAGTGGCTTAGCCCCAAAACCAGCCACTTGGGGCACTCCAGTGGCGAGCACAGATCGAAACTGCGCACGATCTCAGATTTTGGTCTGTTGCCAAAGAAGCTCAAACCGGAACCTGAACTATTTTTATTAGGGATGATATCATATGTAAAAAAATTGATAAGAGAGGTATGTATTTAGTACTAAATGTTTTAACAGCAGCAAGTATTATCTTCACACAATATCGAAAAGATGAAGAAACATCTCAAGATGAAGAGATAATTAAGAAGATATTAGACTGTGCAGAAATGGACAGACTTACATTGAAAATGTAAGAACACACAGAATATAATCAAACTTGGAATTTATTTTACCAGTGGTTGGAAAAAAAGGGGTGTTGAGTAAGAATGACATCTGTATTGTTAAGCAAATTAAATACCCAGACAACAAGATTTTTATTTAGCACTAAGGAATGTAATTAATAGAAAGTTAATAAAATTTATCTTAAAAAACCCAGCAAGCTGCAAAATACAATCAGGTAAACCCAAATCTCCTCTTTTCTTTGCACATATATAACATTGTAACAATATCTGTTTTGATAACTGATGCATCATTTCAACAGTAGCAGAAGGATATATCTACATTTGTGTGGCAGGGAAAAACACAATTTAAAAGTGAGGCTGTTTTGAGCTACATTGTTTCTGATATTTGAATAGCCAATCCAGTTCTACTCCTGCTGCTACTGATTGAGATAAAATGGAAGAGGAGGGGATTAGGGAGAGCAGCAGATATAAAATCAAATGCTCATGCAAAGAGGAATTATTTGAGGCTACTGCTGTGGAGGATAAGCCTTAAATAGATTGCTGAAAGGTATGTGCACTGTGATCAAATGATGTCATTGTTACTGAGTTTTCAGATGTCATATTGTAAATGAAAAATTGTGTTGTTTACCAAAAATGCATGCACACCTTTAGGTTGAAATTTAGACTAAATGGAAAGATTGCATTGCTTTGGTTGATTGATTGGTTTGCTGCAGTTGTGCTAATTGTAGAAATATGCCTAGGGCTTGTTAATTAGGAATGGATAAACCTAAACTAATATCCAAATAAATATATTTTTCTACTGTTATATTGTTCATGGGTTACTTTAAAGTGAATATATGATGTATTGCCCTTGAGTCAAACTCTGTGGCTATTGCCTATCTGACCTATCAACTTGCAAAAACAAACACTTATGTGACATAGCTGATTTTTGCTTCAAGAAACGAAAACCAACACAATTTATTGTCACAGAAAAGATAGGATATGATTTGCCTCAGCGAGGCACTCCATGTTGCTTCTGGAACTTCATCCTGCAGTTTCCATAGCCAGGAGAGGCTTGTGTCGAAACTGTTTCCATCACTGTCTTCATGAGTCAGAACCTCCCCAGACACAACTCAATGCTGGTCTGGCTTTACTTTCAGAAGGGGTGGGGTGGAGGGAGCTTCATAGGGATGTTTTCCTACCATCCCTGCCCTATTGTCCCCAATTATTAGTTCCTATTTCTTGTATTTAAACATGTTCATTCTTGTTTCTGTTATATTGTAAGCTTTTGACAAATAATAAAATAAAATAAAATAATGAAAATCCCTTCAGAACTTTGTCCATCCCTTTTAACTTGTTTCCATTAATGCTCTGGGGTTTTATTAAAATTAAAACAATCAGTCTTCTCCTGCCCTGCATTATCATTATATCAGCCTTGAGATGTAGCTCACACTAAAGAACAGCAAACACTATTGAGTTCTGTATAAAATAGGAATATCGGCCGTGGTCTTTCATTCCTGAATTCAGTCAATTAGGGTTTGGTAACAAATCATAACGTGCAATCTATTTTTGGACTGCATCTGTCACAGTCTCCTATGGCTGCAGTGCAGTCTTAGAATTTAAGTCCAAATGTTTGGAAACTACCAAGGTGCTGTACCTTCTCCTATTTCTCTTCTGTCTGCCCAGCTGGTCCTGAAATGATGAGAGCAGAAGGTGACCTTAATTGGGGGCTTATTAAAACAAATCCATCCATTCACCTATTTCCTTTTGTTGGTTGACCTATCAACAGGTGATCTTGTCATCACAATTTTCTTATTGTGGAAATCTATCAAGTTCAGCTGCTTGCCCAGAACATGACTCTCCAATGCTATCTCCCTTATACTTCCTCTAATGCCATCTAACTGCATTTTACATTATAAATCTACCCACAATCAGAAAACACCAATGTCAATCCAGAAAATTGGATTAATTAAATAACCTCTGTTTAATTATAAGCATGTTATCAGAATACCCCTTCAGCTGTTCCAAATATGTAGAACATGCTCCCAAAGCAAATACTTAAAGACAACATTTTATGTTCTGGAATAACTGATAGCTGCAGGCACACCAACAAAAGAGAAAGGACAAATTGAAGAGTGGAAAGGAGAAAGTTAGAGAAGCAATTACATTAACTTTGTTTCTGTCATTCTCTTTGTATCCCAGACTCATTTCCAACTTCAAAGAGAGACTTCCACTCCATCAAGGCCAGAAGAATAAAAATGCAGATGGAATTGCTGCCTGGGGCAGCAATACTGTTGGTTCTCTTTCTGCTCACACTCTGGGCCTTCAGGTTTCTCCAAAGAAGAAGCAAACTCCCTCCTGGCCCTACACCCTGGCTCTTTCTGGGGAATCTACTGCAAAAAGATGTTCTGCCTCTATATAAAACCTATGCAAAGGTAAGACAGTCTTTGATATGACCCCTTTCTTAGTGGGTGAGAGATTCAAGAATCATTTAGCAGATTACCAGTCTCCCACATTTTGAGAGGATAATGTAAAGCAGGTATTTCAAAGTTGGGGTTCTTTCTAGCACTACTAAATGTGCTTCCAATTCTGTCTGGCTTTTTAAAAATTATTATTACAGGTTTAACCACAACATATCTTCTCAGAGAGTAAATGATATAATTAAGAATAACAGAATGCTGTACAGGACAAAATAAATATAATATTCATAGTTAATTTATAGCAACTATTCTTTGCCATAAGCATTATTCAGATTAGACTATATTTCAGTCTTTTGTTCCATTCTCAAAATCAATTAACAATCTGGGAAGTATTCTCAGAAACTATTAAATAGAACACCTGATTTTTATTAATGGCTTTATATTCTTTTAAAACACATACAAATTGGGTTCATACATTGTGCTATACACTATCATGTGGTTGGTCTATAGATGGCTGTGTATGTGGCTTAGGGTGAAACTAGATAGCATGGGTTAAAAACTGTAGATCTGACTTTGTGAGTTGCTTGAACCTAGACAGTTGTAACTTATTCAAGCTATCTTGGCACAAATAGCACAGGCCTAACTTTCCCAAGAATCTTTGAAGTCTTATTTGACCATTCTCGTGGGAATGCAGTCACTCCTCCAAGATTCTTATAACATAGCTAACAAATAATAAAGCTCCTAGTTGAGACTCTCTACAAGTGGTTCTAGTTGCTTATGCTTGACATCCTGTTTGCTTTCTTGTTTGTTTTTTTTAAATTTATGGTGTTCTCTTTTCATATTCAACCTTTATAATTCCTTTAAATTCATTCCATAATTCCTCTGGTTCTGTGTCAGTGAGAAGCAATTCCTAATGTTCTCCTTGAAAATGGGTATATGTTCAAGATCATATTGTGGAAATTGACTGGCTTTCTTCTTCAGCCCAAGACATTGATGCCCAAAATGTGAATTTATTATTAGGAATTGGATGGTATCTAAATTCAATGCATACATAAATAAGCCATAATTAAGCAATACATGCTGTAGCCTTATATACAAATGCTAAACTTGTGACATTTAATGGAGAAATCAGAATAAAGTTCTAACGAAAAAGCAAAGTCACTTTTATCATGATTTTAAAAATCATTTTATTCTTCATTATTTTTGAACCATGCAGTTTGGACCAGCTACTGTAATTCTTGGCCACCAGAAGCAAATTAAAATTCAGATTGAAAGGCTTCTGGTTTGAGCTTCTTCGGTGACAGATCAAAATCTGCGATCGTGCGCAGTTTCGATCTGTGCTCACCGCTGGAGCGCCCCGAGCCAGCTGGTTTCAGGGCTAAGCCACCCCATAGAGGTGGTGAAGAGGGGGGAGACTGTCAGCAGGGTCGAGGAGACCATCACCTCTCCTCCCCAGCTGGCCAATACAGTGGTGGTCAGAAATGGCAACTTCAAAGAAGAACTCAACCGGAAAAGAATGTGCAGGAGGAAGATAAGAAGAGAAAGTTTTGGCTGACCGAATCGAACTGGAAAAACAACAATACAAGGTACCCTGGAATTTGAATTATAAAGAACAACATTGTTCCCAAAGAAGACTTTGAAGTTGTGAATGGGAGAGGGAAGGGAAAGGATTTGGTTTTTTTTTCTTTTCTTCCCTGTATTGACAACTAAGAGATTTAAGCAAGAAACCGGCAAAAATCCACGTTGACATTAACAGGTAATTAAGCTGAAAATAAAATGTCAAATATAATAAAGATTTCTGGATTCTCAAAAACTTTTAAAAGAAGGAAAAAAACAAAAGGGTGGGATCTGGAAAAATGGAGGAGACCACCTGGAAGTGAAAGGAATTAACAGTGAAACTTTAACAAGATTCCTAAAAGATACATTTTAACTAAAACTTGGTAACAAGAGAACCCCAGGAAGAGAAAGTGGAAAAGGAAGCAAGAAGCTTTGGTTTATTTGGATTACTTGGTGATTTTTGGATTTTTGGCTATTGAATCTAAAGGACTAAAATTAATTGGGCGGTTGTTTAAAAGTTTTTAAAATGGTATCACTCTTGGAAGAATTGAGAATGGAACTTTAAAAACAGAAATAAGATGCACAAGAAGGAAGAGGTTCTTTCAGCTTCGTATATCAATTTTTAGAAATGGAGATCCTGAACTATGAGAAACAAGAAATGCCTGTAGAACAAGAAGAGCGGGACAAACAAGAAGCCATCTTCAATGACCAAGTATTTCTATGAGGGCAAAAGAAAGGGAAGGGGGGAAAGAGAATGAAAAATTTAAGATCTGAAAAAACACCCCCCCCCCCCAAAAGAAACTGAAACAGGACAGACAAAAGTATAAATATGATGTCTAGAAAGGTATTGAAACTTAGAAAAAGATATATATATAGATATAGATCCCACCCTTTCTCAATCTTACTTTTAATTATCTCATTCCTTTCTAAATTCATATATATATATAAGTAAGATTGAGAAAACTAAGGCAAGGGAAAAATTATTGAGATAATGTTAAAATAGTGATAAGATATAGAATAGAACACAAAGATGAATATGAAATTGAGTTTGTGTCTGTATAGAGAAATGATAAACTGGGACCATGCTATTCTCAAAAAAAGAAATTTTTGCTTGTATTATGTTTTGTGAAAACCCAAATAAAATGTTTATGAAAAAAAAATCAGATTGAAAGACATTAGCCTGGGAAAAGCTGAACTAAAGAATTTATCTACCACTTGTGGCCATAAAATTTAACACAGAATGTTAATGATGTTGAAAGACATCAGGTCAGGAAAAGTTATTCTAAATAATTTCTCTAACACTAATGGCCATAAAAATTAACAATGGGCATGAAAATTAATATGGCACTTTCAAATCATTTATGTTAGTTTGGGAAAAAGTCTGTTTAGTTTTTACATTAGCAATCACAATTTTAAAGTCATCAACAGAACTTGTGGGCAGTTAATTGAATCAGATATCAATGGATTTTGACGGATTTTGTCCTCAGCTCACTAAGAAGTATGGTCCAGTTTTTACTATCTGGTTAGGAGCAAAGCCGATGATTGTGATTTGCGGATACGAAGCAGTGAAAGATGCCTTGGTAACTCATAATGAAGAATTTGGTGGACGACCACCTATAGTTGTCTTTGATCATGTAACCAAAGGCTATGGTGAGTGCACAGATTATTTTCACTTTGATTTGATATGTAGTTTTCAGTTCCCAGGGGAAAGATAAAAATATTAACTTTCCCAGATGGTGATTCATTTCACCATTTCACAATTCCAGTTGATGGCTAATATTATTCTTAAGCAATGAAAAACAAAATAGCTCTTGGAGATGCTTGGAAAGTTATTCAGTCAAAACTCTGGAGAGAGGACAAAGTCTCAAAACAAGAAAAAGCAGGACACTTATTCCATATCCAGCAGATTGGCCCAATGGCCCAACTAATATGCTGGTCAGTTAGTGGCCTGAGGAAAATTATACTTGTGTTCAATATTCCCTCAAAAACAACCGATTTAGAACTGCCATCTCCTCAGTCCTGTTTTAGCTAAATGTAAAGGTGAACTAATTAAAACAGGGCCATATCTAAAATTTAAGTAGTGAAAAATGTTCAGTCAGAAACCAACAAAAACATCTAGCAAAATACTTTAAAATCCCTGAGATAATGGCATCCATATTTGTCTTTAGAAGCAATTTCATAGACATGATTTTATTAGACTCATTGATGTGAGATTCATATGCAGACTGATTTAATTAAACACAGTTCAAAATTAGATTTGGGGAAGTGTTCACCAGTTATCATGAAGAAATTGTGAAATACCCAAATCTGCTTTAGTTTTTGATAGAAGATGAATATCTTTTTTTAAAACACTGCAGTGCCTGTTGTCTGTTACTGCCAATTTCTAATCTTCCAGGTGTTATTGGCAAACATGAGAATTGGAAGACTCTGCGTCGCTTTACTATTTCCACCCTACGGAACTTTGGAATGGGAAAGAGGTCGATGGCTGAGCGGATATTGGAAGAAGCTCACTGTTTAGTGGGGAGGATATCAACCTTTGAAGGTGATCATACATTAAAGGTTTTTATATATTTATAGAATTATGTACCACCTCTATGTGTACAACACAGGGTAGTGCTTTTCCCTTTATTTGCCTCACAACAACAAAACTGTGAGATGGTGTATTTATTTATTTTTCAGTTCAGAATTGAATTAATACTCTACCTTTTGGTTATACTAGTGAAGATAGCTGATCTTAATTTAAAAAATGACCTGAATCTTACCTGGATGGCATATGCTGTTTCTTGAATGCCAACTCCCAGAGTCTGTTCACTAGGTTGAGGAGTTCCTGAAAAATGGCCCATCTGCACTTTCATTATCTATCACAGAGACATGGATTAGGACTATGACATGATCTACTGGGAATCAAGCTATACAGTGGAAAATTTTTCAGGCAGTTGTCAATAGAACCACAAAGATTCCACATGTGTACAAATTCCAAATAAAATGTATCAATGAAGATTCTCAGTGATCCAGGTAGATTTATCTGAAGGTTGAGTCATTGCAACTGGACTATTTTTTGTTCTTAGTTTGCTGCCATCCAAGCATCTGACTAGAGCAAGCCAGTTAGGCAGAGAGTCATTGGAATGTACCAACCACTGCTATACCAACCTCAGGGATTTTCTCTCCAAAGTGCATTGTAATATGTCGATCAAGATTCTCAGTCAGATATAATATAGTAAAACTAATATTCACAAAGTACCTCAGGAAAAAAGTTTGGAGATGCAAAATGTGGTCACCCAATCCTCTCTTCTCCCCTTCCCTTTCTCTTACTGCTGCAGGTCAGTCCTTTGACATAATCCCAGTCATCACAGCTGCTGTTGGTAATGTGATGTGTTCTGTTATCTTTGGAAATCGATACTCTTATGAAGATAAAAACTTCATTGAGCTATTGGAAATTGTGAAGGCATTCACAAGTTTCTTTCTGAGCATTCCTGGAGTGGTATGTCAACTTTATGTGCTTCTGAAAGCAGGATTTTTTCTTTACTTAAAAGAGAGTTCCATTAGTTCCCCTTGACCTACAAAAATAAGAGGCTTTTTAAAGTGGCCCATTAAAATGTGTGTTTTACAAATTAAAAATTACAAATTTACATATTGTGCAATCACATTGTGTTCAAGTGTTCCTTTTGCTCCTGATTAGTTTATATGTTGCTATAAAACCTCCTTCTCCTTGGCTGACTTGTAGAACTTTGCTGGGAGACCAATAATTCCCTGGCCAGATTCCTCAATGTCTTCAAGAATGGCAGAGCTTCTAATGTACTACTTTCACTTGAAACATTCTTAAAAATTCAGAGAAATATCCAGAGATGTATCTGCTTTCAAAACAGCCCATGTTGAACTGGAGAGCACAGTCAAACATCAGTATAGGGAATGTTTTATTATGTCAGACATAGTATTATGATAATTTTTATATCATATAAATTCATAGATCCTAACTTAATAGGGTATTTAATAAAGTAGTGGTCCAAAACCCAGTTCTTTGGATGGGCAGCACCAGCGGGGAGTGAGGGTGGAGGGGATGGTTTCATGCATGTGCCTACCACTTGTGCAAATGGAGTTTGGTGTGCTCACCTGCTGCTTGAATTGCCCAGTTCCCAACAGGCTGCAGACTGGGGATTGGGGACCCCTGTTATTGAGGAACCAATTTTTCTGTGCAACTGTGAGCATGAGATGAATAGACATTGGCTAACCTACTATCACCATGTTTTAGATATACAGTGCTTTGCCAAATATCATGAACTTCCTTCCTGGACCTCATAAGAAAGTCTTCTCTGACTGTAATAAGACCTTCAATTTCATTAGGAATAATATGGATGCTCACAAGAAGACCCTGGATTCAGAAAATCCTAGAGACTTTATTGATTGCTTCCTTCTTAAATTAAAAAAGGTACATTGCAAAGACATTTTTCCTACAAGCACAAAAGGTTTCAGTTGTGCATGTGTGCCCCACTTTCTGATTATGTCCATAGGGGTGAGCTATTTGTATTATTGTAGCAATTAAAAAGTTAAAACATTAGAGCATTGGGCATTGAAAGTTAAAACATTAAAATTAATAACAAATACTAATAACAACAGATAATAAGGATTCTGGGGAAGTATGGCTGATACAGAACAGAAAACTTGGATTTCAGCTGTTTCTTTTTCATTCAAACATCAATCCCTCTGACCCAAACACCTATTAAGTTTCATTGGATATTCAAATTAAGAAAAAGAATGTGGAGGATTCTGTCTTAGATTATTCCCTGCCTACCCTATAAGTTGGTCTAGAAGAGAAGTAAAGTGAGAAGTAGGTGGACAACTTGATGACATGATGATGAGGTTACACATTACAAACTTCTGCTTCTTTATCCTATTTCTGCCTTCCTTTACAGGAACAAGGTTCCTCTCTTCTCTGTATTGAAGACTTGGTCATGTCTGTGTTTCAGCTCTTCCTTGCTGGGACTGAGAGCACAACCAGTGCCATCTCATATGGCCTTATCCTTCTGGCTAGGTTCCCACATGTTCAAGGTATATGGAGTGGTTACTTTGGTTAATATTTTCTCCTTCAAGTATGCATTCTGAAATGAATTGCAAATGCAAGTTGGCATCTTCCTGCCATTTTTTTTCCATGACATTTGCAAATATTTGAAGTAATAATCTGTTAATGACCACATCTTCCAAATTGGTCTCCTTAAAGAAGACCTCAAATAATAAAGGCCTAAAATAAATGTTACATTTTTCTAAATATGTATGCTTGGTGATTTACATAGACTTGTAGGTCACACTTAGAACCAGGGGTGGGATTCAAATTTTTAACAACCGGTTCTGTGGGTGTGGCATAGGCGTGGCTTGGTGGTCATGTGACTGGGTGGACATGGCTTGATGGTTGGGCGTAGCCAACTCAATATCACTCACATCGAGGCATGCATCTCCTCCCCTGGCCTCTCATGATTGTGGGGATGCTGCAACAGTCGTAAGTGTGAAAAATGGTCATAAGTCACTTTTTTCAGTGCCATTGTAACTTTGAATGGTCACTCCACACAAGCAAAGTACCAGCAAAGGAGGAAAAACAATAACTCCAGAAACGTTCCTGAGACAGGAAGTCAAGTCCTGCCAAGATTGTAATAAGGGTTAACGGAGAGGCAGTTTCTGTAAGCAACATCAGAATGTTTCCTTCCTGCCTTGCTTACAGGATTAGGCCAGTAATTTCTTCTAATAACCGGTTCTCCGAACTGCTTAGATTTTTAACAACCGGTTCTAGCGAATAGGTGTGAACTGGTAGAATCCCACCCCTGCTTAGAACATAGAACAAGAATCAGCTTATAATGAAGGACAGAATTTAAGAGATCTCCAAAGTCAGGCATGTGAACTATTGTGACTAAAATTTCTCTATTTGTAGATCACAAGGATGCACTAATAGTTTCCAGCCCAGCAGGTTGTGATAAAACTGTATATACTGGTAGTTGGTATAATTTTAACAATGTTTGAAAATGCATTCCAAATACCATTAGTCTATAATGACCATTTGTTCAGTGATTGTTCAAAGTTACAATGGTGCTGAACAAGTGTTACTTGACAACTAATCACTCCTCAAATTTCCTATTGTCCTAGCTCCTTCCCAGTGATCATCACTGCTCTTGGAGAAGCTCTAACTCCCCAGTTTGTCCCTTTGTAATTTCATTGGAAAATCTGATAGAGATAAAACTTAAAAATACAGCCAGATTTTCCTTCCCCTACCCTATATAGAGCTCCTACCCTATATAGATGCTGTCATTTGGAAAACCTGTGTAGGTGTAACAGAAAGCAAGTCGCTCTCGTGCACTGAAATACTTTTCTTGAACTCAAGAATATTTGTACAGGCATGTGCATTTGCATTGCATAAATCTGGATGGCCGCTATCTTGCAATTAAAAAGATGAAGAATTTGCTGCCATTTAGTGGCCAGTAGGTAATTGTCACCTAAGTGGCTGGGGAAGATAGTAGAGTGTATAAATGATTGGATGGAATGCCTGAAACTTCAGAGCTCCCATCACAATGGCCCACATTCTGCATAGGAATCAGTGGCAGATTTTACCAAATTCTACATCCAGCCAGAGAAAATTTCTAGTCGCTTCCCTTACCATGTCCGGTAAACATGGTAAGGGAAATGACTAGAAATTTTTGCTGACTGGATGTAGAATTTGATAAAATCTGCCACCGATTCTTATGCAGAATGACAATGGCACTGGATGGCCCTGTTTCATTATCCTTTTCATTATCCATCCCCAAGGGCACAAGCTGAGAAGTGTGTTTTATGTTGATTTGCTTTCTTCCCAACCAGGATGGGAGGAAATCAACTATCAGCCTTTTATTGTTAGAGTACAACATGTGTACAATAAGATTAGCTGAGCTTCCCTTCGTGCACCTCCTCCAACACAACTCACAGTGAAGACAGAAGTCTCTAACCCAATCCCAATCTTATTGCATCATGTGACCTTGTTGCACAATGTGCCAGCCCTGCAAGTCTGTCATACTATGTTGACATGAAGTTATTTTCCATTCAGGAGTCTGATAGCCCATGGGTAGAAACTGTTCTTCAGCCTGTTGGGCGGCTATGTGAATGAGCCCAAAGAGCTGTGAAATTGGGAAGTAGGAAATTAGAGTGTATCTTTGATGATCCATATCTACAGATCAGTGCTTTTTGGAATAGTTTTAAAAAGTAATATTTGCTTTAACAAAATATGGTTCACTCTAGCAAAAGCCCAGCAGGAAATTGATGAGCTTGTGGGAGCAAACCGTGCCCTCTGCATGGAGGATAGGATGAAGCTGTCCTATACCAGTGCAGTTCTTCATGAGATTATACGTTTTCAGCAAGGGGCCAATGAGACCTTCCCACGTATGACAACCCAGGATGTGAATTTCAGGGGACACTTCATTCCTCAGGTGTGAAAAATCAGACAAAGTCTGGGAAAAATTTTTGCATGCAGATATGTATATGTAGTTGCTGTACAATCTGTGTATATTTTCTGAACATCATTTGACGTTTAGCAATAGCAAGTAAACTTCACATATACCACTTCATAGTGCTTTACACCTCTATCTGAGTGATTACAAATTTATTTATTTATTTATTTGATTTGTCAATTGCTTACAATATAATAGATATAAGTATAAACATGAGTAAGCATACAGGAAATAGGTACGAATAAATGGGGACAATAGGACAGGGACGGTAGGCACGATGATGCACTTATGTATGCCCCTTTGCACTTATGCACATTGTCATTAAGTCATTATGTCAGCACATTGCCTCCAACAATCTGGCTCTTCATTTTACTGACCTCAGAAGAATGGAAGGCTGAGTCAACCTTCAGCCAGTGAGAATCGAAGTGCTGGCAGTCAGCAGCATTAGCCTGCAATACTGAATTCTAACCAGAGGTGGTATTCAGCAGGTTCTGACCAGTTCTGAAGAGCCAATACTGGAAATTTTGAGTAGTTCAAAGAACCGGCAAATACCACCTCTGAGTGGCCCTGCCCCTATCTATTCTCTGCCTCCTGAGTCCTAGCTGATCATCTGGGTCTTCTTTTGTTGCCCTGCACAGGAGAACGAAGCTGGAAAGCAGGTTAGTGGGGTGGGAAGGGAATGGAGATTTTACAGTATCCTTCCCCTGCCATGCCCACTAAGCCACACCCACAGAGCTGGAGTAAAAATTTTTGAATCCCACCACTGATTTTAACCACTGCACCATTGTGGCTCTTTAGACTAGTGGTTTTGGGCACTGGTCCAAAATGCTATAATCAAGAGCAGGCTCAAAATGCAACAGAATTTCTAGAACTTTGTAACTCTGAAAAATTAGCCACAAACGGACATATAGTAATAAACCTAATTTATATGTCATACAAAAAGGAACAATCAAAGGCCAAAGCAAAAGGCAATAGCCTCGAGCACATTCTATTAAATATCCCTTAACTAACACTCAAATAAGCAGGAACAGTCAAGGGGAAAAAAATCTCCCCAAATTCAGAGAAGGCTGTAAAACCAGCTTAATTTTCCCACTTCAGAGCAATGATAAAATTATTAATCTGGTAATGAAATGTCTGCAAGAAAAAATCCAAGCTGAAATGAAGGTCTGCCAGAAAATTGTGAAGGCCAAGTATAACATTATCGGTGAGCAACTGTAGTGAGCTAAGTATTGTCTCTGTCCAAGCCATCTGTATTGGTTTGGGATATTTTAATCCTCCAACCTCATTCTGGATAAAAATAATCATATATAAATGTGTCAGACAAAATAAAAATGATGCTGATGTGCCAAGGCAGCACAATAATAACAAAAGTAGGGGGCATTTCTAAACTAATTCAAAATAAACTATTTTAAACATGAAGAATAGAAATAATGTGTTGACTAGATAACTTTAAAGTTTTTAAACATTTCTTAATAACATCACTCCAATTTTTATGATTAGATTTGTTTTGTTAACATAGGCAATGGCAGTGCAGCCTCACAATTTAGAAACTTGAACTTCACTTGTCATTCAAAAGTTGTAAAATTTAATATGTGATTAATGCAGTTTACAGTGGCAAGACATAGTAGACAAATCAGTCTTGTTATGTTCATAATTTTCTGTAAGGTCTTTAAATATGTGAATATGCATTAGTTAAACACATTGTATAGTGACATATTGTAAATTGCATCAATATTACTTTTTATACTTTTCATAGAGACTCATTTTTGAAAAAATTAAGAACAGTCTGATCCTTTATGGGAAAAATCCATCTGTGCTCTCTGTATCTTATTGTCTCCATAAAGGGCACAATTGTTCTTCCATTGTGGGTTTCAATGCATTTTGATCCTCTCTGCTGGGAAGATCCTGAGAAGTTTGATCCAGGTCATTTCTTGAATGAGAAGGGTGAATTCCAAAAGAACAATGCCTACTTGCCTTTCTCTGCAGGTAAGAGAAGGGCTATTATTGATTTAGCGAACTGGGATCTTCAAGGTTGTTCAATTGCCCACTGAACTGTCACTTCACCCGATGGGTGCTGTGTTCTGCCTGTCCTTGCCTCTATCTATATTAGTTTCAAGATCAGTGTGTCAGAAGCATGCATGAGTAAATGATGAATTCATTGAGAGAATCTGATTAAATCATGAAGGAGAATGTTTAGTCTCTTGGAACCAGAAGAGACATGATGGCTGCTAATCAATTCCTTTACAAAAGGAGGGTTTATTTCAGTGTTGGTATGCTACCGGTTTGGACCAGTTCGACTCCAGCGATCAACTGAGATGAGGAAAAAAAAGCCTCCACAATTAGCTGAGAGGAGAAAGAAGAGAAAAGCGCAGGATCAACTCTCCCACCCACCCCTCTGCTTTTCTCTTCTTTATCCTCTCAGCTGATTGGTGCTGCAGGCCTCAGCTGGTGTAGGGAAAGCTGTGTGTGTGCGTTAGGTAAAGCATGCCCACCAAGCCACGCCCACCAAACTGGTGGTAAAACAATTTGAATCTCACCACTGGTTTCTTTCCTGGAAAAGCTACTAGTCGTAATATGAGGGAGGAAATAAATATGGACCATGCCAAAAGCAAAGAACTGGAGGGAGCTTAATCCTTTTTACTGTGTTCTGGATCCAGTTACCTCTCCCTACTTTCTATTGCCCCATGAGTGGAAGAAGCTGGAAGCAGGTAGGAGAGGCTCCTCAGTTACCCTGATGGTGGAGAAATTGGAAGGAAGGGTTAATGTTATGTCCCTAGTGGTGTGTGATCCAAATATATAGCAAGCCCTTCCCTCTGGTAGCTGATTTTATGATCCTAGAAAGATGCAGGAGATCTGATTATGGTTCCCTGGTTCCTATCTGGTTTGGTCTTAAAGAAACTGAAATCCTATTTAGTAAGGTACTCCAAAGACATTAAAGTATATGTCAATATCTTTTTCCTAGGTAGTTAACATCTCTTTATTTCATGATTACAATCACTATTCTTATTAAGTTTTGAAACAGAGAGATAAAATCTGTTACTGCTACAGTGTCATCTCTAGTTACTTGGGTTGGCATTGTCTATTGACAGAATCTTAGCTTTTTTAAAAAAAAAAACTAAACAGCAGAGTAGATTTTGTGCTCTCTGGGTTAAACCTCAAGAACAGTTTTCTTAAGCATTTCTCATTGCCAGTCATCAAAGTGGTTTTAATGGTTCTCCCTCAAAACCATTTCATGAAGCCCCATGGCCCTCTTACTTCACCTTAACATAATGTTCCTTGACTGGGCCTTATTTTAATTCACAATCTCTCCTCTGTTATAACTTCTCCAGCGGTTCCTGAAAAATATATGCTCAGTTTCCTCTGACACAGCTTTCCAAAATCTTTGGGAAGTGCTATGGGAATATATGCCATTCATTCACCAACTTTGTAAGCAAGCCCTTAAAAAGCCAGGGGATTCTGCTTAGATGCAGCTTTACAGAGCAAGTGATAGGCAGAAAAAGAAGAAAATTCATCAAAACACATCATGTGGCCTCTTTGCTTCAAGAAAGTGCACATTAAATGACTGGTCATTTCAAAAGATCCAGGTATTTTCCAAGCCATAAGGTGTTCTTTCTGAAATATTGTTTTTCACTTTCCACTGCTAATCTGAGATGATGACTACTTTCTGTGTC
This sequence comes from Notechis scutatus, assembly GCF_900518725.1. The sequence goes on along the minus strand of NW_020717062.1, from coordinate 190,958 downwards.
CCATAAAGATATTTGGTATGTATGTATGTTTTTATTTGATTTTTATAGCTACTCATCTCAATAAGTGGCTAATTAATTGTCTTTTTTGTTCTTTTCATAGGGAAGAGATCATGTCCAGGAGAGGGAATGGCTGATATGGAAATCTTCCTGCTCCTTACCATTTTGCTCCAGCATTTCACTTTTGAACTTATTTTAGATCCTGAAGATATAAACTTAGAGACCTTGTTTATGGACCTTAGGAAGAACGGAAAGCATCGTTATCTAAGAGCCATCAAACGTGACATTTAACTTAGCAACAGAAATAAATAATTGTCTCAAGTAATATTTTTTCCTAAATTTCTATTTTCTTTTTCACATCTGACAGCAACAGATCAGGGTCTAATTCATCAGCTTACAAATCAAGTCCAACTCTTAAGTCCTAGTATTGGATAGCAACTTGAGTTTGCACACCTATTATTAACCCATGAAATTTTTAAATGACTTAGACTTAGAATAACTTTATTATCACTTTAAATGTACACTAATCGGCATACATTAAAATGAAATTTCATTGTATGCAGCTCTCAAAGTGTCACCAGCTCCAATATACACTACATAAACATGACAAATAAATAAATAAATATGCATATACCCACATACCCACATATATTATTATAGGACACAGAGAAACAATACAGTCTAGTCCAGATGTATACATGTACATGGCGAGAAAAACAAATATTGTGAGTTTACCAGACAGATGGCATAGAGAACAAAGCTGTTACAGAATCTGGTAGTCCTGCTAGAAATACTTGGAAACCTCCTCCTAGAGGGGAGCAACAGAAATAGACTGTAAAGTTACAAGATAAGGAATGCGTTATTGTTAGTATAGGAGAAAACTAGAGAACAATGTTATTTGAAGATACCAGTTTGGCTTTCAACAATGGAAGCACTGGTTCACCCAAATGTTATTAACATGGGAAATATTGTTAGATTTAAAGACGTATTGAATGAAAAGGAGGAATTGAAAACTAAACAAGAATTGAGTGCTCAAAGGATTAACATGATATGGTATTCACAGGTGCAGATACATTCTAGATATAAGAAAGATGCTAAACTATATGGTTTCTATAAATAAACAACAGAATTAGATAAGATATTAACAGGGACAGAACAAATACTGATGAAAAAGCTGTATGTGCAGACATGTGCAGAGACAAAAAAAATATTGGACAAAAATACAAATGTGGTTGGAAAAGATCATAATACAGCATATTGATTTAAAACCAGAAATATTTTTGTTGGGAAAGGTGCTGAAACTTACAGTAAAGGAAATGCATATTTAATTATACATGTATTAACTGCAGCTAGAATTGTATTTGCACAAAATTGGGAAAAGTGATGAGATCCCAATGGATGAGAATATAATTAGGAAAATACTAGAATGTGCAGAAATGAATAGCCTAATGCTTGCTGTAAAGGAGAAAGAACAAACAATATTATGTGACATGGGAGCTATTTTATGGATGGTTGGAGAATAAAAACAGAGGTGAGAAATAAATGGAGATTAGTAAAATAAAGAATATGTGTTAAGATAGAGATGTAAATAATATGATGATTATTATTACTATGATTGTTAAGATTATTATACCTAATATAATACATTTTCATCAGAAGACATATTAAGAGTGAGAAATGAATAGCATCATAATGCTGATTATTATTATTGTAAGATTAGAGAATTACTATCAATGTAACAAATATTGTAAATTTTGATTATAATAGCACAGAGACATTTGTACTCAGACGACACACTGTTTAATGGAAGATGATACGTTCAAGTAAAAATAAAAATTCTAAAAAACTTTAAAAAGAAAAAAGAAATAGACCGTAAAGTGGGTGTGTGGGGTCTCTAACAATGCTTCATGCTCCAAGCACATACCCTGAATAACAGCAAGTGAGTTTTCTATAATCTTCTTGGCTGTCGTTGTCACTGTTTGTACGGACCTTCTATCTCAGTCACTGCTACCACCAAGCCAAAAAGTGATGCTGTTTGTTAAAACGCTCTCAATCGTGTCTCTGTAAAAAGTGGCCAGGGCAGAAGGAGAAAGATGTGTTCTCCTTATCCGATGCAGGAAATGCAGACGTTGGTTTGCATGCTTCACTAAGGATGATGTATGGGGACACCAATTCAGATTGTTAATTATCTGCACACCCAGATACTTAGTACTGTTGACCACCTCTACAGCTGCATCCTTGATAATGAGTGGAGTATGACTATGACGGCTCTTTCTAAAATCTACAATGATCTCCTTTGTTTTATTAACATTTAGAACCAGGTTATTTTTACTGCACCAGTCCACCAGAGCCTTCACATCTTCCCTATAAGTATCTTAATTGTTGCCTCACATAAGACCCACCACAGTCATGTCATCTGCAATACTTTACAATATGATTCCGGCTCTCACTGCCTCTCCCAACATCAAAGCCTTGGAAATGCAGGCAAAGCCACCATAGCGGTAGCGCCCAAGTTGCATTAGCATGCTCGCATCTCAGCACTGGTGGCAATGGGTACTTGCTGCAGCCATCCAGCAGAAACACGAGCAGCAGCTGCTGCCTTTCTTTCGAGGTCTTTAACACCTGACTTGCTTCTCCACTATTGCCACCTTCTCTTGCAGCACCTCCTTCTTCGGGTAGGGTGATTATGAACTAAACAAGCATGCTAAGGAAATTTGGGTGCTACCGCTGCGGCAGCTTTTCCTGTGTCTCTGAGGCTTCAATGTTGGGAGAGGCAGTGAGGGCTAGAGAAGCAGAGAGCTGTGCATGGCTCCATTTCCCTTTTCTTGCCTGCTTCCAGATGGGAGTGGGGGGGGGGGGGGGGGGGGAGCAATCCAAAGCTGGAGAATTAATGGGGAGAGCTGACAGTGGACACAGGGGGAAGGGGACTGTTGTTGTTGCCACTGCCTTTGTGTGTGGGAGCTGGTTGGTGCATGAATCTCAGGGACCTGACTCTGGGGTCCCTTGAAGAAGCAGAAGGCGTGAGAACTGTGCAGCCCAGATTAATTAATTGCACACATTTGAGAACATTTGAGAAACTCTTTCTTCAAGGACAAGAGAATCCTGGTGGTGCAAAGTGTTAAGTCTGGGTGGTGGGTCCCAAGAAGAGACGAGACTCGAAGTAGTGACAACAGCTCTTTATTAGGAAACCAGATAATGAGACAAATTCCCCCAGCCGAGGCAGCTCCTTTTATAGAGCTGGCTGCGGCTAGGCAGCCTATGACATGCATTTGAGCTTGCCGCGCTTGGTTTTACCCAATCGCGGCAGCCGAATAAGAACCAATCAGAACGCTTAGTTTTGTCCAATCACGGCCCGGCTTTTCCGGACCAATAGGAATGCAGGCCTACAAGCCTGCTAGTATGGAACACCCCTCCCCTCTTGGTTCCATCCAAGGGGCGGGGTAACGTAATCACGCAAGTAGGCGGGTCTTCGTACCTGCCTACTAGACTTGCGAAGTTCACAATGTCTCTGCTCACCATCGGGTTCAGACGGGCTCTGCATCGCTCTCAAGCTGCAAGATGGAACTGCCTGGAAGGGTGAGCCGGTCCTGTGGCTGCGACTCCCGCCTGGTGATTCCGGGTCGGTTGAGTCGCCTGCTCCGCTGCTCCCACCTGGGCTCTCTGGGCCGGTGGAGCTTGTCTGGCTGCTGCTTCCAGGCGAAGTGCCCGTCTGCCACGACTCCCTTCTGGCCGGTAAGTATTGTTGGTTTTTATTTAATGTCTGTGGGGGGTGTTCTACTTGTGCAGGTGTTCGTTCATTTTCTGAACTTGAGGTTTCCCCCCCCCCTCTGATTTCTTGGTTAGGGTCTATGAGGGGTGAAGTGGCCAGCCTGGATCTTAGCTGGTCAATATGACATTTCCATGACCTCCCATCGGTGGTCTCGAGCCGGTAGGAGCGGGGTCCTGTGACTTGGGTGATTTTTGCAGGGATCCAAAGTGGGTCCCCTGTAAAGTTTTTGGCAAATATGAGTCTCCTACCTTGAAGGCACGGTGCTGGCTGCTGGAACCCAGGGGTTTTTCTGGAGTGTAAGCAGGGTGGAGGCGGTCTAGAGGTGACCTGAGTCTTTTTCCCATTAGCAGCTCCGCTGGGCTCTTGGTGGTGGTATTTGGTGTGATATGTTGTAGAAGAAGCATCCTGGTGATCTTCTCGTGGATGTTGCCATGTTCCATTTTGTGCAGAGTTTTTTTTGTAAATTGAACCATGCGTTCAGCTCTACCATTCGCTGCTGGGTGAGCTGGCGATGTCAATACGTGTCGGATACCGCGGTCTGCCAAGTATTGTTCAAAAGCCAAGGCGGTAAATTGTGGCCCATTGTCAGAAACGATAACATCTGGCAGACCATGCGTGTTGAAGAGTCTATTTAATTTCTTGATGACAGCTTCCGTGGTGGTTGTCTTCATTGTGCTCACCTCGAGCCAATTAGAATACGCATCAACAGTGATTAAGAAGGTGTGCCCCTTGGTCGGCCCTGCGAAATCAATATGGATGCGCGACCATGGGCCTCTGGGTGTTTCCCATTCTAATGGTGGGGCCTTAGGGGGAGCCGAGCGAGTCTCTTGGCATCTGTTACAAGCGGCGACCCAGGTTTCAATTTGCTTGTCCATGCCTGGCCACCAAGCGTAGCTTCTGGCCAGGGCTTTCATGCACACAATACCAGGGTGCCCATCATGCAGCAATTCTAAAACTTTTTTCTGTAGTGTCTCTGGTATTACTACCCGGTCTCCCCACAACACGCAACCTCTTTGAGAAAAGAGTTCAGTTTGCTGGTTTTTAAACGGTTTAAAAAGTTCGTTTGGCTCGGTTTCTGGCCATCCCCTCTCCACCCAGCTGAGAACGTGCGCTAAGCGTCTGTCCTTCCTAGTTTCGTGGGCGATGTCTTGCGCGGTTACTGGTGGCATGGGGATCGTTTCAATTTGCAAGACTGGTAATGTGGGTGCTGGGTCCTCTTGCAAGTCTGGCAAGGGGGAGCGGCTTAAGGCGTTGGCGTGCGAGATTGTCTTGCCAGGGCGATGTATCAATTTGCAGCAAGAAATTCAGACCATCTTGTCATTCTAGGTGACAAGATGTGTGGAGTGGGTTTGTCACCCGCTAATATGCCGAGTAGGGGCTTATGGTCTGTGATAATGGAAAATGTCCTACCATAAATGTATTCGTGGAATCTCTTTACTGCTGAAACGATGGCGAGGGCTTCTTTGTCCAGCTGACTATAGGTCCTCTCTGGCTTGGACAATGTTCTGGAAAAGAATGCAACGGGGGCTTCCGTTCCATTTGGTAAAACATGGCTCAGGATGGCACCTACCCCGAAAGGCGATGCGTCACAAGTAACAGTCAGAGGTAGCGTTTCATTGTATTGCATGAGGACTGCATCTGAAGTCAAAAGGCTTTTTATTTGGTGAAACACGTGCTCTTCTCGCCATCCCCATATCCAGGAAGCCTTTTTATCGAGGAGTCTATGCAGAGGTTCGGCAACAGTCACTTTCTGGGGTAGAAAAACGTTATAGAAATTAATGAGTCCAAGGAAAGCTTGGAGGTCCATTTTGTTTTTTGGTCTGGGGGCGTTTTTGATGGCTTTCAATTTTTTGTCTGTGGGGTGAATTCCTTGTTTGTCAAGGAGGTATCCAAGAAATTCAACCCTTTCAGTGCATAACTGGCACTTTTCCTTTTTAACCTTGAGGCCAGCGTCTTGGAATTTCTGTAGGACCACCCTCAGTCATTTTTCCAATTGTTTTTTGGTAGGGGCTGCTACCAGAAGGTCGTCGAAATAGGGCACGACTCCTTTGATTCCCTGCAGTAATCTCTCCATTAGACTTTGAAAAATGCCCGGTGCGACGCTGACTTTGAACTGGAGCCGGTTACATTTGAACGCCCCTCTATGTGTCACTATAGATTGGGCTTCGGCGGTTTCAGCATCGACTGGCAGCTGTTGATAAGCTTGAGCCAGGTTGAGCTTTGCAAAGATTTTGCCACCCCCTAGTGAGTGCAAGAGATGCTGGACCACTGGCACTGGGTAGGTGCTCTGCTGCAATGCGTGGTTGAGGGTGGCCTTGTAGTCACCACAAATTCTCAGGGAGCCATCAGGTTTGATGGGGGTGACAATTGGGGTCTCCCAACGGGCATGATTGATGGGTTCTAACATGCCTTGCGCTATTAGTTTGTCTAATTGTTCGTCTATTTTAGGCTTGAGTGCAAAAGGCACTCAGCGCGGCTTGAGATGGATGGGAGCGATGTCAGGGCTGAGATTAAAGGAGATAGGGGACCCCTTGTACTTGCCTAGATGTTCACTGAAGACTTCTTGGAAGTCCTGGATGAGCGTTGCTTCCCAGTTTTCGTCTTCTGTGTGGTTGATGCCTGCCATCTCGATCCCCAACGATGCGAACCACTGCAACCCGAGTAGGCTGGGTCTGTCTTTATCAACGATTGTAAGTGGTAGGATGGTGGTGTGGTTTCTGAACGAAACTTGAAAATGTCCAGTGCCAACGACCAGAACGTGATTACCTTGATAGTCTCTTAATATTAGTTTCTAGTTGCTTAGCTCTTGGCGGCAGATGCTGGGAATTAGCCTTTTGATGGTCCTCCAGGAGACCATAGAGAGGGAGGAACCGGAGTCTACCTCCATGGTGCAAGGCTGATTCTCGACGTTGACCTCTACACATATCTTTCATGCGTCTATTGAAGAAGCGTGGCCGATGGTGACTGTTTGGTGCGTTTCTTCTCTTCTGGGTACCTCGATGAACTTCCTGGGTCGGCTGTCCCGGTTCCATCGGCTGTCATTATGGCGGTCCGGGTTTATGGTGGGGGTGCCATCTCTTCTTCTTGGGCTGTTTCCCCATCATCGGGGGCTGGAATTTCGTTTGTTACAGCATACTTTGGCAATATGCCCTTGTTTTTCGCAAAAATGGCAAACAGCATCCAGGAACTTGCATTCGGAACGCGGGTGATTTCTTCCACAGCCGGCACATTGGTAACTCGACTTACGACCGTGCCGGTCTCGTTGCTCGCTTTCCGACTGCAATCTGTGAATTTCTTCCTCTTCTTTGTCAGAAGGGGATTCGATGTCGCCGTGGTGGGTGGATGCTGCGTATTTGTCTGCTGCGCTTGTCGTCTCGCTGGTGGGTTGGCGGTCATTTCCATTTGAACGCCGCATTTGCGCCGCTGACTTACGGGTGGCCTTGGCTGCGGTGGCTTCGGCTACGGCGTCGGCGAGGGAGATGTCCCCTTTAGCCATCAGTCTGCTTTGGAAAGTTGGGTCTTTCAGGCCGAGGACGACTCAGTCACGCATGGCCTCGTCTAGATTGGCGAATCCGCACAAGCCTCCTAGGTCCCTCAGGTCGGCTATGAACTCTCTAACACTCTCGCCCTCGTGCTGATCCCTCTGGTAAAAGTCATGCCGACAGATGAGAATCGGCACCGCCGGGGCGTAATGATTCCGGAGGATGGGAGCTAGGGTATCCCAATCCATGGTCTTGACGTCTGTTGGCTTCGCGAGTGCCTTGGCCATTTTAAAAATGGCGGGTCCGCAGTGTGTCAGAAAGACCGCTCGCTTCTTGCTGCCGGTGGCGTCCTTCAGGTTGTTTGATTCCAAGAACATTTGGAAACGATCAATGTAGGACTCCCAGTCCTCGCTGGCTGGATTGAATGGTGCGGGTGGGACGGCGCTGCTGACCATCTTGCAGGTTGTCTATGCGCTATCTGCCACGTGCTAGTCACCTCTGTTGTCTCAGTATCCCATCCTCGTCGCCAGTGTTAAGTCTGGGCGGTGGGTCCCAAGAAGAGACGAGACTCAAAGTAGTGAGAACAGCTCTTTATTAGGAAACCAGATACTGAGACAAATTCCCCCAGCCGCGGCAGCTCCTTTTATAGAGCTGGCTGCGGCTAGGCAGCCTATGACATGCATTTGAGCTTGCCGCGCTTGGTTTTACCCAATCGCAACAGCCGAATAAGAACCAGTCAAAACGCTTAGTTTTGTCCAATCACGGCCCGGCTTTTCCGGACCAATAGGAATGCAGGCCTACAAGCCTGCTAGTATGGAACACAAAGCATAAAACATAATAAAAAATGAAATTGATTAATTATGTGCCATCAAGTCATTTTTACTCCTAGAGACCACATAGCTTTTCTCTCTTATGATCTATCCTTAAACTATCCTTTCAAGTCTCCTAACAATGAATTCAACCACCTTGTTACTGGTTCTCCTCTACTCTTACATCTTTCTCAGCATTAAAGAACTTTGTGAAGTATTATGGTGAATTATCAAAGTTACACTAACACAGGGATCTCCTATTCACAACTTCTAATGTTTACAAGCTCTCCTGAACTCCATTTTGCCACCTTCCTAAATATTGGGAGGGAAGGTGCATCCAGGATCTATTGGAAGGAGATTGTTCCAGAGGATATGAGCTGCCACAGAGAAGTTCTGACAATTTGCATCTTGCATTGAATTTCTTGCAAAGGTGAACTTTTGGCACCTCTATTGGAGATTTCAAACTGAAAGGCTAGTTTCCACTAAAGCACATAGGGCTATTTCTAGGTTAAAACACATAGCTTGGATTATTCTCTAGGGCCTACTGGTGATGATGCAGAGACTGTGGCTCCATTGTGACATACTGGCTGAAATTCTCACCTACCAACAAATGAATTGCTGGATTTTCAAGTATTCTTCACAACCAATCCCATATCCAGTGCACTGCAGTACTCCATATAATAAATGGCAAAATCAAGGTCCTGTAAAGGACCTTGGAATACTCATCTCTAATGATCTAAGTTCTAGAGCCCACTGTAACTACATAGCCAAAAAGGCATTAAGAGTTGTTAACCTAATCCTACGTCGCTTTTTCTCTGGTAATATCACACTACTAACTAGGGCATACAAAACATTTGCTAGACCAATACTCGAATACAGCTCATCAGTCTGGAATCCACATTACGTATCTGATATTAGCACAGTTGAGAAAGTCCAGAAATATTTCACAAAAAGAGTTCTTCACTCCTCTACTCGTTGCAGAATACCTTATGCCACCAGACTCAAAATTCTAGACCTAGAAAATCTAGAACTACGCTGCCTTCAGTCCGAAGTATGTGGTTCCATTGAGACTACCCATTGAGTGTGGTTGGTCAGTCAGTTATGAATCCATCTGGTGGTGATGCTGTTTATCCCACAATTTTCTGTTAGTAAGAAGTAGGTTGTGGTCTTTTTTTTTTTAAGATATAAATCATATCAGCCGTTTTCTAGTCCTCTGGTATTTCCCCAGTGTTTCTAGGATATTTGAATGATATGGTTCAGTGGTTCCAAGATCACGTCTGCCAATTTATTCAGAACTTTGGGATGTAATCCATCTGGTCCTGGAGATTTGAACTTGTCTAGAGTCAATAGGTGTTGTTTACCATTTTTTGCCTATTTTGACTTGTGTTCCTAATCTGTGCTTTACAATACTGTTTTTGATAGGTTGAACTGGTTTTTTCCTTTTCCATCCTGCTTCCATTTACTCAATGGATTGAAGACCTGATTACTTGATCCACTTTTTAAAAATATATATTAAACATAGCAATGTAGCAAGATTTCACCTGGGCAACATAGTAAGATTTTGGCTAATTCTGAAAAAAGTAGATCTCCATCTACTTTGTGAAAAAAGTAGATCTCCATCAGAAAACACTGGCTCCTCAGAATCCTTGTGACTATTTTGATTGCTTACTTAACAGGTCCAAGAAGATAAATATACACACAGTGTTGTTGCTTGTACATATTCAAAATATTGGAAAGAAAATAATATTTATCTTTATCCCTATGCCAGATTTTGGTATATTCTTATTTTCTGGATGTGGTGGCAACTGCTAAAGAATATAACTCTTATGATTTCCTGAATAAACTGAGCTCATACTCTGTGTGTTGGTGTATAGACATTTGAGTCCTTTTTGACTGACTCTGTGTTTAGTTTCTATATAACTTATATTGTGCCTGAGTTTCCCTACTTCTTTACCACCTGTTTGATTAGTGCATATAGTATGGCACTCATTAAAAGCTTGATTTTGCTTGACAGCTAGGTTGATATTCCTACCCACATAAATATCTATGTTACATGACTGATAACCCTATTAGTTTTAGATTGCTGGAGACAGAAATATTCTATGCCAATTAATGCACTGTCCCTGTTATTAAGTTTAAATGTTTCTCCAGAAAAATCTGTGAATTTAATACCAAGTAACTCAGTTCCTTTCTTTAATAGATGCAAACCTTCTCTTTTATACAGTTTTTCATTGGACCAACTGCAGACATTGTGACTAATATAACCAAAGCCTTCCCCTTTACATGACTCCTTTAGCCATACATTAAACTCTGCTACACATTGGCCTTTTCCTTTTTGTTTCTTATATACTCTGAAAAAGTAAGCCTACAGACTATCCTACTAAGTTCCTACTCCAAGCTCTGAGAATCATTCTGCAAAGAGAGTACATCTTTTGGGGAAAGATCATTCATGCCTAGATATACAATAGCATCAACATCACACTCCTTACTGGCATTCTTGGCTATCTTTAAAATATGCCTTTTGTCTCTACTGGCAGTAGCACATTGCAGACAACTGACCTCTTTCAAAACCTCCATATCCTTTCCTAAATTTATTATAAAGTGTTATAAAGGTGGCATTTTCTTTTTCTGATATTCTCAGTTGCTGCAATGGGTTTGTACTCATCTCAATAATGTTCTTACATAATTTACAACCTTGTGGGAGATTAACAGTTAACAGCTTTGGTAACAGCAGTTGTCAGTGTGGGTTGTTTTTCAATAGACTACCTATAATCTATACAAATCCAACATTTGAG
>NW_020717062.1:140998-180096 GCF_900518725.1 Notechis scutatus | reverse complement strand
ATTGAAAAACAGGTCATGCAGCTAATGGTTATTCATACAAATGACCTAACCTCTCTTTTGCAATTTTACTATAAAAATACTTTAAAATGAAAAGTGATACAAAAATACCTCTTTTAACCCCAACATGCTTATCTGACTATAAATCTATTATTGATGAATAGAGGTAATGTGGGATGGTACAATGTCAGTGGACAAAATGGTATAATAATAAATTGTAAGTATATAAGTAAATCTCTTTCCTAGATTTCTTCTGTGCCTTAGTTACTAATTGCACTATAGTAAAGCATTTCATGCTTCTCATGTGTCTACATGATTGTGCAATAGAAGCTTCTTCTCTGCTCAAATAATACATTTCCTAGCGATAAGCGATCAGAGTTTCTTCCACTAGGATTCATGTACGAAAAATGCACAATTGTAGAAATCTCCCATATGATACTGTTGTCAGTCTTTAATTAAATGTAAAACTAACAGTCTCTCGTAGATGTATTTTGTACATAGATTCTTATTTGAACTGTGGAGCATGAATAACATTTCCACTAGTAAGGAAACTGACAGATAAGGATGTTGCCTTTGCCCTCCTTTTCTTCCTAGAAAATATTATAGCTCAAACCACTTAGATACTATTTTTATGGAGTTGATGCAAGGTATATAAACTATTAATCTTATCTCTTAGAGAAGACTAATAAAATTTGACAACTACATGTCATCATCTAGTAACTTCCTTGTTCTATTTAAGAATGTTATCGACATTCTGCAGTAATAAATCAGCTTCAACAGTTTCGGTACATGCCAGACCTCACGTACCGTGTTTCTCACAAAATAAGGCCGGGCCTTATTTTTTTTTGACCCCCGAAAAACCAGCTAGGCCGTCTTTTCGGGGGTGACTTAATTTCCCCCCCTCCTTGCATCCTCGGGTTGGGGGGGCGGTGACAGCTTGGATGTTCGGGAGACCTTCCATCACCGCTGCTTTTCCTTCTCCCTTGCTGCTGTGGCGTTACAGTAACGCCGCAACGTTTGGCGCAGCCACGTGCGGCCAGTCAGGGCACCTCCCTGCAACCGGAGCCCTGAGGAGACACTTGGCTTCAGGTGCTCCTGTGGCCGCCTTCCCTTTGCCTTCGAAGGTAAAGCGAATTATTTTAAAAACCTCCGCTCATCCCATCAGGGCCGCGTTGGAGCCATGCGAGGTGGGCAGAGCCGGGAAAGCGAGCCGCGGGTGTTTCCTGGTTCTGCCCAGCCCGTACGGCTCTGCCGCAGCCCTGGAGGGATGAGCGGAGGTTTTTAAAATAATTCCCTTTACCTTTGAAGGCAAAGGGAAGGCGGCCACAGGAGCGCCTGAAGCCAAGTATACCAACAACAAAAGGCAAATCCTCAAGGTGGGCTGGAGGGAGGTGGCTATGTGCCCCCCGGGCTGCTTCAATGCAAGGTCCTGACTTGCAGCATCCTGCCATTGCCGCTGCGTCCTTTTCGCCGCCGCCTCCCTCTCCAACTGCGAAACTCGTGTGCTTCGCCAAACGCTCCGAGCGAGGTGAGCTCTTTCATACATAGAGAGAGAGAGAGAGGGAAAGATGCCGGCTGGCTCTTTTCTCTAGCCGAGGCTGACAGGAAGTGCCTCCAGGGTCGTGGCAGAGCCGTGCAGGCTGGGCAGAGCCGGGAAAGCAAGCCGCAGGTGTTTCCTGGTTCTGCCCAGCCCGCATGGCTCTGCCACGGCCCTGGCGGGATGAGCGGAGGGCCCGGTGGGGAGGCACTCGCTGCCTTGGTGACATTTCAGGTGCCTCCGCCGCCTCCTCGCCCATCGCAGGCGGTGGCAAGTGGCGGTGCTTCGCTGAGAGAAAAAGAAGACAGCGCAGCCACCTTGCTTGCTTTCCCACCTGCCCGCCCCAGACGGCCTCAGGAGCGGCGGCAGTGGCAGCAGGCGCGCACACTCCTGCCGGCGAAGGGAGGAGAGGCGAGGAAAGAGAAGAAAGTGCGGCAGCAGCGGCTGTCACATTATCGTCTCATAGCGGGGCAAGGCTGGCAAGCTGAGGTGGCCGCACCAGAGAGCATCGCTGCCGACCCCGTCGTGAGGATAAAGGAGCGGGATAGAGATTCAGTCAGATGTCAGCCTCAGCTAAAGAAAAGAGCCAGCCTCTTGGAGCATGCCGGCGTCTTTCCCTCTCTCTCTCTCTCTCTCTCTATGTATAAAAGAGCTCGCCTCGCTCGGAGCGTTTGGCGAAGCACACGAGTTTCGCAGTCGGAGAGGGAGGCGGCGGCGAAAAGGACGCGGTGGCAATGGCAGGATGCTGCAAGTCAGGACCTTGCATTGAAGCAGCCCGGGGGGCACATAGCCACCTCCCTCCAGCCCACCTTGAGGATTTCCCTTTTGTTGTTGGTATACTTGGCTTCAGGCGCTCCTGTGGCCGCCTTCCCTTTGCCTTCGAAGGTAAAGTGAATTATTTTAAAAACCTCCGCTCATCCCGCCAGGGCCGCGGCAGAGCCGTGCGGGCTGGGCAGAACCAGGAAACACCCGCGGCTCGCTTTCCCAGCTCTGCCCAGTTCGCACGGCTCCGGCGCGGCCCTGATGGGATGAGTGGAGGTTTTTAAAATAATTCACTTTACCTTCGAAGGCAATGTGAACGAAGACCTCCATATAACATTATCAGGTAGAAACATCTGAACTAAACAGACTATGGAATAGGAAACAACTGTAGAGAAGTACAATCCAGTCAGATGGAACACAGCTGCAGATTCTGGAAATTCCCATAAATTATTAGTATCAAGTGTACAAGTTAAAATTAGGAAAACAAAAAGTGTGAATGTATCATCAACATATGATCTGAAGAACATTCAGTCAGAATGTAAATGTCACCCTTACTTTCTGATTGTGCTACAGCAGAGGTGTCAAACTTGATTTCATTGAGGGCCACATCAGAGTTGTGTCTTACCTTGGGGGGCAAGATGGGCAGGTCCAGGGTAGGCATGGCCAGCTCAACGTCATTTTGCCCCCAACAATCTGGGTCCTCATTTTACGCACCTCAGAAGAATGGAAGGCTGAGTCAACCTTGAGCCTGGTGAGATTCAATCTGCCAATTTGTAGACAACCAGCAGCCAGCAGAAGTAGCCTGCAGTACTGCACTCTAACCACAGGACCACCACAGCTTTTCTCTAATTGAGATGAAATAAAATACATCTCTGATCGTTTGCTCTTCCATCTTCTTAACACCCTCTTTAGTCAAAGAGTAGATTTTTTGGTAAGTCATTGAAGAACTGCTGATCAATCAGGAATCCTAAAAATCAGAAAGCTTTAGCTACTCACAGTAAAGTAGACCAAGCTATAAATAACTAAAAACTTCCTAAATCTTTGTAGGTATTTTTCAGAGCCTGATGTTTTTGAATTGGAATTTAAGCAAAACTACTAAAAGTTGTTTGAAAAACAGAAAGCAATTTTTATAAAATAAAACTCATCATTTAAAGGCCAGACTATTTCTGCTGAACCTATTTAACAATAGTTAAACTACATACACAAGACGTTAACTTATATTTTTCCTTCCATTAAAACTGAAAAACAATGGAGGCTTGCTTGTCAAAAGGAGAAGAAACTTCAATCTTTTAGCTAGGAAAGCCAACACATGCATAATTAAGAAGTACTTAGAAAGTGCATAAAATGAATTTAAAACATTGTGAGTTCAGAATAAAAAAATTATTCTAAGAGTTTGAGCCTGTATATGCTCCACAGAAAATAGTCCTCCTTTTGCCATTGTCAATTGTATCTTTATTCCAGTAGTCCAAGAAACAATCATGGATGGAAACTGAAATCTCCAGATGGCATTTAACTTGAATTACTATTGCTTCCAACAGGCCAGCTTGATATATTTGTATATACATGTGTATGTGTATATGCTTGTGCATGCGTATGCAGATATGTATGTGTGTCAGCCTTTCTAGGCAAGTAGGGATTTTAGGTATAAACCACGTTACTCACTTTTGTGGAGTTAAGATAACAGTTTATTTACATCCAAGTCAGCGACAACAAGAAAATATCTGTATAAAGCCAGTGCTGACAGCAACTGCCTCTCAGCACCTTTTATTGCAATAATCCACCCTTCGTAATTAACCTAACATCTGCCCTCCCGGCTAAATCCCCACGCTTCCTCCCCATACTCCTAATCGCATCTATCATCCCATTCCCAATTAATGCAACCCTAAACCACCGCCTCCTCCCCACAGCTATAGCCGCTCTCTAGCATTATTCAAACCAACTTCCTTTTTCTGTCTTAAGTGCTTCATCACGATCCCTCTAACAGTCTTTGCTCCAGGTGGAGTTTGTCCCTGCTACATTCCTATCTATCTATTCACCTACTCCCCCCTAATGTTCTGCAAACAGCCAGCATGCATCGACATAACAATCCTTCATTTTGACTGGAGTTCATCACGTGCTATCAGTTTCTACAAGAGCTTTTGCTGCTCTTCTCAACGACCTCACCATCATTCATCGACCTAACCGACCCGCAGTTCAGTGAACTCCGTTTTGGGCTTCATGGTGAGTGTGGAAATGTTGAAGCCTGATAGGCTGCGCACTCTGCCATGACATCGTCTGCAACATAAGAATACAAGTAATATCCCACACTTAATTTATCACATCTCTCCCACCTGCTTTCATGGGATGCGATCTATGAAATCTGTTTCATAACTGAGGCGCTGACACATCAGAACAAGGGACCCACAAGGCATCCGTGATAGGGTAACCATGCCATCAAACCAAATATTGTAAAGTTCCCCATCTACAGAGGGAATCAAGGATGTTTGCAGTCTTTGGTTTTGTCTAGTCATATCGGCAGGTTTCAATAAACTGATATGGAAAACAGGATGAATTTTTTTGAATCGGGAAGGTAAATGGAGAAATACGGTAACAGGATTTATTATCTTACTCACTGAAAATGGTCCTATATATTTCGGGCCTAGTTTTTTACTAGTTAACCCTAGATTTATGTATTTAGTTGAGAGATATATCCAATCTCCCACCTTATATTGAATTTGTGAGGATCAACAACCTCGCCATCATTCATCAACTTAACCAACCTGCAGTTCAGTGAACTTCATGTCGGGCTTCATGGTGAGTGTGGAAACACTGAAGCCTGACAATGTGTATGTGTATATGTGTCAGGATTCCAAGTAATACACCAATTGCAAACAGAACTCTGAGGCAAGCTGGTTCCTCAAAGAACAGTTTTATTTGGAATATCAACCTGGTATAAATTGGTGGAAAGCCAACTCTGAATGTTTCCATGCTCTCCACCACATTAAAAAGTAAAAGCTTCCTGTTTTCTCAAAACAATAAATCACATTGTCCAATCTGGATATCAGCTGGTTGCCTGATTATGTCTCTCCCCCTCCTCTGGCCAGTCAGCCATTGGAATGTCTCTGATTCATCAGAGAGCTGTTCTATTTTTGGCTACAAACCCCATCTGTCGCTATCCACCTTCAGCTCCTAGCTGTGTTAGCCTGAAGCCATGTGAAAAGAAACCCTGATAAGAAAAGAAAGTGGTGCAGCCAGATCAGGCTTGACAAGTCTTAAATCTCAACTTACAACCATTAATTTGGTGACTGTTCAAAGTTATAATGGCACTGGAAAAAATTACTTCAAACTGTTTTTCACACTTAAAACAATTGCAGCATCTGAAGTTCCATAAGTTTTTCCAACTGCTTGTCTATCAAATTTGTGGTCTCAATTAATCTTTGAAGCCCCCTGAACCAGTATTTCTGTATTTCAGACTACAATTTTCTAACTTTTTTATATGTCCACAAACATGATGTCTCCTCTTGTTTTTCACATATCCAACATAAATTTGAGCTGCCTTTATATATTCTAGACATTTTTTTCTGGTAATATATACCAAAAGTACATCATTTTATAAAAAAATATCTTTAAAGTTATAAAGCAGTATATATTTCAATCCTTTCTGTCACATATTTTCCTATAATTACATATACATATTATAAACCCATTTTAACCCACTTTATTATAACATCACTTTTTCTTCTGTTTCAAATTTTAATAAAAATGTAAATATTTTAGCAATTACATGTTCATCATTTGCACACAATTATTTTTCAAACTCAGTCTTACAATGTTCAGAGCCACAAATTATTTTCATACTTGAAATCTTTCCCATAATTACAATTAAGAGACATCTGAAAATAATATTTATTTTATTTTATTTATTTATTTTGTCAAGCGATTATAAGATAACAGGCATAAGTATAAACATAGTTATGAATACATGAAATGGATACATATAAGAAAATAAAAAGAAACAATTGGACAGGGATGGTAGGCACGTTGGTGCGTTTATGCACACACCCTACAGACCTCTTAGGAAAGGGGTGATGTCAATAGTAGACAGTCTAAGGTTAAAGTTTTTGGGGTTTGGGAAGAAGCCACAGAGTCAGGTAGAATATTCCAGACATTGACCACTCTGTTGCTGAAATCGCATTTCCTGCAATCAAGTTTGGTGCAGTTTACCTTGAGTTTGTATCTATTGTGTGCTCATGTATTATTATGGTTGAAGCTGAATTATTCATTGATAGGTAGGACATTGCAATATATAATTTTATGTACTTTACTTAGATCAGACCAAAAGTGGCATAGTACTAGGTTTTCTAGGTCTAGAATTTCAAGTCTGGTGGCATAAGGTATTCTGCAATGAGTAGAGGAGTGGAAAACTCTTCTTGTGAAATATTTCTGGACTTTCTTAATATCAGATATGTAATGCAGGTTCCAGATGAGCTGTATTCAAGTATTGGTCTAGCAAATGTTTTGTATGCTCTAGTTAGTAGTGTGATATTACCAGAGAAAAAGCGACGTAGGATTAGGTTAACAACTCTTAATGCCTTTTTGGCTATGTAGTTACAGTGGCTTTGTGGGAATAAAACTTTGGATTGGATTTGGGTAATGATTAATCTAATGATTTGTACTTACATGCTTGTTTAAAGGTCACTAAGATAGTGCAAGGAAACTTCTTAATGAGAACGGCAAGAACAAACACAAGGAATAAGGAAGCGGCTCAGACGACTGTAAATAAGTCTGTAATATACTATTGTAAACCATCCTGTGATTATGCTTGCTATGTTTACCATGTACTAAAATCTCAATAAAAGGGAGCGCTGAATTTTGCTCTGGGCTCTCATCCCGAGAACACTTGCTTGTGTCTCATTTTTCCATGAGAGACCACCACATGGCTTTAGCACTTAGATCATTAGAGATGAGTACTCCAAGGTCCTTGACAGATTTTGGATCATCAACAAAGTCTTGACTATTCAGCTTGTATTTTATTTTCTGATTTTTTTTGCCAATATGTAAGACAGAGCATTTATTTGTTGAGATTTGAAGTTGCCATTTGTTTGACCATTCTGATACATAGTCAAGGTCTTTTTGAAGGGTAGCAGTATTGTCTGTGGTGTTGAATAGCTTTACATCATCAGTGAAGAGAACACAGTTGCTCTTGATATGATCACAGAGGTCATTTATGTAGAGTATGAAAAGAGTTGGTTCTAGAACACTGCCTTGGGGGACACCACTGTTGACAGGTACAGAATTTGATAGGACGCTCCCAATTTTGACCATTTGTTGTCTGTTTGACGGGAATGCTTCTATCCAGTAATGCAGGTGTCCAGAGATACCATAAGATTTTAGTTTTAGGAGTAGTTTGTTGTGTACCACTGAATCGAAGGCTTTACAGAAGTCTATGTAGATTGTGTCTATTGCTTTGCCCTGATCGAGTTGTATAGTCCATATGTTTTTGCAGTGTAAGAGTTGCAGATTACATGATAGTTTTTTTCTAAAACCAAATTGTTTATTAGAGAAAAAGGTTGTTTGTTTCTAAGTGGAGGATGATGGATTGGTTAATAATTGATTCCATGACTTTACAGGTGACACAGCATAAAGAGATTCGTCTGTAATTTTCAACTAGGCTGGGGTCTCCCTTTTTGTAGATGGGGATGACCATGGCTTATGACCATAGTTTTGGCAAGGAGCTGTAAACCTGAGAACCCACCACTGCACATGCCTTTAACAGATCAGCCAGAGTAACCTCACCTCTAGCCACCAAAGGCTGTAAGATACGCTTGCAGTCAGCGTTTGCATTTTCAACTGCCAATCTCAGCAAAAGTTCTTTTGCTGCTTCCTCATTTGAAATTTGCCGGGTAATAGCCAATTGTAGCCTTTCAACAAAATCGTTATAAGACGCAGATGCTGTTTGTTTAATTTGAGAAAAGGACCGTGCCGGGGTTCCCACATCCTGGATGCGGGACAGCGCCCCAAGGACAGCTGCCATAACCACGGGAAATACATGATCAGGCAAATTAGTAGCTTGATCAGCAGTGGATTCAAACTGACCTGCCCCATAGATTTGGTCTGGCGTATACATCCCCCCAGAATTCCGTCCCCTAATGATAGCTTCCCTTTGGTATTCTGAATCAAAAACCACATATTGAGTAGAACTCAATATCATTCTCATTAAATCTTTGCAATCATTAGGAATCATGCGTGAGGTAGCCAAACTTGTCAAAAGTCCTTTTGTAAAAGGACTTTGAATACCATAATCTTTAACAGCTTTCTTGATTTCCCTAAGTACTGCCAATGGAATCGGGACCCATTCCGTCTGCAGGTTGCCTTGAGCATCCACTTGCCTATTAACTGGAAACAAATTCATCTGGGGAATCTCATCAGGTTCTAATTTCCCCTCATTGAAAGCTTGATGCATCATTGCTTGTACTTTTCCCATTTGTGGCTGGGTTTTCTCCTCTATAGGAGTAGGCGCTGTTGGGGATGAGAAAACATACTCCAGCTTTGGAGTTGGGGGGTGCAACACAACTTCTTTATAAGGAGGAGGTTCTGCTAAAGGTTTTAAAAGAGGTTGTTGCTGGGTTTCTAAAGCAGTCATAACAACCTTCCAATATGTTAAAATTTCAGCTGTTGCCCGTGGCTCTTCATGAAGGATAATTCCAATTTTCCTCCACGTGTCTAACTTTAAAGAGCCCTTCTCTGAGTACCAGGGGCATTGCCGCCAGATCTCTTGCAGCAGATTTTTCACATTATCTTTTGAAAGAACTATATGCTCCCCTCCAGAAGGTTTAAAGAGAAAGAGATTTGTCCTGACTAACTTCAGCAGTTCACTAACATGACGTTCCTGTGACTGAGAAAGTTTTTCCCCCATGTTCCCTGAAAAATCCTATTGTCCAGCAATATTTAAGTACGTACTTTACCTATTCCAGGTGAGGAAACACAGAGGTCTGGACACGTACCACCTGCAGTGGATCACGTCGGGGTCACCACTTGTGGTGGTCTCCCATGGAAAGAATGAGACACAAGCGTGTGTACTCGGGATGGGAGTCCAGAGCAATTTCCAGTGCTCCCTTTTATTGAGATTTTAGTACATAGTAAGCATAATTACATTGTGGATTACAATAATTAGATATAGTACACAGACTTGTTTACAGTTGTCTGAGCTGCTTAATTGTTTCTAGTGTTTGCTTTTAATTTCCTTGCTTTATCTCAGTGACCTTTAGGCAGACATGTATGTATAAGGTCTTAGATTAATCATTACCCAATACCCAAGTCAAAGTTTATTCCCACATTATTTCAATTGTGGCAACTTACTGTGAATTGAGGAAGTCTGTAGTGATTCTCAGTCATCCAGGTCATGGTTATCCCAATAAGGTACATTTTCAAGAGGCAATTGGACTTTTCTTGGAAGATGTTTTGCTTCTCATCCAAGAAGCTTCTTCATCTCTGACTGGATGGTGAGGAATGGAAGGATTAATATACTTTGCAGACAGCTGGTTTTTTGGATTCTTTCAGAGAGTTGTTGAGACCACATGGAGGTTTATCTGTATCCTCAGGATCATTTGAGTAGTGCTCCTGGTTCCTATAGTCTGCAATTTTTCTGGAAATCCATTCATTTTCCCACACCATTCAAAGGGTGTTCATCCCACATGGCATAGCTAAAAGTCTGTGAATTGACAAATAATCTATTAACCACCAAATTAATTTGGAATTTTGGAACAACAAGCAAAAATGAAACCTGGAGTTTTGCAGAAATTTTAACCTTGAAACATAATGGTTTGGAACTGTAGGAAGTTAGCACCCACACCTCTCCTAGAAAATTGAAATATCCTAAGAAATATTAAAAAGGCAGAATATTTCCTCTAAAAAGAGTAGAAACTCAGAAGCAGAAACTCACCTCAGAAGCAGAAGCTCAACCCCACCTTTTTTAAGGCCTGGGCCAGAACACTTTACATAACAAAGATCTCCAGGTAAAGCTATAGTAATTGCTCAAAAGCCCTTTCAGTGCATCATCATCCAGCAAGGCTCAACCAAGCCTGGAACTCAGGACAGCCTACAGAGTTGCCACTGCATGGCCCCATAGGAGTCTGACAACCAATTAGAAAAAAGCTTCAATTCAAATCTCAACAAAGGTTATAAAACCCAGGCACTCTCAGCATATCAGCCTTTTCTTGATCTTTTCCTTCATCTTGAAGCATGTGATCATCCTTTTTCACTTTGGAGCTTCAAGCCATGTGGTCCTGTCCACCATTAAACCTTCCAAACAGCCTCCATGTTTCCAGTGTCTTTTTCCCCACTTGGAACTGAACCCAGAAAGATATTTCTTCCAACAGAACCATAAACCTCACTTCAAATAACTGGAAATTTCTACAGAATGGCTTCAGATCATACTAGAAGTTGGGTTTGCCCTCAGTCATATCACAACACTATTTTTGCTAAATTGTTCCTTATTACAAAGTCTCATATTAAAATATAAAAAGAAGGGATAGATTTTATATTTGCATATTGCAGTTATAAGCAATAACAGATCGTTCTACTGAATCAAATTGCATTGAATAAACATTATAATGTTTCTGTGCCAGTGGCGGTATTCTACCAGTTCAGCCCGGTTCAACTGAGTCGGTAGTACCAATGAGCAGTGGAGACAGAACCAGTTTTCTCCGACGCTGTGCTGTTGAGCCCACCCACCCAGGCTCTCATACTAACCTTTATTCCCTGCTTTTGAAGCACAGCTGCTTTACACGGCACAGCAGATTGCTGCACAGCAGCTGCTGAAGTGACAGGGAGAGTGCAGGATTGCAGGAGGTGAGTCAAAAAGCCTCTGCGCCTGTGCAAAGTGCATGTTTGGTGTGCACATGTGCACAGAGTGTGTGCATGTACACAAAGCACGCCACCAAACCAGTGATAAATTTTTTTGAAATGCACCACTGTACACAATGGGACATAGTACAATGAAGTTCCGATGCACTGCTCTTCAAACAGAAAAAGAAAGAGGAAAAAAACCCACCAAGCAATGTCACCATTCCAAGGATAAGAATAATAATGAGAATAATAATACACTGCTCAAAAAAATAAAGGGAACACAAAAATAAGACATCCTAGATCTGAATGAATGAAATATTCTTCTTAAATACTTTTTTCATTACATAGTTGAATGTGCTGACAACAAAATCATACAAAAATTATCAATGGAAATCAAATTTAGCAACCCATGGAGGTCTGGATTTGGAGTTACACTCAAAATTAAAGTGGAAAAAACACTACAGGCTGATCCAACTTTGATGTAATGTCCTTAAAACAAGTCAAAATGAGACTCAGTAGTGTGTGTGGCCTCCACGTGCCTGTATGACCACCCTACAACGCCTGGGCATGCTCCTAATGAGGTGGCGGATGGTCTCCTGAGGGATCTCCTCCCGCACCTGGACTAAAGCATCCCCCACTCCTGGAAAGTCTGTAGTGCAATGTGGCGTTGGTGGATGGAGTGAAACATGATGTCCCAGATGTGCTCAATTGGATTCAAGTCTGGGGAATGGGTGGGCCAGTCCATAGCATCAATGCCTTCGTCTTGCAGGAGCTGCTGACACACTCCAGCCACATGAAGTCTAGCATTGTTGTGCATTAGGAGGAGCCCAGGGCCAACCGCACCAGCATATGGTCTCACAAGGGGTCTGAGGATGTCATCTCAGTACCTAATGGCAGTCAGGCTACCTCTGGCGAGCATATGGAGGGCTGTGCAGCCACCTAAAGAAATGCCACCCCACACCATTACTGATCCACTGTCAAACCGGTCATGCTGGAGGATGTTGCAGGCAGCAGAACGTTCTCCACGGCATCTCCAGACCCTGTCACGTCTGTCACATGTGCTCAGTGTGAACCTGCTTTCATCTGTGAAGAACACAGGGCGCCAATGGTGAATTTGCCAATCTTGGTGTTCTCTGGCAAATGCCACATGTCCTGCACGGTGCTGTAAGCACAACCCCCACCTGTGGATGTCAGGCCCTCATACCACCCTCATGGAGTCTGTTTCTGACCATTTGAGCAGCCACATGCACATTTGTGGCCTGCTGGAGATCATTTTGCAGGGCTCTGGCAGTGCTCCTCCTGTCCCTTCTTGCACAAAGGCAGAGGTAGTGGTCCTGATGCTGGGTTGTTGCCCTCCTACAGCCTCCTCCACCTCTCCTGATGTACTGGCCTGTCTCCTGGTAGTGCCTCCATGCTCTGGACACTACGCTGACAGACACAGCAAACCTTCTTGCCACAGCTCGCATTGATGTGCCATCCTGGATGAGCTGCACTACCTGAGCCACTTGTGGGGGTTGTAGACTCCGTCTCATGCTACCACTACAGTGAAAGCACTGCCAGCCTTCAAAAGTGACCAAACCATCAGCCAGAAAGCATAGGAACTGAGAAGTGGTCTGTGGTCACCACCTGTAGAACCACTCCTTTATTGGGGATGTCTTGCTAACTGCCTATGCTTTCCACCTGTTGTCTATCCCATTTGCACAACAGCATGTGAAATTGATTGTCAAACAGTGTTGCTACCTAAGTGGACAGTTTGATTTCACAGAAGTGTGATTGACTTGTAGTTACATTGCGTTGTTTAAGTGTTCCCTTTATTTTTTTGAGCAGTGTATAATCACAGTGTATTTCACATTCCATTTTGAATACATAGTGAAAAAAGGGTCTTGAGAATTTACAAGGTTGATACTTTATGTACAAAGCTATTATAGAATCTAGTTGTTCTGCTTCAGAAGGTAACAATGAAAAGCAATTATGATGTGTAGAGCCCCTAACAATACTGTGGACCCTGGTCAAGCAGCGGTGCTTATATGCCATGTCCTATATAGTGGCTAAGACACTTAGCTTGTCAATCAGAAAGGTTGGCAGTTTGGCGGTTCGAATCCCTAGCACCGCATAATGGAGTGAGCTCCCATTACTTGTCCCAGCTTTTGCCAACCTAGCAGTTCGAAAGCATGTAAAAAATGCAAGTAAAAAAATAGGGATCGCTTTGGTGGGAAGGTAACAGCATTCCATTCACCTTCAGCATTTAGTCATGCTGGCCACATGACCATGGAGATATCTTTGCACAGCACTGGCTCTTCAGCTTTGTAACGGAGATGAGCACTGCCCCCTAGAGCTGGAAACAACTTGCACGTATGTGTGAGGGGAACCTTTACCTTATATAGAAGGAAGTGAACATCCAATAACCTGTTCTGCCATCCTATCCACTCTCTCTGCACAGCCTTTCTGGTCAAAACAGTAATACTTCCAAACAAGCAATACTACAATATGACAGGATGCTTTTAACTATCCCTTTGTGGAAAGTGGAAAAGGCATGGGAAGTAAGATATGCTTTTTAAATATAATTCAAAAAATGCAGGTATTGTTGTGCTTGCTTCACCAGTGTTTCACAGTTAAGAGATCAAGCTTCTTATTAGCTGCACTCCCAGAAACTTAATACTACTAACACCTCCATGGTTGAATCATTAATACACATATATCACTGTGCCTCCTTTTCCTGAAATTGATGATCTCTTTTGTTTTTCCAAGTTGTTCATTTTACACTAGTTCACTAATCCCTCTACACCAGGGATTGTCAAACTTGTGTCTCATTGGCCAGATGCGTCACATGCTGGCCATGGCCAGCAAAGAGGAAAAAAGGCATGATACATCACGTGATGACGCCTTGATGGAGTGATTTTGACACCCCTGCTCTACACTCTTTTTGTAAGCACTATCATTATCATCCTAAAAAGGCCCACTTTTTCCACTATATGGTTAGTAGCAAATCTTGCACAACAGGGTGAACAATAATGTCACAATACTTGTTTTGATAACTGATGCACCATTTTAAAAGTATCATAAGGGTATAGCTAAATTTGTTTTGAAGAGGAAAAAAATGTGACTGGTCTGACCTGTACCATTTCTGATGTCTGTAACAAGAAAATCCAGTTCTAGCCTTGCAGCTTTAGTGGAGCAAAGAGAGAGCAGTAGTATAAAACCAGATGTTCGTGTAAAAAGGAAACATTTGGGACTAATACTATGGAGGACAAGTCTCAAGTAGATTGCTGAAAGGTATGTACACTGTGATCATTCCACAAGTGGTATAATAATGTTACTGAGATTTCAGACTGTCTTGTAAATGCAAATTTATCTTTCACTGTTGTTTGCCAAAACTTAGTAAATGATGCACATCTTTAGATTCAATATCAGACTAAATGCAAAGATGTTATTGTTTTGGTTGCTTTATTGGATTGCTGTCATTTTGGCAGATTGCTAAATGCATAAATATGCCCAATTCTTCTGAATTAGGAACAGACAGACCTAAATTTACCGACTAGGGGTTGGTAAACAATTGTAGGAGAAGATTAGCCAGGATGAAAAGAGGGATCAGTCTGGAATGATTATGTAAGTAAAAAAAGAACTAAGTCCAACTCACCCTGATTGCCATTGACCCTTCTCTAATCAGATGTTGACCATGAAATGAGAAGATTCATATGCATAGGCTTTTAGTAATAAATCAAATTGAACCTTCATATATGGACGTAGTTTTTTGCTATTGATCAATTTTTCAGCTGCAACTCCCTCAATCTCTAGTTGCTGATTATGCTGTCTTAGTATAAAGTCCAAATCTTTGGAAAGTGCCAGACTGCTATTCCTGCTCCTATTTCACCATTATCATAGGTCAGGTGTATCCAACCCACAGCCCATGGGCCACATATGGCCTTTCACAGCGAGTAATACAACTCCACAAGATCATAAATGTTTAACATTATTATAAGACATAAGACATAAGAATTTATTTGTCATTACACTCGCAAGCGGGTGCAACGAAATGAGGTGCTCTTCCACAAGCAAAACTGGACAAACACCACTAAAAAAGAAAAAGAAAAAAAAAGTTAAACTAAACACAACCAACCATACAATAATCTCTATACAATTTAAAAATGTAAATACCCCACTACTCTCAGCCATTAAGCTCCACAAAAATCTTATGACCCCGCATTCAAACTCAAAACTGCACTTGGATAAAAACTGTTCTTAAATCTTGTCGTCCTTGTTCTTAATACCCTAAATCTCCTTCTCGATGGTAATAGTTCAAAGTGCTGATGTCCCGGATGAGAGGAGTCATTCAATATGTTAAGTATCTTCCTCCTACATCTATTCCTATACAGTTCTTCCAAAGAGGGGAATGAGCAGCCAATGATGTTTTGGGCCGTCTTGATCACCCTCTGAATTGCCTTTTTCTCTGCCACTGTGCAGCTCGAGAACCATACACAGAGACAGTAGGATAATATACTCTCAATTGAACTCCGATAGAAGGTAGTCAATAGACTCTCAGCCAGTTGTTGTTTCCTAAGAATCCTTAGTAAATACAACCGTTGTTGTGCCTTCTTAATTAAAGCAGCGGTGTTTGCACTCCAGGTCAGGTCATTTGTAATGATGGTCCCGAGAAACTTACATTCAACCACCTGTTCCACACGAATTCCCTCTATATACAGGGGCTGAATGTCTGCTCTTTTTTTTCTGTAGTCCACTATAACCTTCTTAGTCTTCTTAATATTAAATAGAAGATTATTATTTTTGCACCAGCGGGATAGCTGTAATACCTCATCCCGATATGCAGACTCATCATCCCCAGAAATGAGTCCTACAAGCGTAGTATCGTCACATTATGAACATTAACTATATATTTTACGTGTGACACAAGACAATTCATCTTCACTCAGTGTGGCCTAGGCAAGCCAGAAGTATGGATACCCCTGCTGTAGATGATAAGAGCTAAAGGTGACCTCATTCCCAAGTACATTAAAACAGACCCATCCATTCATCTTCTTCTTCCTTTTGTTGGCTCACTCAAAATTGCCACTACAATTTTCATATTTTGGGAATCTGTAAAGTGCAGGTATCTTCTTAGAATGTGACTCTCCAATGCTATCTTCCTCATACTTACTCTAATACCATCTAGCTACATTTCACATTCTAAATTTACCCATAACCAGATTAATTACATAACATTTGTTAGACACGTGTCATTAGAGTACTCCTTCAGTTGCTCCAAGTTTGTTTATATCAATAGAACAAATACTTAAAGACAGCATTTTATGTTCCCCAAAAATTGATAGAAGAAAAAAGAAGAAGAAAGACAATTTAGGGAGTAGATGGAAAAAGAGTAGAGAAACAATCACATTGACTTTGCTTCTCTCATTCTCATGTGACTTTGCAGCTTTTTTCCAATCCAAAAATCTTATCCCTTCTGCTCCATCAGGGCCAGAAGAATAAACATGCAGGTGGAGATGGTCCCTGGGGCAATAATACTGTTCATCCTCTTTCTGCTCATATTCTGGGCCTTCCAGTTTCAGCAAGCAAGAGGCAGGCTCCCTCCTGGTCCCAGGCCCTGGCTCTTTCTGGGGAATCTACTGCAAAAAGATGTTCTGCCTCTGTATAAAACCTATCCAAAGGTAAGACTGTTTTTGATATGACTCCTTTCTTAGCGGGAGAGAGATTAATAATTATTTGGGAGATTACCAGTTATCCATAATTTAGAGTTTAATTCTTTCTTTCCATTATCCAAATGGAAGAAATAGCCCAGCCTCTCAAAAGCAGAACTGACAAAGATAGAATAAGTATACAAGTCAAAATAGCCAAGAAAATAATAAGAGAATGCCTAACCACTCTGAATGAGTTCAAATCACCTTCACCAGATGGTTTATGTCAGACGGTTCTCTAGGAGCTGTCTCATCCACTGAATGTAACCTTTCAAAGCTCCTGTAACATATGAGAACTACCAGAGGACTGGAAGAAGCTGATGTGGTCCCAATCTACAAAAAGAGGGGGAAATGGATCCAGGAAATTATAGACCAATCAACTTGACATCAATACCTGGGGAAATCCTGGAAAAGATAAGCAAGTGGAGGGTTTCTGAGCATCTAGAAACAAACAAGGTGATTAGTTAAAAGCCAACATGGGATTCTTAAAAAGAGACCTTGCCAGACAAACCTTATACCTACCTTTGATAAAGTGACTAAATTGGTGGATCAGCAAAATGCTGTGATTATACTTGATCTGTTTTTCATTGTTCTGTTCACAGTATTATATACATATTTGTTCTGCTTTTCATTGTTCTGATTACAGTAATTAGCTTATGACTTCAGAAATTTCACTTAAAGTAGCCATGAAATTTAGTCATGAATGAAGAAATATACCTATAAAAATTGTAAGAGTTGTGTATGTAGATGTGTATTTTAAAAGAACTATCTTCTAACACCCAACAATAATATCTTTGCTAGATATTTCAAGTTACTTCTGAATTCTACATGTTTAAATCGCATCTAGCAGTCCAATATTGTGAAGGGAATATTAATGCATGAATTGGTTTTACCTAACTCATTATCATGATGTTAACTTAGTTTTGTGAAAGTATATTGAAGAACCACTACCAGCAGGGGTGGGATTCAAATTTTTTAACAACCAGTTCTGTGGGCATGGCTTAGTTGGTGAGTATGGCTTGGTGGTCATGTGACTGGGTGGGCGTAGTCAACTCGACGTCAATCACATCAAGGGGCGCTTCTCCTTGCCTGGCCTCTCATGACAGTGGGGATGCTGCAACGGTCATAAGTGTGAAAAATGGTCATAAGTCACTTTTTTCAGTGCCATTGTAACTTTAAATGGTCACTAAATGAACTGTTGTAAGTCAAGAATTACCTGTACAGTAATACAAAAAGCTTCTTTGCTTGCAAAAAGCTGCCCTAAATACCAATCATTAGATTAAAAATACCTGCAAGCCAGAGTTACAAATCAGGCAGAGTGCCAGAGCACCGTGAGGAATTAAAATAGTTAAAGTACAATGATAACTATCAGCAGCCAACTCTTGCTCATAAAGTGAAACCCTTTAGCAGAGAGGTCATTTAAGTTCTCCATTTGTACCACTTAAAGATACCAGCCACTCATCTCACAAGATTTTCTAAGGAAATCATCCAGGTTTAAAGAAAGGCCCCATGCCCCCCAGAAAGGCAATTAAAAAATCAGTGCAAACTATACCCTAATAGGACAGTGCCAGATACCACTATAGCAGTGAAAGAAGAACCCCTCCCCAGATAGAAAAAGAAACCATGAGGTAGGAAAAAATTCAAACACAATACAAATAATTAAATCACAACAGTAGCTGCTGCTTGTTAAACCAATTACCATAACAAATAGACATAGGATTTTTTCCCTTCCAAACAAAGCTGAATAGGGGAAATTATCCCATCAATAAACACAGGATTAAATGTCACCAAGCACAGATTTAAACTTCACCAAAAAACAGGTTTTGGACCAAAACTCAGAAAGGATATGTAAACTCACATTTGAATGTCAATCTTTTTTTTTTTTTAAAGAATTTTATTGGTTTTTTAAAAACAGACAAAACAAACAAAAAATAAAAACATCTATATATACACAAACAGTGTATATATATATATATACACAAACAGTGTGTCGGTTGGTTCATCAGTTTTGTGCATTCATTTCATAGTCCCGATTACAATTACATTACTTAGTAACTCATATTATCAATCCAAACTTATATATCCTAGTATTGCTATTAAAAAATCATTTGACTCTAATTTTATTCATTCATACTTTATGAGCTAACTATAATTATTCTATAACATATCATATAATCATACCAAATCTATCCTAAAACACTTTATAGATATGATGTCAAATAACAAAAGAAAAAGAAAAAACAAAAATATTCCTTATTACCTAACATTCTTAATATTCTATTATTATATTTTATCATCCAACCATTGATAGAAAAGATCCCAAATTTTATAGAATTGTTTATCCTCTTGCTCTCTAATTTCAAATGTCAATCTACTCATCTCAGCACATTCCAATATTTTCTTAATAATTTCTTCCTGCAATGGTATTTTCTCATTCTTCCAATTTTTAGCAAATACAATTCTAGCCACTGTTAATACATTTACAATCAAGTATTTCAAATCTTTACTGTATGTATCTGGTAAGATTCCCAATAAAAAAACTCTGGTTTCAAATCTATGCGTTTCTTTGTCATTTTTTCCAACCACGTGCGGATTTTAGTCCAATATTTTCTAGCATCCTCACAATTCCACCACATATGGTAATATGAGCCAGGTATCTGATGACATTTCCAGCATTTTTCAGATTTATTCTTGAACATTCTTGCTATCCTCGTCGGGGGAAAGTGCCACCTGTAAAACATCTTATACAAATTTTCTTTATAAGCTGTTGACATTGTCATTTTATAATTTTCCGACCATAGTTTTTTCCATTTCTCTAAATCAATCCCATATCCAAAATTCTTCCCCCAAACAATCATAGTTTCTTTAACTTGTTCTTCCTCTAACTTAATTCCCAGTAAATAACCATATAATTTTTTAATCACTTTCTCATCAGTACCTGTCAAAATCTTATCTAGATTAGTCTGTTTATCATAAAATCCCTCTGTTTTAGAATCTTCATCATACCTTGAATGTATTTGCGCATATGAAAACCAATTCATCTTTATACTTTGTTCCTCTAGATTTTGTATCGATTTAAGTTCACCCTTTTCATCCAATAGTTCCCCATATCTAACTGTTTGTTCCTTCTTATAAATTATAGGGTAGGAAAATGCTTCAATAGTCGATAACCAAACTGGAATTTTCAAATAACATTGTCTTTTTATCTTCTCCCAATTTAACCACAAAGATTCCCATATATAATGTCTTCTAAAATAACCCTGTGTTTTAGTTCCCTTATACCATAAAAAGGCATGCCAACCCAACAACAAATCATGACCTTCTAGTGTCAACAATCTAGTCTTTCTTAATGTTATCCATTCCTTAACCCACATCAAATTTGCAGCTTGGTAGTACAACTCCCAATTAGGCAGACCGAAACCTCCTCTAATTCTAGCATCTTGCAAAAGCTTTAGCTTTATTCTCACTTTCCTACCTTGCCATATATACTTCAACACAATTTTGTTTAAGTCTTCAAAATAGTCTTTTCCGAGCCTAATTGGTATTGTTTGAAACAAAAATAAAATTCTGGGTAAAATATTCATCTTGATTGTTGAGATTCTCCCTATTAATGACAATTGCAAATTTTCCCATTTCTTCAAATCTGAAGCTATCTGTTGTTTCAGTTTAATATAATTATTCTCTTTTAATGTACTACATCTTGATGTCAAGTATATCCCCAAATACTTGACCTTGTTCGTGACTTGAATTTTCAACAAGTCTGCCAGTTCTTCTCTTTGTCTTAGTAGCATATTCTTTGTCAAAATCTTTGTTTTGTCTTTATTTATTTTCAAACCAGCCACCTCGCCATATATCTCTATCTTTTCCAATAACTTTGAGGCTGTTTCTAAAGGGTCTTCCAAAATAAAGACTAAATCATCCGCAAAAGCTTGCAGTTTGAATTCTTCCTTTTTAATTTTCATTCCTTTTATGCTTTTATCATCTCTAATATTTCTATTCAACACTTCCAAGGTCAATACAAATAACAAAGGAGATAGAGGACATCCTTGTCTTGTGCCTTTTCTTATATTAATAAAGTCTGTGAGTTCTCCCTCCATCATTACCCTCGCTGTTTGATTATGATATATGGCTTCTATTGCTTGAATAAATTTTCTAGCAAAACCCATCTGTTCCAGTAGTAGTAACATAAATCTCCAGTTCACATTATCAAATGCCTTTTGAGCATCTAGGAATATCAAAGCCATTTGCTTTTCAGGATGTGCCTCGTAGTATTCCAAAGTATCCAGGATTATTCTCATATTGTCTCTAATTTGTCTCTTTGGCAGAAATCCATTTTGGTCTGTATGAATGAAATTATTTAAATATTTTTTAAGTCTTTCTGCTAAGATTGAAGCAAAGATTTTATAGTCTGCATTTAATAAAGAAATAGGTCTATAGTTCTTAATTTGCTATGGGTCAGCCTCTTCTTTTGGAATAAGTGTAATATAAGCCTCTGACCATGTTTTGGGTATCATCTTCTTTAACATAGCTTCATTCATAACTTCTAACAATGGAATGCTCAATGATTCTTGTAATGTTTTATAGAATTCTGCCGAGAGCCCATCTGGACCTGGTGCTTTCCCATTATTTTGTTTCTTAAGTGCTTCAGTTAGTTCCATCATTGTTATATTGCTTTCTAGCATTTCTTCAGTCTCTTTGGATATCTTAAGTAGGTTAGCATTCTGTAAATACTGTTTAACTTTTTCCTCATCAATATTCTCTTGCTTATATAATTGCCCATAAAAGTCTCGGATAATTTCCTTTTTCTCCTTATTACCATGACAAACTCGGCCTTGGTCATCTATTAACTGCAATATTTTTCTTGATTCTTTCTCCTTTCTCAATTTATATGCTAGCCATCTACTTGGTTTATTTGCATCTTCAAAATAATTCTGTTTAGCATTTCTAATTTTCTGTGCCAGTTCTTCTTTCTCTATTAAACCCATTTTATGTTTAGTTATGTCCAATTTCAATTTAATATCTTTTTTTCTGTGGCATTTTCTGTAATTCTTTTTCAAGTCTTTTATACTCATCTTCCAAGGCTTTAGTGGCTTGCCTTTTCCTGATATTCTTTTTATTTGAATGTCAATCTTTCTAGCTAGCCAATAAGTATTTCTAGGGAAGTATTTCGTCCCAACAGCAGTGTAAAAAGCTTAAAACAACCCTTCCCCTTAAAGTATCAAGAAAAAAAAACCTCTTTCAGAGACAGTAAGTTTAGGCATATTGCCAAGAATGTAATAAGGATGGAAAAAAACAAAAAGATATTGCTTCTAACTACTGGTTCTCCGAACTGCTTAGAAATTTAACAAGGGGTTCTATAGAACCGGTCAGAATCGGTAGAATCCCATCCCTGACTACCAGCCATTCTGCTGAACAACCCATGGTGTATGGATCAACAGGCTGTGTTATCAACAATGGTGTTTTAATTAGGTAGATAGTCTTAGACTTACATAGTGTGGGAATAACGCTAAGAAGAAAAATTCTTCAACATACAACTTTTTGTTTAGTGACCATTCAAATTTACAATTGCACTGAAAAAAGTGACATATGACTGTTTTTCACATTTATGACTGTTGCAGCATCCCCACAAGCACATAATCCTAAGCACTTGTCAACTGGCATACCCCGCAATCATGTAACATTTTTTTCTGACCTTCCTAGCCAGCTTTTTACAAGTGAAGTTAATTGGGGAAGCCAGATTCACTTAACAGTGACACAATTCACTTAACAATTGCAGTGATTCATTTAATATCTATGGCCAAAGAGGTTGTGAAATGGGCAACAATTCACTTAAAATTGCTTGACTTAACAATGAATATTTGGGGCTCAGTTGTGGTCATAAGTTGAGGAGTATCTATAACATCTCACTGAAAATTGGTTGTCATTGGAGGTAGGTTTTGCACCAGCCAAGTGCCCAGTGGAAGAAGGATATTTAGTTATTATCATCTGTAAGTTCTTACAGGTTTTCAGCTTCTGTGCAGATAACTATATGCAAGGCATTCTGATTAAAATTGGCCTGAAGGAAACAGTTGGGATTGCTGCTGGAGTATCATCCTCACTGCTGCCAAATGTCATCCTCTTGAGCAGATGGATATTTTTTTTGCTGAGTTGACAATAGAATTTCTTAGAATCTCTTAGAATAGAATGAGCTGGAAGGAACCTTGGAGGTCTTCTAATCCAGCCCCCTGCTCAGAGATAGTTGGTGCTTGATAGTTGATGTCAGCAGACTGATGCACACTGACAGCTGGATATTGGACCTAGTTTTTGTCTTTGGACTGTTGAGATATGATCTGGTCAAGGAGGTCACTGACATCAATCTATTGCTGTAGACAAATTTATTGTTATTTATTAAATTTATACACCACCCATCTCACTCTTGAAGTGACTGGGTTTCATGGGACTCTGGGCTTCAGATCACTCCCTGGTTGCCTTTTGACTCATTAGGGTAACCCTTATTACGGGTACACAGGGTCTATTGAAATGACCTGCTCAGGGTATTGATGGACCAAATAGGATTTCAGGGTTTTTCCTTGAGAAGCTGCCAAGGCCAATAGTCATATATTTGGCCTTGTCCTGAGTGCCAATACTAGGGTGTACCATGGTTTACAAAGGAACTCCAAAAGATTGAATGCTAGAGTGAGTTCCTAGAACATCATTAGAAGAAGACTTGAAGCAAGTCTGTCCCAACGCAGGTTTACTAATAAATTTATTATATGCTATCGAGTCATTTTTGATTCCTGCCATCCACAAAGATTTTCTCCATGATAATATATTTCTAGCCTGTTCTTTCAAGAGTCCCAGTGGTGCATTCTGAATCCATCAACCTTACTGCTGGTCGTGCTCTTCATTTTCTTCCTTCTGTTCCCAGTATAAGAGCCATTTCCAGAGAGTTAGAGTATTACATAATGTATCCAAAGTAGATTTTGAGTCTTGTGTTTTGTTTCTTGAAAGAGGTTGATTGGCTTATTGGTCAAAGATTTGTAAATCACCTAAGAATTGCTGAGCAATCAGAGTTCATAAAAATCAGAAAATTTTAACCACCCACAGCAAAACAAGCCAAGCTGAAAAAATAGTAAAATAATACCACAGCTTTTTACCCTTATGTTTCTCCATCGGAGTTAAAAAAAGATATTCTAGAAAGATATGCTTCCTTATTTTAGCTTGATTTCAGCAACCTTCTTTCTTATAATTTAACAATAAAGAAGTCCCCAAATGGTACAGATTTTCAAAAAGGAGTAATAGGCTGTGGCTGAAGAGAGCCCTTTTTAATATTTCATTTTAGTTACATTTCTTCCACTGTATCTCAGAATTAGAGCTTTTTTTGTTTTGGAATGTAAATTGACTTATTCCACTTGGTTGGCTGCTGGGTTGTTTTCTAGGTTTGCTTGGTTAGAACATTGACAGATTTTTCTTCTCAGGGTTGCCTTAATACAGTTAAGGATATGCCATCAGTTCTTGTAGCCATTTGACTTCGTAATGATCATAAGTGCTCATCTGAACTTCATCCTCTTGTCAGTGTTCTAACCAACTCTCCATCCCAATTCAGCACTCAGAGACTATCCAAGTAAGAATTTATTAGAGAAGTCATATTAGAACACCTGGGAGAAACCCGAATCTAAATTCCTGCGTTTTCCCCTGCTTTACTAAACTCACGCCCAGCCCCCTTACTGATGACCCTCAAGTCACACGCTCCAATCCACCTCCATTCTGAGCTCCTGCTAATTCCAGTCACTCCCCTCCAAACTCTAACAACTCAATCTTGAGCTCTGGTGAAAGAATGTTGTTGTGGCTATCCTCTCTTTTCACTTCGCTCTCATTCCTACAGTTACCTATTGTAGTGAATCAATAAAAGTGAATAACCTAAATGCAAATTAGGGGTTGAAAACCTGCACACTTGATTGGTCCTTATACAACGACTTGGGATTGGGCCAGAACCAGTCCCTGATTGGCCACTTTTTGGGACTGTTCTTATTGGTTAGTAGTTTGAACTGATTGCACATTTTCATTGGTTAATGAGGCAGCAGCTAACCCTATAAAAGGGTTACTGCTGCCCATAGCATTGCTCTGTTCCATTCTGATTCCTGTTATTATTAAAGAGTTGAAGTCACTGGTCAGATGTCTGGTCTCCGTTATTCTCCATACCTAACACTGGCGACGAAGGTGGGATACGGAGACCGAAGAGCTGACTAAACCAACAGAGCAACCTACAGAGCACGTGGTTGATCACGCACCATCAACGGCAACATGGCCAGCGGTGTCGTACCACCCGCTCCATTCGACCCAGAAACCGAAGACTGGGAGTCATACATGGATAGGTTCCAGATGTTTCTGGAGACCAACAACCTAAAAAATGCAACAGCAGGAAAAAAAAGAGCTATCTTTCTAACTCACTGCGGGCCGACCGTGTTTAAGATGGCAAAGTCACTTGCCAGGCCAGCAGAGGTAAAAGAGATGGACTGGGACATCCTCGAGCCGTTACTACGGGCTCACTACGCGCCCACCGTGCCAACCCTAGTAAGAAGACACGAATATTACCAGAGGGACCAACGGAAGGGCGAAAGCCTTGCCAATTACATCGCAGACCTCCGGAACCTAGGAGGCCTCTGCGGGTTCGCAGACTTAGAAGAAGCCCTCCGGGACCGCCTGGTTCTGGGCCTAGAAGACGGCGCTATCCAGAGCAAAATTATGGCTAAGGGGGACATCAGCCTCACCGATGCCCTTAAAGAAGCCTCGGCAGCGGAGGCAACAAAGAAGTTGGCAGCCCAAATGCGCCGCACCAACGCACCGCTACGTAAACTCGCCAATGATACCTCGCCTCGCTCAGAGAGACACCCGGTATCAACTCACCACGAAGACCTAGAGTCCCCGTCCGACAGCGATGAGGAAGAGGTCAACCGACTTCGAACGGAGAGAGACCAGTCCACACAACACTCGTTTCGACCGTGTGCCGGCTGTGGAGCAAATCACCCACGATCCGGCTGCAAATTCTTCGACGCACTTTGCCGCCATTGCGGGAGACGCGGTCACATCGCAAAGGTTTGCAGAAGCGAACAGAACCCCAAACCCCGACAGGCCGAATTCCAGTCTTCCGGATTCTTCGGCACACACCGAGAAAAATTGAACCACTCCTACAGAAACAAGCCGTCCACCACTTCCACCAGGCGTGAAGAATCCAGACGGGAAGAGACCCACCAAACAATCACCATAGGCCACGCTACAGCCCTTGATGCCAGGAAAATCCGAGTAAAAGTCGACATAGAAAACAAACCTTGCGTGATGGAGGTAGACTCGGGATCTTCCCTCTCGATGGTGTCGTGGAAAACGCTCCAACAGCTTATCCCGACGATTCGCCGCCAAGACCTTAACCCTCAAAGGGTTATACTCAAAGACTATCAGGGCAACCGAATTCCCGTCGTCGGGTCCCGCAGATTCCAGGTCTCATTCAAGGACCGCACCGTCGCACTACCACTGACTATCGTGGATCGAGATAGGCCTAGTCTTCTGGGCCTTCAATGGTTCAGGCCGCTCGGAATCACGGTAGCCGGAGTCCACAAGGCCGAAAGCATCGATTGGGAAGAAGCACTCGTGCAAGAATTCCAAGACGTTTTCGCGAACGGACTAGGCAAGTATAAGGGGACCCCAATCTCGTTTAAATTGAACCCTGAAATAGCACCCATCCGCCTTAAGCCGCGTCGGGTGCCGTTCACCTTAAAGCCTAAAATCGACGAATAACTCGATAAGCTGATAGCGCAGGGCGTACTGGAACCCACCGACCACGCCCGTTGGGAAACCCCGATAGTGACGCCTATCAAGCCTGATGGGTCCCTCAGAATTTGCGGAGACTACCGGGCCACATTAAACCACGCACTGCAGCAAAGTGCTTATCCAGTACCGGTAGTGCAACATTTACTCCATTCCCTGGGCGGCGGGAAAGTTTTCGCCAAACTAGATCTAGCCCAGGCGTATCAACAATTGCCTGTAGACCCAACCACAGCTGAAGCGCAAATGATCGTAACACATAGGGGCGCATTTAAATGCAACCGGCTCCAATTCGGGGTAAGCGTTGCCCCTGGAATCTTCCAGAGTTTAATGGAAAGGTTGTTACAAGGGATAAAAGGTGTTGTCCCATATTTCGACGATGTACTCATCGCCGCACCTAACAAAGACATCCTAGAAAAACGACTCAGAGAGGTTTTACGAAGATTCCAAAACGCAGGCCTCAGAGTAAAAAAAGATAAATGCCAGTTATGTACCGAAAAAGTAGAATTTTTGGGATATCTCCTGGACAGCCAAGGAATTCATCCCACCGAAGACAAATTACGAGCAATTAAAAAGGCACCCACTCCTAGGAACAAGGCAGACCTACAGGCGTTCCTTGGACTTATCAATTTCTATAATGTGTTTTTACCCCACAAAGCAACAGTAGCTGAACCATTGCATAGACTATTAGACAAAAAAGCAACGTGGGTTTGGGGACAACGGGAACAACATGCTTTCCAACAAGTAAAGAAATTGCTAACTTCTGATTCAGTACTTATGCAGTACAACGAGACTCTGCCACTCACTATCACGTGTGATGCATCACCTTTTGGGGTTGGGGCAATTCTGGCCCATGTGTTACCGAACGGAGCGGAGGCCCCCATCGCGTTTTTTTCGCGAACCTTAGCTAAAGCTGAACGAAATTATAGTCAGCTGGACAAAGAAGCTTTAGCTATTGTTGCTGCAGTTAAAAGATTTCACGAATATGTTTATGGCCGTGTGTTTACAATAATCACTGATCATAAACCGCTACTGGGGATCATTGCGGGTAATAAACCAACTCCGTATGTATTTTCCCCCAGAATGACCCGTTGGTCTGAATTCCTGGCGGCCTACAACTACACCTTGCAACACCGCCCGGGGAAATCGATTCTCCACGCCGATGCATTGAGCAGAACACCGCTCCCAGACGCTGTTGTGGATCCAGCCCCAACCCTCTCAACACTACAGATTGAAGCTCTACATACACCATCATTGACGGCTAGAGACATTGCTTTTGAAACGAAACGTAACCCAGTTCTGCAACACATACTACGCTGGGTTGAACGGGGGTGGCCGACGGACCAAATTGCACCTGAATGGGCGCCTTTCAAAGCCCGCCAAACCGAGCTGTTTTCCCAAAAAGGCTGTATCTTGTGGGGAGATCGAGTCGTAATCCCTGGCAAATTGCAACAGACTGTGTTGGCGGTATTGCATGAGGGACATCCGGGCATTGTGCGGATGAAATCACTCGCACGCAGCTATGCTTGGTGGCCGGGAATCGACTTACCATCACGTCCTCATTGCCACTCCCTCTGGAGCCAATCACTTCTGGGACCAGAGTTTCACCATCCTCAAATGGGAGAGGCTCCTTCTTCATGGAGTTGGGTGATCCAATCAGCCTCTTCCCCTTCTCTCATGTTATATGCAATGGCAGTAATCATATCCCAGTCTGATTGGTATTGGGCACCATAATGATCAATGTGTGCCCAAATCCAGCTGAGGAAGTAGGATAATTGGTCTCTGGTGCCGTTAAAGGTGACTGGGAATTGTGGCAGGGTAGTGGCTGGAGGCAGTACAGCTGTGGCTGGAGAATTTGGTGGCAGACCTGGACCCAGCATCCACTGATATTGGATTCACCCATGATGGGATAAAAAGCCCTCCTGGGCAGAACATGGTCTGCAGGCAGCATCCCTGGAGGGGCTGGTGGGGCTTGTTGGATCAGTCTGGGTATGCCTCCCTGCCTGCCTCTGTTCCCAAGGCTCAATCAGTCCAGTGGCCCTAAGAGTCATCCTACTGCATCAGGTGATTGGGCTGCAGCTGCAGTGGAGTGACTTCGTTGCTGGGACCCGGGTTTTGGACTAGTCACTGCGGATGCTCCACTCTGGCCTGCTACTGCTCCAGGTCCTGGATAGTGGAAGACAGGCTGTGGCAGCACCCATCCTGGCTGGACTGCGTGTGGGGCGGTCTGGACCATGGGACCCACACTCAGCTATTCAAATTTTCTGGGTAACCTGGCTAGCGACTGGCTCCACAACGCTGGTTGGAGTCTCCACTCTTGAAAATCGCCAGCCTCTAGGAATTGTGGTGGTCTCCACTCATAGGCAGCCCCAGCTCCCAGTGGGCACTGTGCTCCCAGAGGAGGGGTAACACCAATCCCTTGTTCTGTCAGCAGGGTCTGCCAAAGGGTTGGTTCCTTGAGTCTCACACCACTCTGGATATCAGCCTGCGTGGCCTCGGCTGCTGCCACTTCTGCCTCCAAGGGTAACAGCGGGTTTCACAGACTTCCTCCTGCATGGGTCCGGTGGCCTCTTCACCAGTCTCTGGTTCTTGCTCCATCTTCCCTGAGTCTTTACACTCCCAGTATTTTGGGGGGAGCTTTTTGGGGCTCAGTATCCTGGGCAGCGGCACTACGTTTACCCCTACCCTGAAGAAATTACATATCTTATCCAAAAAATTTCTTCTGTTCAGAATTGAAGAAAGTCCACTTGCCAATTCTGAGCTGACTAAAGGAGACTGACAACGTCCTGCCTAATTGCCTGGAGGCTGTAGATTTGAAATGGAAGGAACCATCTCTGACTCAATCCAGCCAAGAACAAAAGGCTGTGGGCATTTCAGCCATCCAGATCTAGAGATGTTCCATCTCAGACTTGGATAGGACAGCTCTTCTCCATTCATGCATGGTACACAATGTCCAAGTTTTCTTGGCTGACAGCTGACAGCTCCTGCTCAATGAGCAGATGGCAACTCTGGTCAGGAAGGCCTTTGCACATAATGGAATATTGTTTACATGGAGCTATTGTTTAAGAACACCTGGAAGCTTCATCTGGTGCAGAATGAAGTGGCATGGTGGGGGGAAATGGTTATAACATACAAATCCAACAATGAGAGTACATGTGGATTAATCTTAATTAATTTTTTTATAAAATGTATTGTTGGTATTTGTCAAGGGAAATTTTTTTTAAAGTACTCCGAATTCATGCTGGAATAGTGAACAACAAGAAGGAACTTTTTATCAATCTTGGTATACATGTAAAAAAGCTGAAAACAATTGTATCAAAATACACATGTTAATTTAGAAGATTTTAAAGATGAATATGTATAGAAGGTAGAGGTATTTCTTCAAGATCACGTGAAGTGATAATACCATTTTATAATGCCTTGAAAAAGCCACACTTGAAATTCTGCATCCAGTTTTAGTTGCCATGATGTAAAAAATATGTCAAGACTCTAGAAGTACAGACAAGAGCAACAAAGATGATTAAGGGACTGGAGGCTAAAACAAATTAAAAATGTTTGCTAGAATTGGGTATGTCTAGTTTAAGGAAAAGAAGGACTAGCGGTGACATGATAGCAGTGTTCCAATATCTCAGGGGCTGCCACAAAGAAGAGGGAGTCAAGCACCTGAGGGCAGCAATGGATGGAAATTAATCAAGCAGAGAAGTAACCCAGAACTAAGAAGAAATTTCCTTTCAGATAAAACAATTAATCAGTGGAACAACTTGCCTCCAGAAGCTGTGATTGCTCCAACACTGGAAATTTTTAAAAAGGGATTGGACAACCATTTGT
The DNA here is from genome assembly GCF_900518725.1 of Notechis scutatus. Next base: position 149,661 of record NW_020717062.1, on the reverse strand, counting down.
CTGAAATGGAATAGAGCAGAGGTTGCCAACCAGTGGTCCACAGATCACTGGTAGTCTGTGAGAAAATTTTGGTGGTCCGCAGCACACCAGTGTCTGCAACAGGGTTGATACCAGTGGGGGATGGACTGATGTGCATGGGGAGGGAGGGTAGCGCAAGGGAGATCGTGGCATCAGAGCCCTTCCCAGGTATTCCCTGGTCTGTGAGGGGAGAGTGCGATCTCCTGCACCCCTCCCCTCAGGAGCTGCAAAGTGCTTGCTGCTTCTCTGGCAGCCACCAAGCCTCTTCCCACTGTGCTTCTTTTCCTCCTCACCAGAAATGCTCACATGCCCAGTGGGAAGGAGGAGGCTTGGTGGCTTCCAGAGAAGCAGCGAGCACTTTGCAGCTCCTGAGGGGTGGGGTCAAGCCTCCCGCTTGCAACATCTTCACCCTGGGCATCACTGGCAGCCATTTCCTGCGGCTCAGGGGGTCCACGCTCTTGCCACTGCTGCTCAGTCTCCTCGATGCATGAAGGCAGGAGACAGGATGCAGCAGCCATGACATGGGTTTGCTAGGGAGATTGCAGGATTGCCCCATCTCCCCACCAGCCAGATGGTCTTCAGCACATGGCTCATCAGCCTCGGGACATCAGATTCCCACAACCCACTCAGAGGGTTCCTTCTCCACCCCACCCCCAGGGACAGAGAGGGGGGAAGAGAGAGAGAGAGACAAGACACAGAGAGAGAGAGAAAGGGGGAGAAAGGAAGAGAGAGAGAGGGAGAGAGAGAGAGAGAGAAAGAGAAAGAGAAAGAGAGAGATGAGAGATCCCGGTGTTTTGTTTTCTGTGGGAAATGGGTCCAAATGACTTTTTGATGGTTTAAGATTGCAGAAACAGGCAGCCAAGCTAAATGCCTGAAGGACCCCATCCTGTCAGTAGGAGTCCAGGCGTTTCAGCAAGTGGCATGCTGGATTTATATTAGTGGTCTGCGGGATTTATAATAATGAATTTGGTGGTCCCTGAAGTCCAAAATGTTGGAGACCCCTGGAATAGAGTATCCTGCCTGAGCAGAGGATTGGACTAGAATGTCCTTTCCAACTCTGTTATTTATTTATTTCTATATATGTGCAGTAATTCTTCTATGTGCACAACAACGGAAAGATTCGAGACTACCCACAATGGAACAGTAGATGGTAAAGATGATGGAGCTTGAGAGATGGCTAAACTGAGTGCCTTGAAACACTAATTAATTGTTCGGATATTTTTCATGAAACAAAAAAAATGAAATTATGATTTGATGATTATAAATGATAGATGGTAGAAAAAATGAAAATTGCCTTGTAACCATAGATTAGGAGTTTAATGCAAAATTATAATGGTTGGAAAAAAATGGAAAGTCAATTTCTATTTATTTTGTCTTTCTTTTTTCCTGCACATTTGGCTTTGTTCTTTTTTCTGTACTTCTTTCCTTTCTCTTAAATACTGCTTTCTGTAAGTTATCTTTCTTGTTTAAAAATTAATAAATTTTAGAGATCCTGTCAGCCATTAATTGAATCAGATATCCAACAATAAGACCTCAAATTCTACTGATTCACACCTTTGATGGATTTTGTCCTCAGCTCAGTAAAAAGTATGGCCCAGTTTTTACCATCTGGATGGGAACAAAGCCAATGGTTGTGATTTGCGGACATGAGGCAGTGAAAAGTGCTTTGGTAACTCATAGTGAAGAATTTGGTGGACGACCTCTAGTACCTATCGTTGATCAAGTAACGAAGAGCAATGGTGAGTGTACAGATTATTTTCACTTTGATTTCAGATGTAGTTTTCATTTCTAGACCAAAAAAAAAAAAAAGAAAGATAAACTTTTCCAGGTAAGTGTCGTGTCTGTCGCAGAAAAAGACTCGGAGCCAGTGACTTAGTTTCAGCTCTTTATTGCTCCGAGATCGGCTCGGCTCGAAAGGGAAAAACGGTGGCTTTTTATTCCTTGGCCACGGCGGCCGCGGCCAATGGCACAACTTTGAATCTCCCGCGATTAGTTTCCACCAATCGCGGGAGATTCGCGGCGGGCCAATCAGTGCGGCTCGCTCGGCCAATCAGCTCGCCGTGCGTCTTGACCAATCACCGCACGGCGTTTACAAGTATGTAAATGACTGTACAGAACACCCCTCCCCTCTTGGTAGGGTCCTACGTAACGTAGTCCCGTAAGTAGGCGGGGCTTCGCACTTGTCTACTTGACCTGCGCAGGTTAGTTGGTGCTTGGCTCCCGGCCGGTTTGGTCGGGTTCTGTGTTGCTCTCTGCCTCGTCACTGGAACCGTCTGGAAGGGTGAGCCAGGCCATTCGTTGCAGCTCCTCCCCGGTCTACCCGGGCTGGTTGAGCTGCGGTTGTTGCCGCTCCTGCCTGGTCTTTCTGGGCTGGTTGAGCTGGCCTGGCAGCTTCTTCCTGGTGAGGTTTCAAGCTGGCTGCTTGTTGGTGAGTATTCCCAGTTTATTTCTGGTGTGGGTTGGTTCTTGGGGTCTTCCCTCCCCTCTTGATTTGTGTTGGGGGGTCCCCTTCTTTTTCTGGGTATGTGTTTGTGTCTGTTTGTGTGTCGGTTGTGTTTCCCGTGGTTGTTCTTGACCTTAATTGGTCGATGTGTCGTTTCCATGCTCGTCTGTCGGTTGTCTGTAAATGGTACGAGTGGGGACCTGTCACTTGGGTTACGGTTGCTGGTATCCAAAGTGGGTCCCCGGTAAGGTTCCTTGCGTATACTGTGTCGCCTGGTTTAAAAGTTTGGTCTTTGCTTTAGGAGTTTGGGGTTTTTTTCTGGGTTGTATGTGGGGTGCAGTCTGTCTAATGGGGACCTTAATTTCCTCCCCATTAATAGTTCTGCCGGGCTTTTGTTAGTTGTTGTGTTCAGGGTTATGTGTTGTATCAGAAGCATTTTATTTATTTTTTCTTGGATTTCCCCGTTTTCTATTTTCTGGATTGTTTTCTTTTTGTAAATTGAACCATCCGTTCCGCCCTCCCGTTCGCCGCCGGATGTGCCGGCGCTGTCAATGCGTGTCGTATCCCCCGTTCCGCTAGGAATTTTTTGAATTCTAGTGAGGTAAATTGGGCCCGTTGTCGGATACGATAATGTCTGGGAGGCCGTGGGTTGCGAACAGCTTGCTGAGTTCTTTGGTAATGGCCTCCGTGGTGGTAGTTTTCATGTTGCTTACCTCCAACCAGTTGGAGTAAGCATCTACCGTAATGAGGAAGGTGTGCCCTTTCGTGGGTCCGGCAAAGTCTATGTGAATCCTGGACCATGGTCCCCTGGGGGTTTCCCATTCCAGGATTGGGGAGGCAGGGGGGCTAGGCCTGGTTTCCTGGCATCGGTTGCATGCTGCCACCCAAGCCTCAATCCATTTGTCTATCCCTGGCCACCATGCATAGCTTCTGGCCAAAGCTTTAGTTCGCACGATGCCTGGGTGTCCCTCATGCAGCAATTCCAATACCTTTCCCTGTAATTTTTCCGGAATGACAACCCTATCCCCCCACAGTAAACAACCTTTTTGTAATGACAGTTCTGTTTGCCGGTTCCGGAATGTCCTGAATGTTTCGTCGATGTCTTTTTCGGGCCACCCCTTCTCTACCCAATGTAACACTCGCGCCAGACGTTTGTCTTTATTAGTTTCGCGGGCAATGTCTGACGCGGTTATGGGTAGATCGGGCAGAGTCTCTATGCTAAGGGTGGTCGTCGTGGGTGCTGGGTCGGTGTCCAAGTCAGGTAGCGGCGTGCGGCTCAGGGCGTCTGCGTGGGTGATTGTTTTACCGGGTCGGTGTGTGAGCCGGTAACTGTAGGCGGCAAGGAATTCGGACCACCTTGTCATTCTTGGAGATAGAATGTTCGGGGTGGCCCTGTTTCCTGCGAGGATTCCCAACAGCGGCTTGTGGTCCGGCCGTAGATGTATTCGTGGAATCTTTTTATGGCGGCAACGATAGCCAGAGCCTCCTTGTCCAGCTGGCTGTAGTTTCTTTCCGGTTTGGTGAGGGTCCTTGAGAAAAAGGCGATGGGTGCTTCTTTTCCATCGGTGAGAGTGTGGCTGAGGACGGCGCCGACGCCGAAGGGTGATGCGTCGCATTTGACAGCTAGCGGTAGGGTCTCATTGTATTGGATGAGGACAGCATCCGAGGTGAGTAGGTCCTTGGTTTTGTTGAAGGCGGCCTCCTCGCGTTTCCCCCAATTCCATGGGGCCACCTTGTCCAAGAGCCTATGCAAAGGCTCCGCTGCGGTCGCCTTCTGTGGCAGGAAAACATTATAGAAATTAAGCAGCCTTAGAAATGCCTGTAGTTCCGTTTTATTTTTCGGCCTGGGGGCTTCCTTGATTGCTCTGATTTTTTTTCTGTTGGGTGAATTCCATGCCGATCTAACAGGTACCCTAGGAATTCGACCCTCTCGGTATGTAATTGGCATTTTTCCTTTTTAACCTTCAGCCCCGCATTTTTGAATTTCGTTAGGACCTCCCTCAGGCGACCCTCCAGTTCTTTTTGGTTGGCTGCCGACACCAGTACGTCGTCGAAATAGGGCACCACCCCCTTGATTCCTTGCAGGAGTCTCTCCATGAGGCTCTGGAATATTCCTGGTGCCACACTGACTCCAAACTGGAGTCTCTTACAGCGGAAAGCCCCCCGGTGGGTTACTATGGTTTGCGCCTTGGCGGTTTCTGCATCAACTGGCAGTTGTTGGTATGCTTGCGCCAGGTCGAGTTTCGCAAAAACTTTGCCTCCCCCCAGTGAGTGTAGGAGATGCTGCACTACTGGGATGGGGTAGGCGCTCTGTTGTAAAGCGCAGTTGAGGGTGGCCTTATAGTCCCCGCAGATTCTCACCAACCCATTGGGCTTGACTGGGGTGACTATGGGGGTCTCCCACCGGGCGTGGTCAATTGGTTTGAGAACCTCTTGACTGACGAGCTTGTCTATTTGCTCGTCGATCTTGGGCCGGAGTGCGAAGGGTACCCTCCGTGGTTTTAGGCATTTTGGGGGAACGCTGGGGTCTAGGCTGAAGGAAATAGGGGGCCCTCAGTACTTGCCTAGGGTGCCGTCGAACACTTCCTGGAAGTCCCTTGCGAGTTGTTCTTCCCAATCGGCCTCCCTGATGTGATCGATGCCCGTCACTTCGATTCCGAGTGGCGCGAACCATTGCAGTCCTAAAAGGCTGGACCGGTCTCGGTCCACAATCGTCAACGGGAGCCTTGCTTTTCGCCCCTTGAAAATTACTTCGAATTGTCCTGTTCCGACTACCGGGATGCGATTTCCCTGGTAGTCCTTGAGGATTAGTTTCTGGCTTCCCAGTCCCCTTCTTTGGATTTTGGGCACCAGGCGCTTGATTTCCCGCCATGCAACCATGGAAAGGTAGGATCCGGAGTCCACCTCCATCTTGCATGGCTCGCCCTCGATGCTCCCTTCCACATATACCTTCTGGGCATCTTCGCTGGATGAATGGCCGATGACGACCGTCTGGTGGGTTTCCTCTCTCTGCCGGTTCTCGCCATTTCGGCGGCCCCGTCCGTCTCTGTTCCAATGATTTTCGGATTGGCGGTCTCTGGGCCTGGGGGGGTGCCGTCTCGTCTCCGGTTGCTGTTTTCTCTCCTCCGGGGGCTGTAGTTTTTCTTGAGTCGGCAGACTCGGGCGATGTGGCCTCTTTTATCGCAGTGCCGACATATCGCATCAAAAAATTGGCACTCCGATCGAGGGTGGTCGCCTCCGCACCCGGCGCATTGGGGTCCCGACTTACGACTCCGTCGATCGCGCCAGTCTCATTCTGTCTGGAGTCGATGGATGTCCTCTTCCTCGTCCGTGGTGTCGGAACCGGAGTCGAGGTCGCCATGGTGTGTGGTGGTGGTCTCCCGGGGGGCTTGCTTTGGCGCGTGTCTCGGTTGCCATGCCCGGATCGGTGGCCGCGGTGGGTCTCCGCATCCGAGCCGCCGATTTCCGGGTCGCTTCGGCTGCGGTGGCGTCTGCGAGAACGTTGGCGAGGGTGATGTCGCCTTTTGCCATCAGTTGGCTTTGTAGGACCGGATCTCTGCGCCCCAGGACGACGCGGTCTCGGAGTGCCTCGTCCATGTCTGTAAAACCACACATACCCCCAAGGTTTCGCAGTTCAGCCATGAAATCGCTGATGCTCTCGCCCGCTCTTTGATCTCACCGGTAGAAATCGTGCCGCCTGATGAGGGTGGGCACTGCGGGGGCATAGTGGTTTCGGAGTAATGGCTCGAGATCGGCCCAGTCCATCATCTTCACGTCTTCAGGTTTCGCGAGGGCTTTCGCCATCTTAAACACTGCGGGCCCGCAGTGTGTTAGGAAAACGGCTCTTTTCTTCTGCCCATTCGCGTCCTTTAAGTTGCTACTTTCGAGGAACATCAGGAATCGGTCGGTGTACGATTCCCAATCCTCAGTAGCTGGGTTGAAAGGCGCTGGTGGGGCGATGCTGGCCATCTCGTTGGTCTCGTTTCCTCCGGACACGTGCTTTCGGGAATCAGGCTGGGAATCCCATCCTCGTTGCCAGTGTCGTGTCCGTCGCGGAAAAAGACTCGGAGCCAGTGACTTAGTTTCAGCTCTTTGTTGCTCCGAGATCGGCTCGGCTCGAAAGGGAAAAACGGCGGCTTTTTATTCCTTGGCCGCAGCCGCCACGGCCAATGGCACCACTTTGAATCTCCCGCGATTAGTTTCCACCAATCGCGGGAGATTCGCGGTGGGCCAATCAGTGCGGCTCGCTCGGCCAATCAGCTCACCGTGCGTCTTGACCAATCACCGCGCAGCATTTACAAGTATGTAAATGACTGTACAGAACAGTAAGTGATTGCATCCAATTTATTTTTGAAGAGGAAAAAATGAAATAGCTAAAACTGTTGGAGGTAATCAAAAATCTGTTTAGTCAAAATGCCGAATAAAAGATGAAGTATTAAAACACAAAAGAGCAGAGCACTGAAACCTGTGTTAAATATCTGCTTAGAAGCTACCAATTTCAGAATAGTCATCTCCTCAGTTCTTTTTAAAGCCAAATTTAAAAGTGAATTAATTAAATAGGGCCAAATCCAAAATTTAATAGTGAAAAACTTTCAGTCAGAACCAGCAGAAATATCTACAGATATGCTTTAAAATACATCAGATAATGCTAGATATATTTTTTTCTTTAGAATTTCATAGTCATTAAGTATCTAGTTTCAGCTAGAAGCTTTGACAAAATTTATTTCAACCATTAGTTTATGTTTCCTTTTTAAAAAAGAAGGAAGGAAGGAAGGAAGGAAGGAAGGAAGGAAGGAAGGAAGGAAGGAAGGAAGGAAGGAAGGAAGATTTGCCCTTTGCCATTTTTAGGACATATTTCAATGCCAAAACTACAACATTGTGCAATACTGAAAGTATCATACTTACAGTACACTTAGAAGCCATCAGATACTACTTGCTCATCTTGCTGATCTGCAAATCTACTTTGAGGGGGTGAATTGAAAGAAAATTTATTGAAATGAAGAACTCTTTCAAAGCTGGGTATAGCCTTACAACTTAAGATTCAAATGTTCTAAAATTAGTAGTTTGCAGGTAGTTGTTGCAATCAGGCCTTTTCAAACTTTATCCAGTAATTCAGTTCTCATCAGATTGCTGTGAAGTTCCCAAATTGAGGATGTCAAATTTCGGGATATATTGAAGCAATAGAAAATAACACTTTTCTTTTTCAAATAAAGCTTTTGTATATGTATGTTGGTGGGAAGCACATAAATAGGTATACTGAGTAAAATGAAAAGCTCTTCTATTCTTTTCACGTGTTCATTACAATTATCAAAATCCTTTTTAACATTACCTAAAATATAAAGTTGAATAGAAAAGTTCAAGCTCATAATCAAATTGAACTTCTTTTCCTTTTGCCAAAGTATCAATGACTTTTGAACAAAGAAATACAATTTTATTTGAGCAGGGTAAATGCTTTGTGGATGGCAGTGATAAGTTGCTCTTTAATTCTTTAAAAGAAATGTTCTAGTGTCTCTCACGTGTTGTGCCAACTTTTATCCTTCAAGGGCTTATAAGTGAAAAGAAATGGAAGATTATCCGTCGTTTTACTCTCACCACACTACGGAACTTAGGAATGGGACAGAAGTCAATGGCTGAACGGATATCGAAAGAAGCTCACTGTTTGGTGAAGAAGATGACAACCTTTGAAGGTGATCTTACATTGCAAAAGATTTTTATTTATTTATAGAATTATATCCCACCTTTAAGCATATAACACAAAGGAGTGCACATGATATGCCTCTATTTGCCTCGCAATAACAATACTGCGACATGGTTTATTTGTTTATGTATAAGTCCAGAAACAAATACTTCGTTTTTATTGAATTAATACTCTGCCTTATGTACTGGATTATTATATGCAAATTCTGTGAGGGGCAGCAGTCCTAGTCCGTAGTCCTGCCTGTCAGTCCAATAACATGTCAAATATTATTGCAACATCTGATTACTTTTCTCAGCATCTCCATTTGCAATAATGGGATGGGCAGGTGACAAACTGAACTTAAAGAAGGGAAAGAAGAATACCTTTATTGTCATTGCATTCCATGAATACAACGAAATTTGAAAGCTACCCCAGCACAGGGCCCCAAACACCACATCACAATGATATCACAGAGGTTTAATAATAATAATAATAATAATAATAATAATAATAATAATAATAATA
>NW_020717062.1:77975-140988 GCF_900518725.1 Notechis scutatus | reverse complement strand
TAATAATAATAATAATAATAATAATAATAATAATAATAATAATAATAATAGGACTAAATCACAAATGTACTGTTTGATTCAAGACAATTACTGCCTTGGAAAAGAAACTGTTTCTCAATCTATTAGTCCTCATTTTAAGACAGCTATAACGCCTCCCTGATGGTAACAGATCAAAATATGAATGTCCAGGATGAGAACGGTCTGTGAAGATTTTTAGTGTTTTAGAGAGGAGTCTGGTCTTCACAATCTCTTTCAAAGAAGAAAGTGAGTAACTGATGATTTTTTATGCTGTGTTTATAACTCTCTGGAGCATCTTCTTATCCACTGCAGAGCATCCAGCATACCACACGTTACACAGTATGCCAAAATGCTCTCGATGGTAGACTGGTAAAAAGTAACCAGCAACTTCTCACCCAGACCACTCTTTTTCAGCAGCCTCAGAAAGTGCAGGCGCTGTTGGGCCTTCTTTGCAGTGGCCATAGTGTGGATTGACCAAGTAAGGTTGTTGGAAATATGACTTCCTAGAAATTTAAAACTATGAACTCTTTCCACACAGTTTCCATTGATATATAGTGGGAGTGGCTCTGTTTTGCATCTTCTGAAGTCTATAATCAATTATTTGGTCTTTTTGATGTTCAGGGTGAGGTTATGACTCTTCCATCACAAGACCAGTCTGAGAACCTCTGACCTATAGGCTGTCTTGTCTCCTCCTGATAGGAGTTCCACCAGCTTGATGTCATCTGCAAATTTTATTATAGAGTTAGTGGGACAAGAGGGAGTGCGGTTGTAGGTGTAGAGTGAATACAAAAGGGGATTCAGCACACATCCCTGTGGAGAGCCAGTGCTGAGACCAAGAGTGGAGGAAAAGTAGCTGTATCTTCAAAAGTTGGAGCAGTACCCTCCAAAACCTGGAAGTAAATTGACACCAGTCCATTCCTCTGTAATGAAAGAAATTATCCAAAACATATCTGAGTAGACTCCCTTGCCTTTGGGAAACCCTAGCAATGTGCCATTTTGGTGAAAAGGTCCACCATCATCAACATGGATGTATAACCCTGCACTGCAGTCAAGACTGTTATTAAGCCAATTGACATTGAAAGCCAAAGCTGGGAAGAGGGACTATAGCTAGGGATTATAAAGTCTGTTGGCTTGCAATAGAATAGAAGAATAGAATAGAGGAATGGAATGGAATGGAATCAATGGTGGGATTCAAAATTTATCACCACTGGTTCTGTGGGCATGGCTTAGTGGGCGTGGCTTGGTGGGGGTCATGTGACTGAATGGGCATAGCCAACTCGATGTCACTTATGGCAAGGTGGGGCAATACCTTGCTGTGACATTGAGTTGGCCATGCCCACTCAGTCACATGACCAATGCTGCAGAGACAGGGTGATTTCCTACATACCTCCACCCCCACTGCCCTTGGGCTGACAAATTAAAAAGCCCTTCTAAAGATTGTGACTGCCTGCTGAGCCTGCCTGCAGAATGTTGACAAAAGGAGGCTTGGGGAGGGGAGGTGGAGAGAAGGCCAAGAAGGGAAAAGAGAAGCGGGGGGGGGAGCACAAAGCCTATCCGGCTCCTCACTCCTGTAAGTCCCATCTGGAAAGTGCAGCAGCAGATACAGAATTCAACCTGGCTGCTTCTCTCCTCCTTCTCGGCTTCGTACACTGAGCAAACACACATACATCTCACAGTGCCAGAGGACTCACCCACGTGCCATCTCCTTGCATCATTCAACCTGGCTGCTTCTCTCCTTCTTCTCAGCCTCATACACACAGAGCAAATAAACACACACACATCTCACAGCACCAGGATTGGGACCTTCTGTGTCGGCACATGGGAGAGCAAGAAGCCAGCAGCGTCCACTTTTTTTCAGCATTAAAAGCCTGTAGCCGCCGCTTTTTGCCAGCCAGAACTGAGCTGGAAGTGGCAGCTGGAGGTTGTCACACTGGCAAAGAGGCGGTGGCTGCAGGCATTTCCTGACAAGTGGAGTTAGATGCGGGCTGGCAGGGAGCCCAGTGGTGATGTCTCAGCCCTGGCTTGTCTTCCCCTTTGCCATCAGCTGTGAGAGAAAGGTAAGGTCATGGGGTGAAGAGGCGGTCATGGAGGAGGAAGTGGGGAGACTGAGTAAGGGCCAGGGCCTCTGAAGGAAAACGAGGTGACGTATGGTGAAGAGCGAGCAGGCAGCATGCAGGAGGATGCCCCAGGAAGGCCAGAGCCAGGGACTGCCATGTCCCCTGGCCCCAACCTGGCTGAGACAAATGGCAATCAGGCAGAGGCTCTGGTACAATGCCAGAGCCAGGGAATGGTGATCCCCAGGCCCCGACCCGAGGCAAAGGGCTAGTAGGCTGCAGCAAGTTACCTTTGGTGAGCAAAGCAGCCAAGGCACGGAGGTGAGGCACAGAGACTACCTGGCAGCGTAAAGGCAAGATATATAGGGCGAGGGGGGGCAGGGCCAGCACTCTCTTAGAACCAATCAAGGTGGTGTGATTGGTTCTATGAGAGCACGCTTCACACAGCGCAGCTCTCAAAGACCGGCCTCAGTGTCAGCGCTGGTGAGGTGAGTAGTTTTTTAGCTCAGCTGAGAAGGCAATCTGCCCTGCCACATGAATCACCTGTGCTAATAAACAACAGAATATAGGAGAGGTGAGAGGGCCCCCACTTTTCCCTATCGGTTCTATGAATCACTTAAAATTTTCCTTGGAGGTTCGCCCAAACCCTGAATACCACTCATGAATGGAATGGAATGGAGTGAGAATTGAATGGAGTCGAGTGGAATGGAGTGGAGTAGACATATAGCTCCAAGCCAGACATGTTACACTCAAGGCTAACCGCAATGTGGTTAGATCTGGCCTGGTCTGGAATTAGTGAGGGGCAAGCCCCACTGGCCTTGGCCTCAGCGTAGCACTCACAGGAGGCGGCAAGTGTTCAGGGGCTGTGGTGCCTGGCAGCAGCTACAGCTTGTTGGCCTCAACTCGCCAAACCCTGCCTGGCCTTGCAGAAGTTATCACAGGGGGACAGGGAGGCGCTAAGCAACTTATAGCAGTGGCACCATGCAGGAACTATAGCAGACAGGTGGGGGTTGGCAGCACCAGACAAAATATGCCAAGCCATTGATGCCACATTTGGGGATCTGTGTGGCACACATACTGCTGAGGGTTAGCAAAGCTGTAGGCAGGACAGGCTTTGGCCCAATTTTCTAACCAGAAACAATTTGGAGCCTTCATTTAGATCCCCCTACCTGCACCCCTGCAATATGATTCGGCAGTGTGTGTAAGTGGTGAAGGGGAGGGGGATTAATTGAAAAATTCGGAGATTGTCATACCCTCAGAATCAGGTTATAACTCCCCTTTTCCAGATAGATAGTAACATTTAAAAGTCACTAAGCAACTGGCCACTTATTACCTGTATAAAAAAACTATTACAAAGTCGTTACAGATTTGGAAATGAAAATGTGGTCACACAATCTCTTCTTTCTTTTTGATGTTACAGGTCATCCCTTTGACATAGTCCCTCCCGTCACATCTACTGTTTGTGATGTTTTTTGCTCTGTTATCTTTGGGAATCAATTGCCTTATGAAGGCAAAACCTTCTCTGAACTATCGGAAATCTCAGACACATTCTCTGGATTCTTTGCAAGTCATCTAGGAATGGTATGTTGACTATATGTTCTTCTGCAAGCAGAGATTTCTTCTTATCAGTGATTCTTGCCAGTTATCGAATACATTGAGGGATGGTGGCCCAGTGATTAGAATGCAATATTGCAATCTGCTGACTGTCAGAGTTTGATTAACACCAGTTCAAGGTTGACTCAGCCTTCCATCCTTTCAAGGTCAGTAAAACAAGGACCCAGATTTTTTTGGGGGGGGCGGGGGGAGGCAATATGCTAAGAAGGCTGTAAAGCACTGTGAAACAGTATATAAGCCCAATACTATTTTTATAATGCTTCAGCCCTGCTTTTTCTGAGCCAACTATTCTACTACCCATTTTAGAATGGCATTCATAAATAATTACTTTTTAAGTCCGCCAAAATTACTCTACTTTCATTCTACTGTGTTTCTCCAACAATACAGACCCTCTCATAGGAAGGCCCAGCATGTTTTCTAGGCATAAGGTGAAACTAAGCCACTCGCCCAAAATTTAGGCCTATTTAAACCATGCTTTCCCCACCATTTCTCACATCGCTTGAACTATATGAGATGAAGAGAAATGGGGGGAAGGGAACTTGCCATTAGGAGCCCCTTGCAGGTCACCTTGGCTAGAGCACCCATGGGTAGACTCGCCTCTATCGGCCAATAGAAGTGCCCCGCGGGCAGAATTGCCTTGCCATAAGGCCACTTCTATTGGCCGGTAGAAGCTCCCCGTTGGCAGAGTCACCAGCCGCTTCTATCAGCCGATAGAAGTGGCCTTGTGGCAAGGCGCAGCTGCGCCCGTGGGGTGCTCCTAACAGGAATGCCCCATGGGCAGCCACGCCTTGCCACGAGGCTGCTTCTATCGACCAACAGAAGCGCCTTGAGGGCAGAGTCACCAGCCACTTCTATTGGCTGATAGGAGTGGCCTCGTGAACCGCCCTGCAGGCAGCCACACCTCGCCACGAGGCCTCTTCTATCGGCCAATAGAAGCGCCCCAAGGGCAGAGTCACCAGCCACTTCTATTGGCCAATAGAAGTGGCCTCATTGAGCGCCCCGCGGGCAGCCACACCTTGCCACAAGGCTGCTTCTATCAGTCGATAGAAGTGCCCCGAGGACAGAGTCACCAGCCACTTCTATCAGCCAATAGAAGTGGCCTCGTGGCGAGGCATGGCTATGCATTGGGTTCCCAACTGCAAACTCAATCACGTATGTGTACCATTGTCAGAGTAAATATCAGACGATCACAAGGGAGAGCTGAAGCCAGACTCAACCACCTGTCAGTGGTCAGGCTGCAAGAAAAACTTCGAGAAGAAGGTAGAAGAAAGACGGGCTGTTTAGCTCGCAGTTTTACGGTCAGCAATCTTCACTTTCCCCCTTGAAGCATACCTCCCCCCTCAAAGATGCTAGTGGATGACAAGGGGAACAAAGATCCCCCCCGACTTCCCTTTGAAACCAATTGAGCAATTGAGAAAACTGCAAGTTCTCTTAGTTGGCAGCCTAAGCGGAGGGGCCTGGAACTGCCCATTGCAGGTGATAGGTGGAATCAGCTTCTTTAGCCGATAGAAGCGGCTGGTGACTCTGCCTTTGGGGCACTTCTATTGGCCAATAGAAGCAGCCTCGTGGCGAGGTGAGTGTGTGTGTCGCTCTAGGTGGAGGGGTGCGTGGGGAGAGAAAATCAAGTCACCCCCCAAAAGATGGCCTAGCCATTTTTTCGGTGCTCAAAAAAAAAAAAAAAAAGACCCGGCCTTATTTTGTGAGAAACACGGTACTATTTCTCATAGTAGCAACTGAGGATATACATAAACAAAGAGGGGTGGGAAAACATAACTAGATAAGCTTAGTGTCCATAACATACATATTTTGATATTCATTTGGTCAGGAGGCACTGCAGAAAATCAATAACTGGTCTTGCATAATGTTTATTTTTAACAAATAGAAATAAAAGGGCACTTAATAGAGAAATGGGTTTTTCTGTGTAGTTCTTAAAGCAGAGCACATGAGATGAATTGGCAATGGTTAATTTTTACTATTACTATGTTTCAGGTGTACAGCGCTTTGCCAAATATATTGAAATTCTTTCCCGGACCTCATAAGAAAGTTTTCTCTGACTGTAACAAGGTCTGTGACTTCATTAGGAATAATGTGGATGCTCACAAGAAGACCCTGGATCCAGACAATCCTAGAGACTTTATTGATTGCTTCCTTCTTAAACTAGAAAAGGTACTATAGCAAGGATATTTTATTTGCAATGATAGTTCACACACAAGTACAAAACAGGCAGGGTTTCAGTTATGCACTTGTGCCCTATTTTCTTGAGACACCCATGGTGGTGAGTAAATTGTACTAGTGAAACAGTAGAAAGCAAAAGAACTGATGTCTCCCAACTGCCACAAATGCTATATGAAGCCTTCTACCAGTAGTGGCCATTATAAACAAACAAACTCACTCCTTAAGAAATGGTTGTGTGGATCTGCTCCACAATGTCCTTTCCAGCACTGAAGGAGGCACCATAGATCACATCTGCATCCTGTCAGGAGTTGGTAAAGCCAGCTTGGTAGTAGGTAAAGCTGCAGAACAGATAAAAGTTATCTTTTGGGGGGCTGAGAGTCCTGAAGATAATGATTTGGATGTGCTCGCTAAAATGATTTGAGCCAGGACAAAAACTGAGTGAGATTTAATTGCCTTAAAATAAATTAAATAATTACCAATCCATTCAATCTTTTGCACTTAAACTATAATTCAGTGGCAACTTTTGAAAAAGATTTCAGGGGCTACAATGGCAGTTGAATGGCAGTTTTAGATACTGTTTTTTTTTTAGTTTAGTTTTGTATCAAAATTAGGAGAAGATTGAAACTTCTCAAGGATTGCAGTCTCCTATTTCAATCCTGTAATCCTCTAGTCCACTTCAAAACACACAAAATAACAGCCACGAAATCAGTAGTATGATTCTGGAACTTCTTGCATTGAGTTCTTTTCTAAAATGTGGAAATGGGAGAATGATTCTATGAAAGGACTCCTACTCATTTTTATATTCTTAAAAATGGAGGAGAGGATTACAAATATCCCTGTCCTTGTTGGACAGTCCCTGGAAAAATTCCTGTGTTCCTTCTACAGGCAAAGGAGGCCTGTGTTCCAACACAGGAAAATTACCCATCTGTTATTTATGTTCTTGGATACTTGGCAGTATCAAAAAAAAAAAAAATGCAATACTGTGCTGGGTTGTTAGACTGTAGTCAGCAAAACATTCAGGGAATGAGTAAAATGGATGCTGTTGAGTTATGAGAGAGCAAATTCCCCTTTGAACATTAAGTGGAGCAAAGCCTTGTGGCTCTTACTTATGCAGAACTTAAAAGAAATATGAAAGGGGACATCAGTGAACAAAAGTTTATAAATGAAATGTAATACTTCAGAGCAAGATTTCAAAAGCTCAGTTTGTGTGATGGAGATGGATGTTCTATTCCATTAAGAGGAGATAAGAGGAAATTTCTGTGTTATGATAGTTACCAAACTAGTAAGTTTCTGGAAAAGACTTGATGATAGGACAGAAAAAGTAATAACTACTTCATTTGGATTTCAGCTGTTTCTCTTTTATTTAAATATTCATCCATCTGACCCAACCACACATTAACTTCATATTCAAATTAATATAGACAATATGGAAAACTCTATCTTAGATTATTCCCTGCTTACCTATAAGTTGGTCTGAAAGAAAAGTAAAATGAGAAGAACTAGGTAGAATTTTCATAACATGATGATGAAGCTATATAAACTGCTGCATCTTTATTTTATTTCTGCCTTATCTTACAGGAAGAAGATTCTTCAGTTCTCTCTATTGAAGACTTGGTTATGTCTGTGTTTGTGCTTTTTATTGCTGGGACAGATAGCACACGGTTATTCATCTCATATGGCCTTAACCTTCTAGCCAGGTTCCCAAATGTCCAAGGTTGTAACATATGATTTTATATACTATGCTTAAGTCCAATCTTAGTCAGTTTAGCTAAAGGTTGTCTAAGCCTAGAATCTAAAGTCTGGTGGTGTGGGGTATTCTGTTGCAAACAGAGGAATGTCATACTCTTCTGGTAAAATACTCTGGACTTGCTCAATTGTATTTATGTCTGATATACAGTGCAGATTCCAGACAGCAGAGCTAAATTCAAGTATTGGTCTGGCAAAGGTTTTGAATGCCCTAGTTTGCAAATTAGTATTAACAGAGGAGAAGCTTCGTAAAATTAAATTTACAACTCTTAAAGCCTTTTTGGCAATACAGTTGCAGTGAGCTTTGGCGCTTAGGTCATTCGATATGAGAACTCCAAGGTCCTTGACGAAGTGAGGGTCATCAACAAGGTCAAATCCACCTAGCTTGTATTTGGTATATAGATTTTTTTTTACCAATGTGTTGGGCAGAGCATTTGTTGGTAGAGATTTGGAGTTGCCAATTGTTAGACCATTCAGACACATAGTCAAGGTCTTTTTGAAGGACGGTAGCATTGATGGTGGTGTTGAATAGTTTTACATCATCAGTGAAGAGGACACAGTTGTTAATAAGGTGATCACAAAGATCATTTATATAGAGTATAAAGAGTATGGATCCTAGAACGCTCCCTTGGGGGACACCGCTGATAACTGGTGCAGGGTTTGATAGCGTTTCCTATTTTTACTATTTGTTGCCTGTTTGAGAGGAAGGCAGTAATCCGCTTGTGAAGGGATCCGGAAATGTCATAAGAATTTAATTTTAATAGCAGTTATCACTGAGTCAAATGCTTTGCAGAAGTCAATGTAAATTACATCTATTGCTTTACCCTGGTCAAAAAGTGTAGTCCATATGTTTTTGTAGTGTAGAAGTTGCAAATTGCAGGACAATTTTTTTCTGAAACCAAATTGTTTATTGGAGAGTAAGTTGTTTCACTCTAGGTAATGCATTGGTTAATAATTGATTCCATAAGTTTGCATGTGACACAACACAATGAGATTGGTCTGTAGTTTTCAACCAGGCAGGGGTCACCTTTTTTGAAAATAGGGATGACCGTTGCTAAAGACCATAGGTTTGGTAAGGAGCTGGTTCTGAATGATCACTCATATATTATATTTAGGGATTCTGCTATGGTAGTGGAGAGCTTTAAGAAGAATGCACATAAACCATCAAGGCCAATAGATAAGGATGGTTTAAGGTGGCGTATTGCATTTTCTATGTTATCTTCAGTAAAGTCAATTTGTAGATCATTGCAGTTAGTTGTCATACAATTAGGAAATGTGGAGCATGAGCCATTACTGTTTACAAAGACTGAACTGAAGAACGTATTGAAGAGATTTGCCTTAATGGCTTCATCACTATAGTCTTTCCCATTAGATCTTTTAGGGGTGGGATGGTTTTTGAGTCTTTAAGTTTGGTGTTTACAAAGTTATAGAAGGCACAGATGGATCTTGTGCATAGAAGATTTTCCTCTTGTGGTAATAGGTGCATTCTGCCTTTATCTGTCAGCATAAGGTGTTGTATCGCTTTTTAAAGTTAGCTGCATATTTAGTTTTGTTTTTACGCCATAAGGATTTTCTTTTTAGATTGAAGTTTTCTTATTATTATGGGTAAATTGTTTTTTTTTTGTTGTTGTTGTTTATGGGGGTTACTAATGGAACATATAGTTTAATGACTCTTTCAAGTTCAAGCAAGAAGGTACTATAATGTTCTTCTGTAGTGTTACAGCCAAAGAACAGAATGTACAAATCAAGAGATGATAAGTCAGCAGCTATGAGTTCATAATTGGCTTTTTTAAAATTGTATTTTGGAGATCCATCATTATAATCCTCTTTGAGAGGGTGTAAATTTAGACAAAAGTCAATTATGCTTATGGTCACTGTTTGAAAGTGGCTCCTGTATTTGTACGCCATAAATTGAGTTTGAGCTGTTGCAGAAGATGAAGTCAAGGCAGTTGTTTAGTCTAGTTTTGTTATATACTAATTGATCCAGTCCCAGTGTAGTAACGGCATTCTACAGGGTTGTATGAATGGGTTCAGATTCATTTAGTGTCCAATTTATAAGAGGTAAGTTGAGATTACCAAGAAAAAAAAGAGGGTGTAGGCAAGAGGCAGCCCATGTCAGTAGTGAAGTTAGCTTGTTTGCATGAATTATATCATAGTCAGGGGCTTGATAGCAAATTAAGAAATGGATTGAGGTTCACAGATGATGGTCTCAGGAAGAGCAAGCTCTTGTATAATTTGAATCTTTTTTAGATTTAGAGACTTTTTATAGAATATAGCAACTCTACCTCCTCTACGGATTTCGTGATCAGACCGATAAACTTGATATTCTCTTACAGTGGTAATGGAGTCTGAAAAATATGCATTCAACCACGTCTCACAGACAAATATAATGTTGAATGTGGCTGTGCTTAATAGGATGAGGAATTCATGCATTTTATTTGCTAGGCTTCTTGCACTGAGTAGTTTTCTTTTAAGATATGAAGTAGTGGGTCTGGATTAGACGTCACCAACCTTTTGGACCTTAGGGACCACCAAAGTCATAATTTTAAATCCCATGGACCACTAATATGAATTTTGACTAATGGTGGTTTGCTGACATTTTCCCAGGGGCTCTGCAGAAAGCAGCAGACACCCTGGGAAAATCCCCCCAAAAGTCTACAGGAAAATTCCCCACCCCGTTTTCCTACCGATTGATCATTCTTTATTTGAGATCACAGGATACCCTCTCCAGCTCCATTCTCAGGGGGGAAGAGAGAGAGGGAGACTTTTGGCTTCATGCAAGGAAAGCAGAAGCAGCAGAAGTCTTTCTTTCTCTCCCCCAAACTCTGCTAGAAATTAATCTTTGCTGGCACAGCCTCTTGGAGCAGGATGCTTTGCAGGGTCCCAAAGACTCATTTCTAGTGGAGTTTGGGGGGAGAGAAAGAAAGTCTTTTGCTGCTTTCCTTGCACGCAGCCAAAAGCAGAAGAGGAGGAAAGAAGCAGCCCGATGGCCAGGCCAGGCACGTGGGGCAAGTGAGGCAAGCTCCCACCCTCTGCCCTTTCCCCTGTCCCCCCACTACCTCATGTTGTTCGCAATGCAAGCAATGCAAGCCTTGTGTTCCCCTGGTCCATGTGGGCAGTGCAACCTTGTGTTCCAGTGCAGCCTGGATTAATTGCTTTGTGGGGGAGTTTTCTCTGTGTACCACCACAATTTTCTCATGGACCACCAGTGGTCCCCGGCCCACTGGTTAGCGACCACTGGTCTGGAGTAAGTAAGGGGCATGCATCCCTAACATTGGATGTTTGGATGATTATTATTGTGACGTGGGTTGTGGCTCTTGCTTTTGATACAATCTGCATGGTAATCAATGCATAGATTAGTATTACCTAATTAATGTAGTCTTTTGAGCTCAGAATGTTGTTCCCGGGATTGTACACATTGCTGTAAGGTTAGATCAGGGTGAGAATGAAGGTTTATTTGGTTGTTGTTGCTCTTTGAGAGTGAATTTATTGAGAAGATGAATTTGCGTTTGCTTGATGCGTTTTTGCAAACGACCCTGCAGAGGTGTGCAGTCATCAAGCTGTCTTTGTTTTTAAGTGCAGGACCGACATGGGAAATATCAAGTATTTCATCAGGGGAGATGGTTGATGCTTGATATTCTCTGATGGTGTTAATTGTTACCAGATTCCTCAGTGCTTTTTTACAGAAGTGTATCTGCCTTGAACACAGCCCATATTAAACACCAGTACAGGAAATGTTTTATAGCGTTTTGTAGTATATCACAAAACAGTTTTATAACAATGTTTAATTCATGCTATGGTTTATAAAATTTGCCTAATTTCAATTCCACAGGTGTCATGGATCATAGATGATTGGTTTTAACAATCTTTGAAAATGCATGCCATTTTAAAATACAGATAGTCCTCCTAACAACCATTCATTCAGCAACCATTTAAAGTTACAACACCATTGAACAAGTGATAATACAAATAGTCTTAAAAGTTCTAGCTGTCCCAGCAACTCTGTGACCATATGGTCATGTTCTGAGCACTTGGCAACCAGCTCGCAGTTCCAACAGTGCAGTGTCCGTTGGTCATGTGATCAGTGGTGGGATTAAAAAAAAATTACTACCAGTTCTGTGGGCGTGGCTTGCTTAGTGGGCATGGCTTGGTGGGCATGGCAGGGGAAGGATACTGCAAAATCTTCATTCCCACCCCACTCCTGCTTTCCAGCTCCATTCTCCTATGCAGGGCAACAAAAAGAAGACCCAGCTGATCAGCTGGGACTCAGGAGGCAGAGAATAGATGGAAACAGGGACAGTCAGAAGTGGTATTTGCTGGTTCTCCAAACTACTCCAAAATTCTGTTACTGCTTCTCCAGAATTGGTCAGAACCTGCTGAATAACATTTCTGCATGTGATCACTATTTGCAATCTTCCCTGCTGACTTTCCACAAGCAAAGTTGATGAGGAAACTGAAAGGGAAGGTTGGAAGTCACTCCAGTAAATCTCTCTCCCCTGTTGGCAGAAACCACTCCAGGCCTTGTCATGCTTCCACCTCACCAGCTTCCCCTTACCACACAGCAGCTGCACAGCTATGCCATTACATTGCCACATACTATTTTCCCATCTGGCTATATCCCCACTGTACTTGCAAAGTGCCTCTCTGGCCTCTAGGAATTATATATTCTCCCTCTGCCGCCGCCGCTGCTTTCGCCCCTCTCTTAAACCCTGCCAGCTTCCAGGTGTCCTGTTTGCAGTCCTTCCCAAGGACACCCCCCTGCCCCATTACCTGTCTATCTGGAGCACCTGAGCCTGGCTTCTTGAGTCCTTTGGGAGTGTAAAACCGCATCCAGCCAGCCACTCCTTTGTCTGAAGGGAAGATTCCTGGTTCCTTGTGTTGCCATGTTTTTTTCTCTCCAATGGACGGTGGAGGAATCAAGAGTTTCATGTATTTGTGATGTGGGTTCCTGTCACAAAATTGGAGGTTTTGGCAAGGTTCTTGTATTTTATGTTGGCCCATTGCAGGCTGATAAATATAATAGTTGGGGTAGAGAGGTTGTTGAGAGAAAGAGAAATTGTCATATAATGGCAAAATAGTTCTATTTTATTATACTGGCTGGAGAGTAGCTTCTGATAATAAAGAAATGCAAAACAGTAAATGTTTCCCCCTCCTAATCAAGGTGACAGTATTTAATACCTGAGGCAATAAGCAGTAGAAATTCAACAATACAGAATGAACCATTTTAATGTGACTCTGTTGATACTTAGAGAGAGACAATTTTGCCTGTTAGCAGAGAGAAGCAGCCGGAGTCACTCTCATCTCTTGAGAGCCCGGCCAAACTTTCCTGTGCCACCATCAGTCAAAATTCAAATTAGTGGTCCACAGCAGGGGTCGCCAACCTTTTGGACCTCATGGACCACCAAACTCATAATTTTAAATCCTGTGGACCAGGAATGAATGGAGCACTGGATCGAGCGCTTCTCTGGCTGGCGCACTTTAGTTACAGGTGCAGGCAGAAATAGCATCCTCAGGGCCACGCCACTGGAACAATGCTGGCACTTCAGGGATGAGACCCCTCCCCCAACCTCCATTAGCAAGGTGAATAACGTTGTGCTCTCTTTTGCACAGGAGTTTGGCCAAGCTTTCTGCAAAATGGTCTGTCTTGAGGAGCGCTTGATAGTTTGTAGTAGTCACAAGACTCTCCCTTTGGTCATCCCGGAGCAGCTCATCCATGGCAGGCCGGTGCACAGGCCAGTCCTGTGACTACTGCAACTCTGGAACATGGGACCAACTTTCTCACCAACGTCAGCAAGCCACCCGGGGGCAGATTTCCCTCCCCTGCCGTTACTCTTACCTTATCTTCCAGTTCCAGCTCATGTGGGGCATTCCTCTGAGGCCCACCTGTGGGCTGTGGCCCACCAGTTGGCGATGGCTGGTCCACAGGATTTAAAATTATGAGTTTGGTGGTCCCTGAGTTCCAAAAGATTGGCGACCCGATCTAGTAATCAATAGGTTAACTGATTGGATGGAATGACTGAATTTTTGAAGCATCCACCACCTTGGATCACATTCTGTATGGAATTGGCGGTGGATTTACCCAAACTAAATGAACAGTGGTACTGAATGGCCTGTTTAGCTTAAGGGCACATCGTGGGCCAATGTATTTTATGTTGATCTGTTTTTTTCCCCAATTCCAGGATGGGAGCAAAGTGTGGCAAACATCTTTGTGAATGACCCCAAAGTGCTGTGAAATTGGGAAATGAGAAACTAAAGTGCATTTTTTATTATCCATTAAAGATCAATGCATTTTGAGTCTGGGATAATTTTTAAATTAATATTTCTGCTTTTAAAACATGATTAATTGCAGCCAAAGCCCAAGAAGAAATAGATGATGTTGTGGGGGCAAACCGTAGTCCCTCCATAGAGGATAGAATGAAACTGCCCTACATCAATGCATTTGTTCATGAGATCCTACGTTCTCCTCAAGCAAGCAATGAGAACTTCCCACGTATGACAACCCAGGATATGAATTTCAGGGGACATTTCATCCCTCAGGTGTGAAAAATCAAATCATGATCCACCTTGCATGTAAATATCTATCTATAATTGCAGTACGATAAACTTTATCCAATAATTGCTGCTTATATTTTGTGACTATCATTTGAATTTTAGGCTATTGGGTTTTATAGAATGCTTTATTTATTTGCAAATGTCATCAACAATTTTACCTATCTCTCATCCTGCTAAGTTTCATTGATAGCTATTATGGTTCTTAGCTAAGTTAATTCTTTTTTATTTGCATCACTGACCTGAGGATATTTAGTAAGAAAATGAGCACTTTGTTCAACTTTTATTCCTAATTGTTGAAAAACTCTGTTTATACAGCCTCTGTTTATAGAACAAACCAAATGTACAGTCCACATGGGTCTTTCTGCTTAACAGTAGCAGGAAAAAGGAAATTCTACTCAAAACAAAAGGACAGAGTATAACCTTATAAAACAAATGCAAACTTATAAAACCTGCCATCTACTGGTTGGCTGTAGTTGTTGCATAAAATATATGAACATGTATTCCAACACCCCCACTCAACCACTACTCCTTATATTAGTCCCATTTTGGATCTCAGTTCTATAAATCTCTTTCTTGTAAATGGTTTTGTCAAAGCATCTTCAATCATGCTATTAATTTCACAAGACATAAGCACAATTACATTTTGATCAACCTGATCATTAATGTAATGATGTCAGACATCAATTGGCTTTGTTCTTGCATTGATATTCTCATTAGTTGGCAGGTTTGATACATCCTTGATTGTCCTCATATAAGTCTGTAGACTGGGACAGTGGCTCTCCAAGATCTTCAAGCAATTGACATAACCACACAACTTCTTGACTGGCATAGGCAGCAGCAATGTATTCTGCCTCTGTAGAAGACAAAGCTACTGAGGTCTGCTTCTTGCTGGACAAAGATGTAGGACTATTTCCTAATTTGAACAAGTAACCACTTGTGGATTTGTGAGTACCTAGGTCACCTGACCAATCAGAGTCCCTATCCTGTGAGATTCAAATCACAAATTGCAGACAGCTTCAGACTCATGTCCTATGTTTGCTTGAAATATCTCATGACTCTTTTGACTGATGTCCAGTGTCTTTGATGTGGTTCACTCACACCATCTTTTTTACACTGTATGTTAATTCCTAGGTAATATGTCACATCTCCAAGATCTTTACTCTCAAAATGCAGTTTAAGCACTGCAGTCAACTTTGCAATTTTCTCATTTCTTTTGTGAACAACAATCAGGTCAATCTATATAGAGTAAAATATACATGTATTCAAAATCTACACATTTTGAGTATAGATATGGGTCAGCTCTGCTTCACATGAATCTGTCATCTAACAAGACTTTATTTATTTTCACATTCCATGCTTGAGCTGATTGCTTGAGTGTGTAAGATATTTCTGCAGATGGTGATTTGAACCTTATAAGATATGTGGACTCTGATTGGGCAGTACTCACATATCCACAACTAGTTACTTGTTTACATTAGGAAACAGTCCTATATCTTGGCCCAGCAAGAAGCAGACCTCTGTAGCTTTGTCTTCTACAAAGGCAAAATACATTGCTGCTGCCTATGTCAGTCAAGAAGTTGTATGGTTACATCAATTGCTTGAAGATCTTGGAGAGCCAATGTCCCAGCTTATATTCTTAGCCTAACTTCATTCATACATTTCCATATACCTTTCCTTATTAGCAGCATCTTCATTTTGAATTCCAAGACTGGTAGTTCTGGTTTGTCAGATTTGCAAATGAAAGTTTTGTTGCAATTGTGTTACTGGTCATTTTCTTTTATTCTGTTGCAGTCTTCTTTCTGTTCTGTATCTTGCACTTATTTGCTGTATCTTGCTTATTTGCTATGACTAGGCCCAGAACCTGTTAAAAATTCTGTTTATATAGCCTTACAGAACAAAGTGTACAGTCTAGATGGGCCTTCCTGCTTATCTATGACAGGAAACAGGAAACTCTATGCAGAACAAAAGGACATAGAGCAAGGGTGTCAAACTCGCATTATCATGGCAGCATCAGGTAACGTATAGGACTTTTCCCCCTTCACTAAACTGGGCAGGGGCGTGACCAACACGTGATGCATCCAGCCCATGGGCTGCAAGTTTGACACACTTGACATAGAGTATAGCCATAAATGCAAATATATAAACACTGCCATCTATTGGTTGGCTGCAGTTGTTGTATAGAATATATGAACATGTATTCCAACAATGTTGGAAATCTTTCCCCTGAATGCAAATAGTGGAAAAGTAGGAGAATCAAATATGTTTTTTTTAATTTACATTTGCTTTTCATCAATCATAAAACAAAGCCAGTTTGGTCTAGTGGTTAAGGCACCCAGCTAGAAACTGGGAGACAGTGAGTTCTCGTCCCCATTTGGACATGGAGCTAGCTGGGTGATATTGGGCTGGTTACTTTCTCTCAGCCCTATTAAGGAGGCAATGGCAAGCCACTTCTGACAAACCTTGCCAAGAATGCTGCAGGGATTTGTTGACTCTTTTTGATTTCTAATTAAATGTGTTTGGGTAACTATACAATGATTTGTAACTGTTGTGTGCTATCATTTTTACTGTGATTATAAAAAATGGCATGTTCTTAGATAACTACAGTTATAATCTAAACATATAAGGAAATAGCAATAGCACACTTCAGCTGAAGCAAAATGGATCTCTCCATTATCTGTGACATCATGAAATTTTTAAAAAGTTACAATGCACAGACAAGTTGAACTAGAATTTCAGCTAGGAAATTGTAGATTTCTTATATCAAGAATGGAACAGAATTCCTAGAAGTTTGGTGCTCTGAAAAATGAGCCATCAGCAGATATATATAGTAATAAACTTAATTTATAAATCATCACATACACCAAAATGCCTGCAAGAAAAATACAAGTTGAAAGGAAAGTCTGTCAGAAAATTGTGAAGGACACATACGGCATTATCAGTGAGCAACTGGACAGGTAGTCCTTGACTTATGATCACAATTGAACCCAACAGTTTATATTGCTAAATGAGATGTTTTAAAGTGAATTTTGCCCTAATTTATGATCTCTCTTGCCACAGTTGTTAAATGAATCACTGCTTCTTGTGGTATTATTAAATCATTGTTTAGTTATTGGCGTTCTTGTTAAGTGAATCTGGTTTTCCCATTGATCTGGTTTCCCATTTGCTTGTCATAAAATCTCAAAAAGTGATCACATGACCCTGGGACACTGAAACCATCATAAATATGAATCAGTTGCCTCTGAATTTTGATCATGTGACCATGGGGATGCTGCAACAGTTATGTGAAAAACATTCATACATAACTCTCTTTTTTCAGTGCTAATGTAATTTTGAAGACTTACTAAATGAATTATTGTAAGTCAAGAACTGCTTCTGAGGAACTAAGTAGTCAGCCATTGTCTCTGTCCAAGTCTTCTGTTTTGGTCTGGGATGTTTTAATGCCCCAATCTCATTCTGGATATAGAATACCATATAGACACATGTTAAAGCCTCTCAAGTCAAATGATGCTAATGTACCAAAGCAATACAATATTAACACAATTAGGCGGCATTTCTAAAATAACTCAAAATAAGGCTTTTCTTCATCTGGAAAAGAAGGAGTAAGCTGTTGAATAAATAACTTTAAAATATTCAAGTGTCTCTAATACTGTCACTCCAATTTTTTGTGACTAGATTTGTTTCGCTAACTTAAACAACAGTGTAACTTCAGAATTTAGGATCTATCTTGAATTTCACTTGTCATCCAAAAGTTGTAAATTTTAATTATATAAATTAGGATGAAGATAGTTTACACTGATGAAACATTAGCATGCAAATCAGTCTTGTTATGCTATACATTTCAAATAACATAATTTGTGTAAAGTCTTTAATCACGTGACTTGATCAAGCACCAGATGTGAAAAAATATTGTAAATTGTATCAAAATTACATTTTATACCTTCCTCATTTTTAAAAGAATTAAGAATGGTCTGTTTCATTATGAGGAAAAACTTACCTTTGCTCTCCATATCTCGTCTTCATAAAGGGCACTGCTGTTCTTCCATTAAGAGTTTCAGTACATTTTGATCCTCTCTGCTGGGAAGATCCAGAGACATTTGACCCAAGTCATTTCTTGGATGAGAAGGGTAAATTCCAAAAGAAGGATGCCTACATCCCTTTCTCTGCAGGTAACAGAGAGGTTATGGCTGATTTAGTGACCTGGGGTTTTCAGTAGGGGTGGTATTCTACTGGTTCGGGCCAGTTTGGGTGAACTGATGTTAAAGTTTCACCGAACCAGTATTTCAACCAACTGCCTGGCCCCACCCCACCCAACCCCTTCCAGGAGTGTCCATGTGGCCCATTCTCGATGGAGGTAAGTGCAGGGTCCGTGTGGAGGCTCTGGGAGGGGGAAAAACAGGCCTTCTGGAAGTCTGGAAACAGGCCTGTTTCTGGCTTCCAGAGAGCCTCCAAAGCCCAGGAGAAGTTGTTTTTGCCCCCCAAGAGGACCGGGGGAGGTCTCCAGATGCTTGGGAGGGCAAAAATGGCTTCCTCCAGGCTCTGGAGATCCACCAGAAGCCGGAAACAGGAAGTTCTAGTAGGCCATGCCCACCATGGCCACGCCCATCCAGCAACTGGGCAGCGAACTGGTTGCTGGGATTTTTGAATCCTACTTTGGTCTTCAGGGTTCGTCCAAAATTACCTAGAATGTTTCTGAACTGTGACCTCACCTATGCTAATGGGCTGTTCTTTCTGCCTGCCCTTGCCACTAGCTATACCTGTTCCCAGATTTAAGACAAGCATCCCGAGAACATGCTTAGGCAAATGGCAAAATCATTGAGAGAATCTGACTGAAACAAGAAGGAGAGTGTCCAGTCTTTTAGAACCAGAAGAGGTGGTGATTGCTTTTTTTAGATAATAAAATTATTGAAGCTTAGAATTACGATTTTTTAAAGAAAAAGCTAACATAGTTAGAGTAAAAAGTAAAAGTAAAAATAGTAAAATGAGAAAATTCAAATATCTCAAAATATTTTACAACATTTTTAAAATATGAAAAAGTTGAAATAGATATCAGTAAACCCAAAGACAACCATTCAAAATAACCACATATCACACCTTACCCTGGTGTAATAAACTCTATTTCTTTTTTAAGTATACAGAACAATCCTTCTCTGTAATCTATTCAGATGGTTATTGATCATTGCTACAAATTTCTTCAATACACTCTTTCATAAATCCAGCACAAAAAAAACCCCAATTGTACTCTGAGATTTTCATTATTATTTCCTTCTTAATTTAATAGTGTTTGTAGTCTTGTCTCTTTGAAGGTGTCTAACTTCTATGAAAGGGTTAATAGACAATATCCAAAGTGGTTAGCAAGGGAACTACAAACTTAACATCTTGTGAAAGACTCAATTTGTAGCTGGAGCCAATACATTGAATAACCTTGTCTCCCAATTTCACCCCCCCACCACACTCATTATTTTAATGTGAGGAGCAACTATCAGGAGAAACAGCTTAGGCAATCTTGAGAGAGTTGTAGGAAGCAACCTACTAAGCAACTCTTTATTTTGTGGAGCTGTCTTCAGTTGGATAGCTTCAGTGGTGGGATTCAAATTTTTTTACTACCGGTTCTGTGGGTGTGGCTTGGTGGGTGTGGCAGGGGAAGGATACTGTAAAATCTCCAGTTAGAGGTTGGATTTGCCGGTTCTCTGAACTACTCATAATTTCCTCTACCGGTTCTCTAGAACTGGTCAGAACCTGCTGAATATCACCTCTGGATAGCTTCCCTGGAAGTGTTGTCTGTTGATTCAATCTTAGGTTATTCTTTCTTTAAAAATTAAACAACAGAATGGGTTTTGCAACCTTCAACAAAAGTTTGTGTCTTTCTTTTTTCTGAGATAATGCCTTATATTTCTGTAGCATAAATAATATGGATATTTATTTGACTGATTGATAAAACTGTCCTTCTCAGTGAGTCACTAATTAATTAATTGTCAATAAATTAATTATCTTCTTCATTTTGTATGTGTGTGTGCAGGGAAGAGAGCATGTCCAGGAGAGGCTTTGGCAGATATGGAAATCTTCCTGGTCCTCGCCATTCTGCTCCAGCATTTCACTTTTGAATTGACAATGGACCCTGAAGAGATGGACTTAAAAGACTTGCTTACAGGCTCTAGGAAGAACGGAAAGTATCGCTACTTACGGGCCATCAAACGTAAAATTTAATAAGCAACAGAAATAAATATTGTTTCAACTTTCATCAGCCCAAACCTATATCATCAGCCCAAACCCCAAAATACTTGTGGCAAGAATTTATAAATTTATATAACAGTGTTAGAAATATTGTACAGGGAATCATATGTGAGCTTACCCAGGTCTCCAACAAATGAACCATTTGATTAATGAAACAAAATTGCAAACATTGCATGGAAAAGCTGGCAAGCGATAAGAACAAAATCATTTAAACTCACAGCAAAGATACAAATTAATTAAACATTTATTTCAAATTGTAAACACACACAAAATTCAATTAACATAATGTAAATATAATTGTAACACTCAACAGTTCAACCAAGAGACTCAATCTACATTGCTTGATGTCACATAATAAAAGTAGCAGCGTATACACCCACCCACTCAAACTTGTGGACTAGTTCCTTATAAAACAACCTCTCTGTTCTCCATTTTCTCTGTAGCAGAGGTGGTATTTAGCAGATTCTGACCAGTTCTTGAGAACCCCAAGTTATTCTTCTGACAGACTTCAAATAACTTTTTGAATTTAATTACAAGAATATTTCCTGTGAGTTGTTCAAAAACAAAAAATTGAGGGGAGCCGCACCTCCCCTCCCTGGCTAGATATACTTCCCTTGAAGACAGGAGGTAGCAGTCTGCCCTGAAAATGGGAAGCTACCTGGGACCTAAGTGAGTGCTGGAGCAGTGAAGTGGTGAGTGACTCGTTGACCAGGCAAAATACCTGGGATTTTTGCAAGATAACCCTGAGAAATAAAAGGAAAGAACTCTCACTTAAAATCGTGGCAGCGGCAAATGGAAAGGAAGAGGAAATTATAAGGTAAACAAAATTGAACTATAAAAGAACTATAATGGAATCAGAGACTAATTTTGGAATAAAGTACAGAAATTGGCATTAATCAGGCATTGGCTAGAATGCTGGACTTGTTGGAATTGATTATATTTTAAGATACAATAGCTAATGATTGAAAATTAGTGGAATAAATATAAGCGAAAAGAAAAAGGAAATAAAAGAACTTTAAAAAGTGGAAAGTGATGCCTCTTAATCTCCACCCTCTTGATCTCCACCCTCTTCTGTATTCCTCTTTTCTGTTGCTTTCTGACATTGTATCTATTTTTCACCTTATTTTTCCCTTTTTTGGTTGTTTTTTAAGTCTTAAATTCTCCATTCTCTTTTCCCTCTTTCCCTTTTCTTCCGTTGCTTGTTCGTTAAAGATGGCTTCTTCTTCATCCCAATCTTCTTGTTCTTGTAGTTTCTGATAAGTAGAAATCGCCATTTCTAAGAAATGAAAAACAGAGCCAGAAGAGCCCTTCCCTTCTTGTTCCTCTTCTTTTAACTTTTTGAATTCCATTTTCAGTTCATCGACAAGTAATGCCATTGTGAAAAATATTAAAACAACCCAAATGTTTTTAGCCTTTCAAATAATAATTTCCAAAAGTTCCAAAGTCACCAAGCAATCCAAATACACACAGACTGTTTCATTTAATACTTTCTTCTTTTTACACTTTCTCTTCCTGGGGTTACAGTTCAGTTGCAAAGTTCCAATTAAAATGTATCTTTTAGAAGTCTTGTTACAATTTAGCTCTAGTCTTATAAATTCCAAGCAGCCTCCTCCAGCAAAATCTTAATATTAATTCTTTTCCTCTCCCTTCCCACTTATAGCAGAAAAAAATTTTTTTCCCCAATGTTCAGAAATCTTTATTGTCCCCTTGGCTTTAATTTTCCAGTTTAATTACCTGCTGATGCCAAAACGGGTTTTTCTGATTTCTCTTTCATCTGCTATCACCGTAAGGAAGGAGAGTGAGAAAAAACAAACTTTCCCTTTTTACTTTCATTCGCTGCTTTTTTCAAGCCTTCTTTGGGAATGATATCTTTAATGAAATTTAAATTCCAGGGTATTTAAATGTTACTTGTTATCCCAGTCAGCCAACACTTTCACTTCTCAGCTTCCTCCTGCACATTCTTATCCAGATGAGAACTTCTTTGTGGCGGCCATTGCTGACTGCCGCTCCACCGCTTTCGGAAAAGGGAGTTAAGCCAGCTGAGGAGGGGGGTTGTGATTCCCCGGACCCCTGCCAGGTCTCCCCTATCTTCAGTTACCTCTACAGGGTAACTATAGCCTGAAAATCGGCTGGATCGGGGCACTCCAGCGGCGAGCACAGCAGAAACCGCGCATGATCGTGGATTCCTGCTGCCACCGAAGCCCAGCAAACCGGAAGGGGGTAAAGAGGCTAGATTGGAGAAGAAAGGAAGGGAAAAAGGCAAGAGAAGTTACAAAAGTTTGAAACAAGATGTAAAGAAACAGGATTTATTTAGAGATAATGGGTAAAAATATAATTAAAAAATAGATTCTGCAAAGTACATAAGATTGTATTGTTGTATTTGTATTTGAAATAATGTTAGAAAACTGGAACATTATATGATTATAAAATGGGATAAAATATTAAAAGGAATGTATAAAATGTTTAAGACTTAACGATAGAGTTTAATTTTCTATGTATTATTGTTTTAATTATATTATAAACTTATTATTTTTTCTTATTTTAAAATATAGTACGTAGTTTTAGAATGTACTAAGCAGAATCCGAATGAAAATTATATATTATTTTAAGTGTTAAATTTAGGGGAAAGATATAAAGGCGTCATACTTCAGTCAGTGATTACAGGAGAAATTTTGTGTTAATGAGAAAAGATAATAGATAATTGAAACAGAACAGACAAAAGATATAAGCATAATGATTTAAAGTGAGATGAAATAAATAAAACAGAATTAAGAGAGTGAAAAGAGAGAAGCTATATAGAAAATGTAGAATGGTAAATAAGATATGAAATGGTATATAAAGTAAGCATGAATTTGAATTTATGTCTGTACAAAAAGATGTAACCCGGGATTAAGCCGCTTTCCAAAAAGAAGTTTTATATTTTCATGTTTTGTGTTTTGTTTGTGTATGTTTGTTTATTGAAAATTAATAAAAAATTTACAAAAAATAGTGGAAAGTGATGCAAGAGCACCACCTAATGGTTTTAATGGCTTTTTCCTATGATTATATTGAAAACTGGTCTTGCAAATGCGTTAATGGGAAATGAAATTTAAAAAGACTATAATATAACAATAACCCCAGAATATGCACAGACATACAAAAAAAGGAGGATTGCAGCAAAAGGACAGATGAAGATAATATCTTGGGACTGTTGGCGGATTGGAACTGTGATAAGGAAACAGAAGGGAAGAGAAGTTGATTAAAATAGAAGACATTTGCTTTTAACAAAATAGAGAATAACTCGATTGATTAAGTAAAATGAGTGAAATATGCAAAGAATTCAGATTGGAACTGCAAAGTGTGAGAGGAATGATAAAAGTAAGCATAGAACTATGGGATATATTAGCAGAAAAATTAAAAATGGTGATGCAGTCCACAGAAAAACAAAGAAAGACCAGGGAGGAGGAGTTAAAGAAAGAGGAAGTCAGCCTAAAAGAGCCAAAGAACAATGGACATTGCAAAAAGACAAGAAAAAAAAACTAAAAATAAGACATTGATGATAGATGTGATAAATTAAAAGGGAAATACTTCCAAGACTAAACAAAAGAAGAAGCTGTACAAGAAGAAATTGCAAAAGAGAGATCAGGAAAGGGAGGGGGAAAAACAAGTGAATGGGAGATGAAAGTAAAAATAATATTGGGGGGGGGGTAAATGAGCTAAGAGAAAGGACTAGGAAAAATTAAAAAAGGGAAAATTGGCTAAAATTGGAAGAAACTATAGGGCTGAGAGATTTAGAGATGAGGGCTAAAGATAAAATAAAGGGAGGATACCACATGGAAATGTACTTTGTTTGTTTTTTCTTTTTTAGAAATATAGACTGGGGAGTTTTGAAGTTTAAAGTGTATTGAGAATCATCTTTAAAAATAAACAAATAAGCTTAATTGGAATTAAAGGAGAATAAGACCTCACTGTAAAATCATTACATAATTATATATAAAAAATGATAATAGAATAAGAGAAATTAAAATGGTTTTATTGTTATTGTATCCTTTTCCTTTTTAACATATATTATTTAATGGGCAATGATTATAAAATATTTATAATGAGATGGTTATATTATGATTAAAAGTGAGGAATGAAAATTAAATATAATTAAATATAATTTTATGGGCTAAATTTTATTAAATGTAAACGAAGAGGAAATATGAATTTTTTTCTTATTTTTATTATATACATATTATGCTATATCTGAAATAGAAAATGTAATTGATTATGCAAAGGATATTAGAAAAACAGAGAATATGGTAAACCAGAAATGATTATATTGTAAAGTAAAGTATTTGTAATGGAGATTATTATGTTATGATTTTAAAAAGTGAGGAATGAAAACTTAATAAAATTACATAGGTAAAATATGATTTAATGGAAACAAAGAGGAAACTACAAATTCATTTGAGATAGGAAAAAGAGTCAGGCAGGGATGTCCACTTTCACCTCTGTTCTTTATCATGACACTAGAAATTTTGTTGAGGAGAATTAGATTGAATTCGGAAATAAAAGGATTAAGAATTAAACAAGAAAAATACAAGGTCCAAGGTTTTGCAGAGGACCTTGTATTCTTCGTAGAAGAACCAATAAAATCAGGGCCAAATTTAATTAAAGAGATAGAAAGATATGGAGAAGTGGCAGGTTTAACAATTAACAAAGATAAAATCAAAATGATAACAAAAAATTTACTAGAGAATCAAAAAAAGAAATTAGTAGAAGTAATGGGAGTACAAATTGTTAAAAAAATCAAATCTTTGGGAATCTGGTTCACAGCAAGATGTTCAATAATAAAAGAAGATAATTATGTAAAATTGGTACAAGAAATAAAAAGGGACTTAGAAAAATGGGGAAAATACAATTATCAATGTTAGGGAGAATCGCAACCATCTAAATAAACATCTTGCCAAGACTATTATTTCTTTTTCAAACTATCCTAGTAAAATTGGACAATTTTTTTTTAATGAACTAAATAAAATTAGCATGAAATTCATTTGGGCAGGGAAAAGGGTGAGAATAAAACTAAGTGCATTACAAGATAATAGTTGCAGAGGTGGATTTGGACTCCCTACCTGGGAACTATATTATAAAGCAGCAGCACTAACGTGGATTAAATAATGGGCCAATTTGAGAAACAAAAGAATTATAACTTTAGAAGGGCATGACTTAGGGTGGCATGCCTTCATGTGGAACCCTGGAAACAAGATCTACTCTTACTTTAATAGACATGTAATTCGAAATTCACTAATGAAGATTTGGAAAGAGATCAAACATAGACATTATATGAAGATTCCAGGGTTGGTATCCATCATGGCGGCATTGATCCACCCCACTGCTTTAGAAACTGGAAGAAAGATCAGATATTATGATGTTTTAAACTCCCAAGAAATATTAAAGACAAATCAAGAACTTAGAGCAAGGGATGAAAATAGAGTGGTGGCCATATTTACAACTTAAAACGAGATACAAAAAAGACATAGAAGAATTTGGAATTGAGGAAAAGCCGAACCAGCTAGATAAAATATTAGAGGGAACAGATAAAAAATTAATTTCCAAAATGTATAATTACCTATTAAAATTCAAAATGGCAGAAGAAATAGTTAAGGGTCCAATGATTGCATGGGCAAGGAATGTAGGGTACAACATCAACCTGGAAGACTGGGAAAAAATCTGGCAACAAAATTATAAAGTAACAAAATTGGTGGTCTATAAATAGAATCAATACAAAATGTGTTACCAGTGGTACCTGGCACCCTCAAAGCTGGCTAATATGTACTCAAACCTAAGTCCGCTTTGCTGGAAATGTAAGCAAAGGAGGGGTACCTTCTTTCACGCTTGGTGGCTTTGCCCAAAAAGTAAAAAACACTGGAAAAAATCAGAAATTGGATAAAAGAAATAACAAATATTCAACTAGAATTTAAGGCCAAAATATTTTTATTGGGAATGATAAAAGGTGATCATGCAAAAGAAATGAAATATTTAATTCTTCATATAATCATGGCAGCAAGAATTGCATTGGCACAATGCTGGAAGGGTGACCAAATGCCAACAAACAACTTGATAATCCAGAAGATTCAGGACTGCGCAGAAATGGACGTACTTACCCAAAACCTAAAGTATGAGGTAGACTCAAAATATAGTACAGTTTGGGAAAAATGGCACAATTGGATTATGGATAAAAACCAGGGAATAAAAAGATAAGGAATGGAAAAAATAAAGTGGTTAGATTAAGAGTATTTACCAGAAACAGGAAATGAATATTAGAAAAATTGTTTTTGAGAAAAACACACACCATTTAATTGATTAGAAATATATATGTTTGATGCTTATTTGATTTGTTTTTCATATTGATTTCATTTGCAATGAAATGTTTTATATTATGTATTGATATACTTTTTAAAATCTTTTATAAAGTTTATTTTTAAAATAAAAAAGGAGTGTCCTGTGGGCAACCATGCCTCACCAACAGCTACTTCTATCGGCCGTTAGGAGCAGCGGTGGGCAGACTCACCTCACCACCAGGCTGCTCCTAACAGCCGATCATAGTGGAGCACAGACAGCTCCCTACCCCTGACAAGCACTTTTGCTGCAGACCCGGGTATGGTGCTGGCTGCAGGAGTGTTAGGAGTGGCCTGGTGGAGAGGCCAGACTGCCCAGGGGATGGTTCTATCAGCCATTAGGAGTGGCTGGTGGTGAGGTGTGGTTGCCTGCAGGGTGCTTCTATTGGCTGATAGAAGCGGCTTGGTGGTGAGGCGTGGCTGCCCGCAGGGCACTCTAGGCGAGGGTGTGCATGGGGGGAAAATTAAGTCACCCCCGAAAAGACAGCATAGCCATTTTTTCAGGGCTCAAAAAAAAAAAAAAATAAGGCCAAGTAGAGCTTTCTGAAATGCCTGTGGGGACGGCGCCTTGCAGCGGTGGCACTTTGGGAAGCTCTCCTTTCCCAACATGCCGCCGCTTCCTGCCCTGGGCTTCCTCAACCCTGCCCTGTACTGGCTCCAGGAAAGAGGCAACAGTACCGCCCTCTAAGAAGTGAGTGCCCCAGGTGGGGAGCAGCTTGGGAGGCTGATCCCTGGCGAGAGGGGCTGCCTGTGAACTTGCTGTCAGGCACGGCAACTATAGACTGGTCTGACCTGCACTATTTCTGATGTCTGCAACAACCCTGCAGCTTTAGTGGAGCAAAGAGGAAGAAGAAGGGATTAGACATAGAGAGCAGCAGTATAAAACCAGATGTTCGTGTAAAAAAGAAGTATTTGGGACTAACACTATGGAGGACAAGTTTCAAGGAGATTGCTGAAAGGTATGTGCACTGTGATCATTCCACAAGTGGTATAATAATGTTACTGAGATTTCAGACTGTTTGTCTTGTAAATGCAAATGTATGTTTCACTGTTGTTTGCCAAAAATTAGTAAATGATGCACATCTTTAGGCTGAACATCAGGCTAAATGCAAAGATGTTATTACTTTAGTTGCATTATTGGATTGCTGTCATTTTGGCAGATTGCTAAATGCATAAATACGCCTAATTCTTCTGAATTAGTAACAGACCTAAATTTACCAACTAGGGGTTGGTAAACAATTGTAGGGGAAGATTAGCCAGGATGAAAAGAGGGATCAGTCTGGAATAATTATGTAAGTAAAAAAGAATTAAGTCCAACTCACTCTAATTGCCACTGACCCTTCTCTGACCATTGGTGCTGACCATTAGATGAGAAGATTCATATTTATTTATTATTTTATTTGGTTTCTCAATTACTTACAAGATAATAGGTACAAGTAAAAACATAGTTATGAATACATGGATACATATAAGAAAAATAAAAGAAACAATAGGACAGGGGACAGTAGGCACGTTGGTGCGCTTATGCACACCCCCTACAGACATCTTAGGAAAGGGATGAGGTCAATAGTATAAAGTCTAAGGTTAAAGTTTTTGGGGTTTGGGGAAGAAACCACAGAGTCAGGTAGAGTATTCCAGACATTGACTACTCTGTTGCTGAAGTCGTATTTCCTGCAAACAAGTTTGGTGTGGTTTACCTTGAGTTTGTATCTCTTGTTTGCTCTTGTATTGTTATGGTTGAAGCTGAAGTATTCATTGACAGGTAGGACATTGCAATGTATGATTTTATATATTATAGTTAGATTGGACCGAAGGTGGCGTAGTTCTAGGTTTCCTAGGTCTAGAATTTCAAGTCTGGTGGCATAAGGTATTCTGCAACGAGTAGAGGAGTAGAGAACTATTCTTGTGAAATATTTTTGAACTTTCTCTACTGTGTTAATATCAGATATGTAATGTGGTTTCTAGACTGATGACCTGTATTCAAGTATTGGTCTAGCAAATGTTTTGTATGCTCTAGTTAGTAGTGTAATATTACCAGAGAAAAAGCTATGTAAGATTAGGTTAACAACTCTTAATGCCTTCTGGGCTATGTAGTTACAGTGGGCTCTAGCACCTAGATCATTAGAGATGAGTACTCCAAGATCCTTGACAGAGTTTGGATCATCAACAAGGTCTTGACTATTCAGCCTGTATTTTATTTTCTGATTTTTTTTGCCAATATGTAAGACAGAGCATTTATTTGTTGATATTTGAAGTTGCCATTTGTTTGACCATTCTGATGCATAGTTGAGGTCTTTTTGAAGGGTAGCAGTATTGTCAGTGGTGTTGAATAGCTTTACATCATCAGCGAAGAGAACACAGTTGCTCTTGATATGATCACAGAGGTCATTTATGTAGAGTATGAAGAGAGTTGGTCCTAGAACACTGCCTTGGGGGACACCACTGTTGACAGGTACAGAATTTGATAGGATTCTCCCAATTCTGACCATTTGTTGTCTGTTTGACAGGAATGCTTCTATCCAGTTATGCAGGTGTCCAGAGATTCCATAAGATTTTAGTTTTAGTAGTTGTTTGTCATGTACCACTGAATGAAAGGCTTTACAGAAGTCTATGTAGATTGCGTCTATTGCTTTGCCCTGACTGAGTTGTGTAGTCCATATGTTTTTGCAGTGTAAGAGTTGCAGATTACAGGATAGTTTTTTTCTGAAACCAAATTGTTTATTAGACAGTAGGTTGTTTGTCTCTAAGTGGAGGATAATGGATTGGTTAATAATTGATTTCATGACTTTACAGATGACGCAGCATAAGGAGATTGGTCTGTAATTTTCAACTAGGCTGGGGTCTCCCTTTTGGAAGATGGGGATGACGGTGGCTTGTGACCATAGTTTTGGCAAGGAGCTGGTCCTGAAAGATTTTTCAAAGATTATGCTCAGAGGTTCGGCTATGGCAGTGGATAGCTTTTTTAAGAAGTAGGCACATATTCCGTCCGGTCCAACAGATAGAGATGGTTTTAGATTGTGCAGGGCTTTTCCAACATTGTCTTCTGTAAAATCGATATGTATTAGATCATTGTAGTTGTCTGTGGTTCGACTAGGAAATAGTGGGCATGATCCATTGCTGTTTACAAATACTGAGCCAAAGAATGTGTTAAAGAGGTTGGCTTTAACGGTGTCATCATTGCAGTCTTTACCATTAGGTCCTTTCAGGGGTGGGATGGACCTTGAGTCTTTTAGTTTGTTGTTTATAAAATTGTAGAAAGTGTGGGTGGAATTGGTGCGTAGAAGGTTTTCCTCTTGTTTAATGTGATAATTGGTGCATTCAGTCTTTATCTGGTAGCATAAATTTTTGTATCGGCTTTTGAAGTTGGCAATGTGACCAGATTTGTTTTTCCGCCAAAGTTATCTCTTTTTGGATTGAAGCTTCCTAATTGTTATGGCTAATCTGTTTTTTCTGGTTTTTGGAGTTGTTATTGGTACATATAGTTTGATGACTCTTTTGACTTCAAGTAAAAATATGTTGTAATGGTCTTCAACAGTATTGCATCCAGTGAATAGAAATTGCCAATCAAGGGATGAGAGATTGTTGTCTCTAAGATCATAGTTGCATTTTTTGAAGTTATAATTGGGGATCACATCGTTGTATTGATTTTTGTGTGGACATATGTTGAGACAAAAGTCAATCATGCTGTGGTCACTGTTGGAAAAGGGTTCTTTAATTTGTATTCCGTAAATTGAATTCAAACTATTGCAGAAGATGACATCTAGGCAGTTGTTAAGTCTAGTACCCTGTTTCTCCAACAATATGGCCTCCCCCAATAGGAAGTCCCAGCATGTTTTATAGGCATGAAATGAAATTAAGCCCCTCCCCCCAAATTAAGGCCTATATTAAAACATGCGAAATGGGGCTCAAAAAAAATAAGACCCGGCCTTATTATATGAGAAACATGGTATTGTTGGTTACTAGTTGTTCCAGTCCCAGGTTTGTTACAGCATTGTAGAAGGTTGCATGTATGGGTTCAGTTTTACATTCGTTTAGGGTCCAGTTAATGTGAGGTAGATTGAAGTCACCAAGAAAGATAAAAGTGTGTGGGCAGGATGTTGCCCATGTTAGTAGTGAATTTACCTTGTTTACGTGTTCGATGTCATAATCAGCGGCTCTGTAACATTGTAAGAATTGAAATGTGATATTTAAGGACAGTTTACAGAGGATGGTCTCAGGAAGAGCAAGCTCTTGGGTAACTTGGATGTTTTTTTAGATATAAGGACTTTTTATAGAAGATAGCAACACCACCTCCTCTACGGATTTCACGATCTAATCGGTAAACATGATAGTCTCTTACTGTGGTAATGGAGTCAGGGAGAGATTCATTGAGCCACATTTCACAGACAAATATGATGTCGAATTTAGCCATATTTAGTAAGAGGAGAAATTCAGGTATTTTATTCACAAGGCTTCTTGCATTGAGTAGCTTGCATTTAAGGCCAGTTGTAGTTGGACTTGAGGTAGTTAGGGGCGGGCGTGCCTAGTTTTGAGTGATGGTGGATTGGATGAGGTAGGGTTGGATGTGGAGTTGTGGGTTTTGTGATTTACTTTTGATACAATCTGCGCGGTAGTCAATGTATTCTCTAGACATCTTGTGAGTTCATTTTGGAGTTCACGGGAGAGGATTCTTTGCAGTATGGATAAGTCTGGTCTTGAGCGAAGTTTTTTGTGGTTGGGATTGGTTTTTGCAATGGCATTTATTGTATGAATGAATATGCATTTGCTGGACTCATTTTTGCAAACAACTCTACAAAATTTTGGGGCCACAGAGCTGTCATTGTATTTGTACCCACGGCCATCTCTGGTTATTTCAATGATATCTTCAGAAGAGATGTTTGTTGTATTTGAGTTGCTTATGATATTATGAACTTTGGTGATGTCATCTGATTCGTTGGTGTCTTCAAGACCAAATAAGATGGCATTTGGACGTTTCTGATCATGTTCTATGGTGTCTCTGATGAGTAAAGAGATATCATTTGTGGAATTATTTGATGGGATAGTAATTATTTGTGGTTGTGGTTTGGTGGTTATTTTTGGTTGTAGTTGTGATTGTAGTTGAGGTAGTAGTTGTGATAGTGGTTGTTGGGTTGGGATTTGATTTTGAGCTGATAGGTAGTTGCTTATCAGTGCTGTATTTTTTTTTCAAGAGAAATTAGGCTTTTTTTATTTTTGTTATTTTTATGCTCAAATTCTTCCAAGAAGTTTCTATGTAGCCAATGTCCACCAATTAAATTAAATGAGTACTTGCTTTATGGAGTCCTAATATGATTGATTAATATAGTAAAGCTTTTTTTGAGAATCATTTTTTTTTTTTTGCATCAGTGTAAATACATCTCTTTTAACTCAAGATATCATCCTGGATGTCACTGCTTCCAGCAATGACAATATAATAAATCTTAATCTACAATACCTGCCAAAATTGATTGACAGCTGTATCCTGAAGCCCTGCTTCTTTGGAAATGGACTTAAACATTTTCAAGGGAATAAATTGTTTGTATTCTGCTGGCATAAATATTAATTAATGTTTATTTAATAACAGGTTAGTAAATTAATTTAACTACATTAGTTTTTCTCCTGATTACTATTTATTCCAAATTTGGATGGGGATTCAGAAGTCCCAAATGGAAATGCTTTTAGGTTTGCTGCTTTTCAGCACATCAGGTAAGGTACAGAGATGGACATAACAATAAGAATCTCAGCTTCTTGGACTAGAAAAGTTGAAATGGTCTCCACTGAGAAATGACTTTGTGAAGGAGCCATTTTCCTGAATAGAAGTGTTTTCCCTGAATATGCTTTGGAAAACATGTTTCTATTCAAGTGATAGCTGAGCATAGAGGTACTCAGCATAACACAGTAAAAAGCCATCAATCTCATCTCAATATATTTTTCTCACAGCTAAAGTGCAACAAGAGATTGATGAGGCAGTGAGCACAAATCACACTCCAAGCATGAAAGACACGTTGAAGATGCCTTTCACAAATGATGTGGGTCCACAGGGCTCAATGTTATCGGATTGGGAGCCTTGAGAGCTTTCCACAGGCAACAATTTGTGATGTAAAATTCTATGGTTACAATATTTTCAAAGTTAGCCGATAATAACTACTAGTCAAGATAGACTGCATTAGGAGAAAAGATGATTTAGGTGGTCAGAGATCTTACAAGGCAGTTTGAATAAATACATATTAATATGCATTATTTATGACATTGTAAATTGTCTAGAGTCACTTTGAAGAGTGAGATGGGAAGTATATAAATTTAACTCTGTTAATCTGTAATCTGTAATGAATACATTAGTTAAACCAAATCTCTCTCCCTTCACTCCATTTCAGATTGTCCCCTGCTGGCCTATTTTATTTGAGGCAAGTGAGGATCTTTCTAATCTGCATGAATCAACACCAGCTAATGTCATCTGATTTCTCACTTCCCTCTTCCCTCTTCTAGTAAATGGTTGTTGTGCCAGTCCTCTCCTTGGTGCAGATCATTTTTTGAATGAAAAGGGCCAGTTCAGGAAAAGAAATGCTTTCATGCCATTCTTAGCAGGTACCATCTTCTGAAACAGATGTGTTACCACGAGCTGGCCTGATCCATGTTATTTTTTTATCAGGCACAATTCCAGCAGGTATACTTCCTAAATAAGCTATTTTCTTGTTTGCTATTGCAGGGAAGAGGCCTGCCAAGGAGTGGCCCTGGCTAGGATGGAGTTCTTCCTGTTCTTCAGCACTTTGCTCCAGAAGTTCACCTTCTATCTGGATGGGGACACCAAATACACAGGTGTAAGGTCTTCAGATAACAGATAATCAGAATTGGAAGGGACCTTGTAGGTCATCTAGTCCACCACCCCCCGCCCAAGCAGGAGACCCTACAGCATTTCTGACAAATGGCAGTCCAATCTCTTCTTGAAAGTCTCAAGTGATGGCGCTCCCACAACTTCTGAGGGCAAGCTGTTCCATTGGTTGATTGTTCTCACTGTCAGAAAGTTTCTCCTTATTTCCAGGTTAAATCTCTCCTTGTTCAGTTTCCATCCATTATTCCTTGTCTGGCCTACAGGCACTTTAGAAAATAACTTGACCCCTTCCTCCCTGTGGCAGCCCTTCAAATACTGGAAGATCGCTATCACGTCTCCCCTGGTCCTTCTCTTTACTAGACTAGCCAAGCCCAGTTCCTGCCACCGTTCATTGTATGTTTTAGCTTCCAGTCCCCTAATCATCCTTGTTGCTCTTCTCTGTAC
The DNA here is from genome assembly GCF_900518725.1 of Notechis scutatus. The sequence goes on along the minus strand of NW_020717062.1, from coordinate 106,966 downwards.
TTTTTTGAGAGTCTCAACGTCTTTTTTATGTGGTGAACAAAACTAGATGCATTACTCTAGGTGTGGTCTTACTAAGGCTTTATAGAGTGGTATTAGTACTTCCCTTGTGCGGCTTTGCTCTGCATTAGGAAGGCTTCTCACTGGGTGGTCGAATGCATCAAGAAAGACACCAAGCTGGTTCAATCTCGGGTGAGCTGCCCCGATCACGAGCTCGGGAAGCTCTTTTATTAAAAACACACAGTGATACGTCACAAGCGGTGAATTCTATCCAATCATTATGTTACATGAGTAAAAATATTAGTGCACACATAGTAACATCCAATCACAGCGTTATGGTCAGTTTAGTAGGTACAAAGTAGCCATTCAGCATTTGCAGTCCAGTTACAGCCCATGATGACGTGTTGTTGATTGATGTTCTTTGTTCCTGGTACGCTTTCAGCCTACGTGAGGCCTGGCCTGTACCGAAACTGTAGAAGCTAATTTATTACTGCACCCTTGATCTTGATTGTATCCCTCTGTTAATACAACTTAGGATTTCATTAGCTTTTTGGGTGGCTGCTGCACACTGCTGGCTCATATTTAGCTGGTTGTCCACTAAGACTCCAAGGTCTGTCTTTTACAGTTATGTTTTTGGTGGGTTGAGCTATAGTTTCTTTTTGCATAAAGATGGATGCAAAGAATGAGTTAAGCAGTTTTGCTTTCACTCTGTTGCCTGTTACTTCCTTGCCATCTTCTCTCTTTAGTGGACTGACTGTTCCCTTGATTTTTTTCTTGTTATTTATATGTTGGAAGAAACTTTTTTTTTATTATCTTTGACTTTTGTTGCAAGTCTTTGTTCATTCTGAGCCTTTTCTATCCTGACTTCGTCTTTGCAGGTTCTGGCTATCTGCTGATATTCTGCCTTAGTTGTATGTCCTTCTTTCCATTTTTTGTACTTGTCCTTTTTTTCTTTCAATTTGCCAGAGAGATCTTTGTGCAGCCATGCTGGTTTCTTCTTGGATTTCTTGTTTTTCTTTCTCAGTGGTATATTGTGCTGGTCTGGGCTTCTATGATCATACTTTTTAGAGTTTCCCAAGATTCTTGAGTTGTTTTCCCCTTTAGGATTTTCATCCATGGAATCTTTCCCAAGTTCTCTCTGAGAACTTATTGAAATCAGCTCTTTTAAAATCCAAGACTCTGGTGTCATTATGTTCTGTTGCTTCTGTTTGTGTTATGTTGAATTCTAGTAAGACATGGTCACTCTCACCCAAGGTTCCTGCAGTTTCAACTCCCTCTATCACTTCTCTGTTTGTAAGAAATAAGTCCAGTATGGCTGTCCCTCTAGTTTTATCCTCTACCTTTTGGACAACAAAGTTGTCAGCTAGGTTGGTTAGGAACTTATTTGATTTCTCTCACTTGGTGCAGAATTAGTTTTTCAATTGATATCAGGATAATTGAAGTCTCCCATTACTACTGTTGTGTGTTTCCTGCATATGTTTGTTAGTTGGCTGGCAAAAGGGACATCTATTTTTTCTGCTTGATTGGGTGGCCTATAATATACACCTATGGCCATGTCATTCTTTTTTTCTTTTATATTGACCCATATGCATTCTAGGAGGTTTTCATCTTTGGTTTCATGCATTTCTGTAGCAATATAGTGGTCCTTTACATACAGTGCAACTCCACCTCCTTTGTTATGGGGTCTGTTGTTGTTTTTTGAATAGTTTGTATCCTTCTACCAGTATGTTCCAGTCATGGGTTTCATCCCACCAAGTTTCTGTTATTCCAAATATATCATATTTACCTTCATGTATTCTTAGTTCAAGTTCACCCTGTTTGTTCCCCAGACTTTGTGCATTTGTATAGGCACTTGAGATCTTTATGTTTGACACTGTGTTTACTGTCTACATAACCTGTGTTGTGCTTGCCTGCCCTACTTTCTTGCCACCTGTTTGATTAGTGCACATGGTATGGCACTCACAATTAAATGCTTGGTTTTGGTTGGCATCAAGGTTGATAATCTTACCTGCACAAACATCTATTTTGTATGCACTTCGTTTATGAACTTCCAAAATAAGAATCAATACTCTCTTATATGAGCTGTTAAACATTCAGTGGACATTTGTGTTCAATTATTAAGATAATGAAAGAAGTCGGGATCATGAGGAGTTAAAGGTCTTTCTCTCCCTCTTTTTCTTTTTTTTGTTTCTTTCTCTTCCCTTCCTTTTCTTTCTGTTCCTCTCTTCCTTCCTTCCTTCCCTTCCTTTTCCCTCTCCCCTTCCCTCCATTTCCATCTTCTCATTTTCCTTCCTTCCTGGCACATATTCTATCCTACAAATTGCTCTTTTTAAGGCCCAGGAATTGGACTGGCTGACCTGTGATAATAAATACTCAAAGCATATGGGTGAACTATTACTTTTAAAGGCAGTCTTAAAAGTGATGTGAAATACAAATACAATGATCGTTTGTGGGAAATAAAAATAATTACTCTTACCTGTTTTCTGATAATATTTTGTGGGATAATTAAGAAGAAACTTATATTGGCAGTTGTCACCTGCAACTTATTGAGAGTTTGGAGGAACAAACTGTATATGAGACCCTTTGGTTGAATTAGTGCTCTAGGGAGAAATTTTTATTGCTGCTGGTATATTTCCTGTTAATCAGCATCATGTTTGCTTGAACTTCTGGATCTCTATTGAGTTGACAATAGAAACCCTGAGGCTGTTGCTTCATGGGGATTTTAACTTTGTATCTGGTAGCCTTGGGTCTAAAGTACTCTAGGAGAATTGTGTATGCACAGTACTGGAAACAGGATAATATACCATCTGAGGGGACTGTGATAAGAAAGACTTTGGACTGTGTGGAGATGGACAGGCTGACCTTAAAGTTAAAAAGTAGAGGTGAATCGGAGTATTATCTGGTCTGGGACACCTGGTATACCTGGTTAGACAATAGTTATAAAAGTAACACAATAACTAATATATGAATACGAATGTTGATGATGTTGTAATGTTGTTGAAAGTATTGATAAGTTGTAAATTGTTGAAAAATGTTTAATAATAAGGTTTTTTTTTAAAAAAAATGGGGAGTTGCGCACATGGAGCGCTGGGGGAATTGGTGCCTGGAGTGAGAGGGGAGTGTGGGCAGGAGTACTGGAGTACTGGAAGGAGTACTGGAAGGAGTACTGGACTTCCAGCGCTTGTGCAGGGAACCCAGGCTTGCAGCAACCGTTTGGAGCTTGTTAAGAAAGACTGCTTCTCTGCCCCAGCCATGCATTTTTCAGTCTGGGCTGCTAGAAAAGCATGCAATATGCTGCTGCTCCCGGGATTCACTGAATGAGCTCTGGAAGAAAATTGGCTGATGGTTGGCCTACAGCCAGAGCCGGGCTTGGAAGAGCAGCAGATGGACTTCAGGGCATATAATCTACTCCTCAAGCTCCCAATGCCCAAACCAGTGAGCTGGAAGAGATATTTGCCATCATGCTGGTGAGTACGTACAAACGGAGTAGGCTTTTTGCTCCCTCCCCCATCCCCATCCCGATCCAGTGCAGCGCAGACAGCCCAATGGAGGTGGGAAATGGGGCGTTTCAATCGGCCCTTCTCTGGGCCTTGGGGACTGCGGGGAAGGCAGTGGGGAAGGCAACGGGGAAGGCAGGCAAGGGCATTTGGCCTCGGGGACTGCTGGGAGACATAGGAGGCAGCTAGGCTAGGATTCGGACCTTGCTGCTAGTAGTCATTCACCCAGGAAGATCAGGGCAGCTTAGCTGGGCCATGCAGAGAGTGCTGCATGAGATTCAGCCACACAGAAGTCAGGCAAGATTGCTGGGAGGCAGCTAAGCCAGGATTCAGGTCTTGCTGCTTACAGGCTCACCCAGGCTGCCAGGTAGATCAGGGAAGCTCAGCTGGGCTGTGCAGAGAGTGCTGCATGGGATGCAGCTGAAGGCAGGCAAGCTGGCTAGTCCTCAGAGACCGTGTGGTTGAGGCAAGCCAGGGAGCCAGACAAAGAGCAGCAGCAGCTATGCCGGGTGAGTGGACAAGATGAGGAGTGACTGGGTGAAGTAGGGAGTAGTGGGCTGAGAGGGGCAGGGCCAGCCAGAATTATAACAAATGGTTCACCTGAACCAGCCCAAACTGGCTGAATCCCACCATTGCTTATGATCATTATTGAATTCAGGGGCCATGACAACACAGTGAAAAAAAAGAAAAACGTAAGTTCCACAAGATTCAATTAGTAAAAATTAATTAATTAACTTTTTGCTGAATAGTCAGCAAAGAAGAGGGAATGCTTAAAATGAGCTATTATTTAAAGGAATTAACCCAAGTTGGAAAAATTCCAAGATCACAGATAAATAAGAATTAAGAAATCTTTCCCCTTCAAACTGCAAGACTAAGTTATTTTATGAAGTGAGCTAGGTGAACAACAGAATCCTTGGAATACATAAATAAGTCTTCCTATGCCATTGAAGGTCATTTATCTCAGAGATGTTTGAATTTCCCATTTCAGTTTATTTTGGAATTAGTAATTTCCTTTCCTATATCCATTTATTCCAAAATTGGCAATTTTCTTCCCAGTAATGAGATTTAAAATGACATTTGGATAAACTTTAAATTCTAAATGGTACAGTCAAAATCATGTATTTTTGTTATCTTTGTGCTCAAAAATCTTCCAGAAAATTTCTTTGCTGTTGATGGCTACTGATTTTCTTCTGAAGGGGGCACAATTAGAAAAATTACATAAAAGGCAAATGTCCATTTTTTTAACTCAACCAACATGCACTCTGCATGTTCCCGCAAAACAAACAGAAACTGTAATTTATCTTTGTCCACATTCCAAAGATAAGAAAATTTATGTAACTTTCCTATACTAATGGAGGTGAAAGAATCATTTGAGCTGAACATAAACAAGGAGGTATGTAAAGGTAGAGGAAGTGAAGAATTTAGATGTGATTGAGAATTCAGTTGGCCTCCTTCTTTCAATTTTGTCTCATTTAAACAGCTTCTTGGATTTTTGAAGAGGAAAATAACTCAGAAGAGGATGGAGCTGACATGGGCAGGAGCTCTGATTCTTGTCTCTATAATTTTCACTCTTTTCTCCTCTTTCCAAATGTACAAGAAAAAAGGGCAACTGCCCCCTGGACCTACTCCATGGCCTATTCTGGGCAACCTCTTTCATTTACCTCTAAATAAATCCTACAAAAAGGTATGATTAGGTAACCATTGTACTTCTTTGCTGTTTCAAGTGATTATTTTGAAAGATATATGCACATTTCCCTAATTTAAGGAGTTTGATTTATTCTATAAGAGTCCAATTTTATTGGGGGCTCATGTACATCTTCAGTTAGAATTTTAATTTAAAGTCATTTTGTAACAGTCTGATATGAATGAGACAATGGAAGTTAAAAAGTTCGTTAAAATATGTGGTAACCAGAAAAACATGTTAACTCTATATTTTGCAGAACCAGATTACTTACAGAAATGTATTATACAATCAAAATTGTAATTATCTCATCCCCATCATCTCGTCAGCTAGCAATGTAGCTAATCACATTTATGTACTCTATAGATATTAAGAATTATTAAAGCTTTGATTTAATTAACTGGGTTTTCATCTAATCCTACCTTTAGCTTGCAGAGAAGTATGGACCTATATTTACTATCTGGATTAGATCAAAACCAATGGTTGCTCTTTGTGGATATGAGGTGGTAAAAGATGCTTTGATAAATCAAGCAGAAGAATTTGGTGGGCAAATTCATATGCCTTTTAACAGATGAATGTTCCAAAATAAAGGTTTATTCTCTTTTATTTCTTATTTGTTATTGCTGTTTTTATTTTTTGTACATTATTTTAAATTATTGGAATGTTGTTAATATTGATAATTATGAAAGTTTTACTTGAAATGAAGTTTTGTAAAGATGTTGATTTGAAGAGGGAGGAACACATTTTTTCACCATTTCGCTTCTGAAATTGGTTGTTCCTTACATGAAAGAAAAATAATCTCACCTCTAAACCAATCCTTTTGGAGAGAGACAAAAAGTTTTTCAAAGAGGACACTTTGGCAATTTGGATTTTAAATAAGCAGGATAGAAAGAATGTTGACCCCTTTGAACTTTGTTGTTGGACAAGACCTTGAGATTGTGGATAGTCAAGAAAAACAAACAAATAGCTCATTGAGCAAATCAACTCAAGAGTTCCCACTCAAAACAGAAATGATCAGAGTCAAATGATCATTCTTCAGATAGATTGTGCAAAAGTCTGGCTCCCTAGAGAAGACTATAGTGGCAGATGAAAAGGAACGGAAGAAGATGGCCAACTGCAACATAAATGGACTCAGTTAAAATGATGACAAATGTGCCCTTACAAGTCCTGAAGAATTAGGTTAGAGAGAGTTCATGTTGGAGGAAATCTAATGGTTGCTTAATGTTGAGAGTAACCTGTTAGCACACAATCAAACAAGCAAGTACATAAATACTTGGAAGTGACAAATTTTTGTCAATAAAAAATTTACAGCAGTGGTGGGATTCATTTTTTTTTTACTACCGGTTCCGTAGGTGTGGCTTTGTGGGCATAGCAGGGGAAGGATATTGTAAAATCTCCAGTCAGAAATGGTATTTGCCGGTTCTCTAAACTACTCAAAATTTCCACTACCGGTTCACCAGAACTGGTCAGAACCTGCTGAATACCACCTCTGCTCTACAGTAAAAAAAACTAAAAACTAAAAATCAATAACTCAAAATGACTCCCATTTTCTTCTGCTTACTGAAAATTGCATCTCAGTATAGAAATCTATGGAGATTCTCAGTCATCCAGGTCATGGTTGTTGCAAAGGTGCTTTTTCAGGAGGCAACTGGACTTTTCTTCTACTTTTCTTTAAAGATGTTTCACTTCTCATCTAAGAAGCTTCTTCAGCTCTACTGGATGGTGGGGAATGGAAGGATTTATATTCCTTGCAGGCAGCTAGTAATTTGCATCCTTTTAGAGCAGTGGTGGGATTCAAAAAAAATTACTACTGGTTCTGTGGGTATGGCTTGGTGGCATGGCAGGGGAAGGATACTGCAGAATCCCATTCCCTTCCCATCCCACTAACCTGCTTTCCAGCTCCATTTTCCTGTGCAGGGCAACAAAAGAAGACCAAGCCAAACTGTTGGGACTCAGGAGTCAGAGAATAGATGGGAGTGGGGCCAGTTAGAGATGGTATTTGCTGGTTCTCCAAACTACTCAAAATTTACACTATCGGTTCTCCAGAACTGGTCAGAACCTGCTGAATACCACCTCTGTTTTAGAGAGTTGTTAAGGCATTTGGAGGTTTATCTGTGTACCTTTGGGACAACCATGACCCTGATGACTGAGATTCTCCATAGGCTTTTAGTCATGCACTTTGGGATGAATACCCTTCAAATGGTGTGGGAGTTCTCATTGTCCAGAGAAAAAAATTGCAGACTACAGGAACATTTGCACTACTCAGGTGACCCTGAGGACATATATAAACCTCCAAATGCCTCAACAACTCTCTAAAAAGATGCAAATTACCAGCCTACAAGAAATATAAATCCTTCCATTCCCCACCATCCAGTCAGAGCTGAACAAGCTTCTTGGATGAGAAGCCAAGCGTCTTCAAAGAAAACAAGAAAAGTCCAGTTGCTTCTTGAAAAAGCACCTTTGGGATCGCAGTATAGAGTTCCATATCTAGTGTAGGGATTTCTTTCTTTCTAGAACACACTTACAGAAAGTTATGACATGATTTTCATAATCTCATTCATTCTTCTTTTCATATGACAGCAGTCAAGAATGGAAAGATGGAAATTGTGAAGTTTACTTCATTAATATTTCAAATATCAAGCCTGGTTTACATTAAATATGAGGAAGGGACATTCTGTGATGCATAATTTATTGCAGTGCAGTGGCCTGTTTCAAACACGATTGAGACAAAGAGTTGAAAAAGGAAAGTTCCCGAAACATCACATTGTATCTAAATATCCTCCTTCACAAAAGCTGAGATTTGACCAACATGATTTTGGTGTCTTTTGTTTCAAGATTTGATACTACCGATGAGAAGAAGTGGAGGGAGCTGCGACGGTTCACACTGTCCACCTTGAGAGACTTTGGGATGGGGAAGAAAAGAATGTCTGAGAGGGTACAGGAGGAAGCCCTTTGTCTGGTGGAAGAAATGGCTGCCAAAAAAGGTCTTTTAAAAAAATTGAAAGCTGTTCTCCCACCCAAGAATAATAGTAAGAGTACTTAAAATAGGAAAATGGATGTCACGTTTACAAGTGATGAAATCCATTTAAAAAGAAAAAAACCAAAGTCCACCTTCCAAGACGAATTCTTTTATTTAGGAAAGCATCAAATTGGCAAAGTCCATGGTAATTCTGGATCTGACACAACCCGGAATTACCACACAATATTAAAGTTAGAAACAACCCCCAAAAGTCACATTCTCCAATAGAAGTAATTCAACGTTGCTTGATGTCATAAATCTCCACCTCAAGGGGCCCAAGCAAGGACAGCTCATTTCCCATGGGAAGGAAGATCACCTAGCCAAAACACTCTCTTTATCTCCACTCCTCCCCCCTTAGGAATGTGGTGAGCCTGAAACCCTTCCCCCATGAATGGCACAGAAAAAGTAAGGAAAAGAATATATATTAAGCCTCACTAAAATGGCTACACATATGTCAATTTCAGGCTTGACAATGGAAACGGTTTGTTGTATTATATGAAGTTACAGGAAAACTAGATTCTAAATTGAAACTCACGCCCTCTGCACTTAAGTGCACAAAATAAAAAGATAAGGCAGTGAATGTGCTCCCTTCTCCTATTCACAGTGGTGTTCAAGAGACAAGGTAAAAATACACACAGGAAATATAACAGCTTTCCTGTTAGGTATAACATTGATACCAAATATGGTTTGGGTGAATAAATATATAAAACTTAGATATCATGGTTTAAGTGCTTATCACTTTAAGCACAATGCAGCAGGCAATTAGCCGATTAAGGGTGCGGTTAGAAGTTACAATATAAAGAAGCATTAGAAGCTGGAAAGCTTACTGTCTCTGGCTGTAACTGTGTGCTGCTGCGACTTACTGTGTGTTGCTGTGACTAACTGTGATTACTGACTGTGAGTGCCTGTGACTGAACTGTTATTGTTTGCTACTGTTTGCTGATTTACTGCGTAATTCTACTGAATATCCAGCGTTTGTTTCTCTGGAGAGTGAAACCGGAGGAGGAGAAGATATCTTTATCGGCTGATAAAGATATTGCAAGGACTCTTAACTTGGACTATACTAGTGAGTCTTACTGGATGGAAATACTGTGAATGACTTAATGGACTGAATGACAATGCTTAAACTCTAACTGGATTAAAAACTATTTAAACTACAAACAATGTTTGTGTTCAGTGTGTGTATACTCTGGGGCCCTTCCACTCTCGTTTGGCTTCCTGGCTTGACTACTGCTGCAATACTCTTCTAGGGGTTAATCCTCAAACCCTAACATTTCCAGCTGTTTCTTTCTTTTCAATCCTTGGCGTTGTAAAATTTGCACAAATTTAGTGAAAACTTATTGTGGTTGTAGTAACTGAATGAACATGCAGTAGATACTAGGAAATTAATTAATGTAATTATATATAGAAAAAAAACCATGGGACTTCTGGTTTGTCGGCTTCGCAAGCGGCAGGGATTTGCGATCCTGCGCGATCCCTGCCGCGCTAGCTGCTTTGGTGCCTCCGATCCACGGATCTGGAGGCTAAGGCTGCCACGAAGAGGCAGCCGAAGATAGGAGGGATCCGGACAGGGGGTTGGGGTTTTCGCAGACCCCTTCCCCACCCGGCTTAACCCTCTTTTCTCAAGGCGGTGGAGCGGCGGTCAGCAATGGCCGCCACAAAGAAGCTGACAGCTGGACAAGATTGTGCTGGAGGAAAAAGGAGAAAGTTCTGAAGCGAAAGTTTTTTGGCTGAACTGGGACTATAAGATACAAGTAATATCCTGAAAATCCTGATTTTTTGAAAGATACTTTGTTTCCAGAAGAGATTTACAAGCGGCGAGTGAAAGTGTTTAAAGAGAAAGTTTACTCTCCTTCCATATGGATTTAACAAATGGATATTGAAAATCCTGCTATTTTACAGAAGGTAAAAATTTAAAGCTTTCTGTTATAAGTGGGAAGGGAGAGGACAAAAGGAAAATTTTTATTAAGATTTTGTTGGAGGAGATGCCTGGAAGATTTTGAGATTGGAAGTTAATTGTAATAAGACTTTAAAATACAGATTGGGGTTTTTTTTTCCCTTGCCACTTGATATTACCCCAGGAAGAAAAAGTGTGAAGAACTTTGTGCTCTGTTTGGATTGTTTGATGACTTTGGGATTTTGGGGAATTGTTTCAAGCTTTGAATTATCTTGGTTGTTTTAAGAAGAAGAAGAAGAGAAAAAAGAAGAAGAAAAGGTTTATAATGGCTTTATCTGTTGATGAACTGAGAGAGGAATATGGTAAAATAAAAAAAGAAGGTAAAGACGGTGTGAGAGAAATTTTTCGCTTTTTAGAAATGGCGCTTGCCACTTATCAACAAACACAACAATTAATGGAGGATGAAGAAGAAGAAGAAGAAGAAGAAGAAGAAGAAGAAGAAGAAGAAGAAGAAGAAGAAGCCATCTTTAACGAGTCTACAAAGTTGATTAAGAAAGGAAGGAAAAAGAGAGGAAGGAAAAAGTACATAAGACTTAAAAAAACATCCAAGAAAGAGAAAAATAACATGCAAAATCAATACAATGTTAGAAAGCAAAAGAAAAGAGAAATACAACAGAGAGGGGAAGCGAAGGGGGGTAAAAAGACCAGATGGGACAAGATAGGAAGGAAGAAGGGGGGGGGGAAAGCCACAAAGGTATAAAACAAGATGTGAAAAAGAAATCTTTTTTTAGGGATACTGGGTAATGCATAACTTTGTTTCAAAATATTTCTGCAAGGTACATAAGATAGTATTGTAGTATTTGTATTAGAAATAGAAAATTAGAATTTTATAAGACTTAAGTAAAGATTAAAACATTAAAGGTTTAAAAGGAATGTTTAAAATATTTAGTTTAAGTATAGAGTTTAATTGACTATTGTGTGGATGTTTGTATGAACTTATTATTATGGTATTTGTTTTTGCAATATGAGATTTAATGTTTAATTATATATTTAATTACTTTATGGATTTACTATTTTAGTAAGTAGAATGTACTAAGCAGAATTAGATAGGGAACTAGGTGTTACCTTAAATGTTAATTTAGGGGAGCGATAGAAAGGTATCATACTTCGATTAGTGATTTTTTCTAATATGAATGAGATAAATGGATAATTGGAAAAGAATGGACAAAAGATACAAATATAATGATTTAAATTAAGATGAAATAAATAAAATAGAATTAAGAAGAGTGGAAAACGGGGAGAAGTTATAATGAAGATATAGAAGGGTAAATAAGATAGGTAATGGCATATAAGTTGAACATGAATTTAATTGAAGTCCATACAAAGAGAGGTAATCCGGGGCCAAGCTACTTTTTAAAAAGAAGTTTTATATTTTTGTGTTTTGTGTGTGTATGTTTGATTGAGATTTAATAAAACCTTGGGAGAAAGCGAGAAGAATAATTGTAAACAAGGCTGAGGGAAATATGAATATGATGAGTATAAAATGGATAAATATTGAAGAAATGTAATTGAATAAAGAGAAATAATGAGAAATCTGATTTAAGTGGAAATGGGATATATTAGAAGTATATTGTATAAAACAGTGTTTTATCTGCCTTGTAAGAATTTGTAATGGAAAGAGGTTTAATGTTTTTAATGTCTAATGATGCTTTGTTTGTCTTTAAAATTAATAAAATTTGTTTCAAAAAAGAAAAAGAAAAAAACCATATTACTCTTGGATTCTTTTTAGAATGATTATGTTAAACCCAGTTTACATGTAATGTTAAATCACATATCAAGAAAATTCAGCAAGAAAGAAAACACATAATGGATAAATGAAGTAGATAAACTAAGTGAGATAAAGAAAATATAGATAGGAATTGGCTGCATGAGTGATGGAGATCTGTGAGATGATGTGGATTTCAATTAAGGCTATTGTAGGAGATGAGCCCGAGGGAGGGGTGAAACAAATCACAAGTCATGAGTCTCCTCATGCCCACAAGAGATCTAAGTCCAGCCCACCTTGAATTCCTACTACTTTTATCTCCCGTTAATTTCCTTTAACTGTTAGTAGTTCAGATTCTTGTAGAAAGCTTAAGCTCACAATAAATCTTTATACCCATTTGAACTGTCTGAATCTCCTGATTTTCCTGGCTCCTGACAGCTATAAAGTGACTTTTTCCCAAATCTATATCTTAGCCTATATCTATAGGCTTGGATAGATTAGGAGAAAGTGCTGAGGGAATAGAGTACTCAATTAAAACTGGTGGGGGGGAGCCAAAAAAACTGTTTAAAAATACATTCGAATATAATTATATATCAGGCAAAGGAGCTTATGAATGAATGAGATTGGTAATCTAAGGGCAAAAAGGGAAATGTGGATAATAATTGCTCTTATAGGCATGGAGAGACAACAATAGGTAGTCTTCATGAGGGTAGAGAACTGAAATCCACTGTGGATCTGAATTAAATGGTCATAAATAGTATTCCTTTAGAGATTTGTGGCTCCCTTGAATGTAATCTTTAATGGACAAATATCTGGAATCAGAAGGAAAAACAAATTGAAAGAAAATAATAGGATTGTTGTTTTTTTAAAGAAGATATAGAGAAGAAAAATTAGAAGATGGGTGGGAGAAAGAGAGTCAGAAGAGTTAAAACTAGAAGCAGAACCTTCTAAGAGGAAGGAAAGGGTCGAGGAGGAAAAGCCCACCATGAACTGAAAAAGGCAGAGGAAGAAGTGAGAAAACAATTCTTGACAGAAGAAAACAGCAATAAGGTTTGGAAGAAACCCTAAAGTTCTAGGTTTTCAGTTGATTACAAAAAGCTCCCCTACTTAATATTATTTCTCAAAAATTACCAGTAAAATCTTTGCATAACTTCTTTGACCCAAATCATTTTTTCTTGCAGTGTTATGGTGAGAATTGTGGAAGAAAAGTTCCACATTCTTTGGTTTTTCTCATAAATTTCTGTGGCCTTTGTTGCAGGGCAACCTTCTGACCCAAGAAGAAATTTTGCAAGTGCTGTTTCAAATGTGATCTGTGCAGTCGTCTTTGGCAATCTATTTGATTACAAAGATCACACCTTCATAGAGAACCAGCAGATTGTGGAGTCTCAAATAAGATTTCTTACTAGTTTCCAAGGAATGGTATGCTTTTCCTCTCTGATGCTCCTCCTGCCATTAACATTCCTTTTTACTAGAAGGTCTCTCTTTGTGTGTAAATGTCAAAACAAGAGATGTATAGATTAGATGTAATGAGCTACTAAGCAGGAGAAGCCAAATCTAGACATCCAGCAAAACACAAAGTGATTTTCAGCAAACCCCTCCTGGCTGGGTTTATTTCCCAGGAGACCATTTCCTTCTCTCATAACAAATTTTGGTCCTCACTTGATTGTTTTTAGGACTCACTCATTTCCTAACTAGTCTGGGAGGTTCAAACATGAAATTTTGTTGCAGGGGCTGATTCCTCCTAATAGTTATGTTTCAGTGTAGTTTTTCACCCCTTGACTGCAAAGTTATCTTTAGTTCTCAAATATAGTTCCATGTTGTAATTTTTAAGAAATGACAATAGCATTCATTTTCCCTCAATTCATTTGTGATATAAGGAAAATATCGATATTATGATCAAACTAAAAGGTATATTATAATATTTTTAAAAGTAAAATGCTACAGATTTAACCATAAATAATATTGGCTGTACTAATCATCATATCAAATTAGGTACAGGGGCTTCTCTTCTTATCATGGTGTTTTTAGACATTTCCCCTATCTTTATGTCCACAGATAGCTTCTTACTTCCATGCTTCAAGACCTATCACCATTTTCACCATTATCTTTTCATGGGAGAGAGGGCAGTGGTTAGGAAAGTACCAGGCAAGTCCCTCGACAAAATTTCTCCTACCAGGAACTCAAACTAGGTGAGGAGAGATCTGGGGGATTTGTTTTCAAAGAGAGTCACCTTTAATTTACTTATCATAAATAAAAATTCCTACTATGCAATAGTTTCCAAGACACTGTATTTACTCAATACTAGAATTCTTGGTCTTGGCACATAGCTGAGGTTTAACAATTAACAATACCAAAATGAAAGCTACTCTCTGAATATTTGTGGCATTAAGGCTCCAACATTACAGTCTTAAAAAAGTGTACTATTTAACATCAACTCTGCCACAGGTGTACAATACTTTTCCAAAAATAATGGAATACTTTTCTGGGCAACACATCAAGTCTTTTGCTGAGATTGAAAAACTCTGTGATTATATCCGTGAGAAGGTGGAATTTCATAAGAAGACGTCGGATCCCCAGAACCCACGTGACTATATCGATTGCTTCCTTTTTAGACTGGAGAAGGTAGTTATAGATACCATGTCTACATAACTGTCTAAATATTTCCAACATGTATCTGAGATGAAACTAGTTCACCACATATGAACGAATATGAAAATATTTATTCCTTCTTATTTTACTTTAAATTGCCATTTGTTGGCATATATTTGTATTCCTGACATAATTGTTACTAAAGTTATCTTCCTTCAAAAAATGACTATGTATAGAAATTTGCTTTACGTGCTAATTTACACAACTTCTGCATTCTTAATAGATGATATAAAGATAATTATTGGTCTTGCAAGAGCAATTTCTATTAGGATTACTCTCTCAGCAGAGGTGGGATTCAGCTGGTTTGGACCAGTTCAAGTGTTAAATTTTTGCATAGTTGGCTAATTGCACTACTGGCTGGCCCCATCCCACCCTGCCCAGCCCCTCCCAGTCACTCCTTATCTTGCCTGCCTTGGTCACAGCATAGCAGCTGCTGTTCTCTGGCTCCATCACTAGCTAGCTCACTTACTTCGACCACGTGGCCCCCCACAGTCCAGCCCACTTGCATGCCTTTACCCTGGCCTCCCATGTGGCTCAGCTCCCTGCTAAGCCTTTCTTCATCATTCTCCACTGCCTCCCATGTGGCCCAGCTACTTGCCTTCACCTCTTTTCCAGTGCACTGTTACAGGGCCTTCTAGGGCTCCTCCAGCTTGTTACAGAATGAAGGGTCCCTGGGCCCAATTCAGTCTTCCCACCCCATTTCTCATGGTTTTACTGTACTTATTTTTTGAAGAGCTGCAGAAGAGGCTAAGCCACGTGGCAGAGAGACCAAAGTCTTTTATTCAGAAGACGGTGAAGCTGTAAGAACGTGAGATGTAAGGAAAACAGCTTTCCCCATCTGAATAAAAGTCTTCAGCTTCTCTGTCATGAGGGCCTGCAGGCTTAGTTTGAGCCCAGTGTCAGGCTCCGGGCATGGCGACATACCTTGGAGCCCATCAACTCAAATGAAGTGCTTCTGGGGGAACCTTGATCTGTGTTTAGACTCTCCATTTTGCCGCTGAACCGATACACCACTGAACAGCTGACGAACCGCTGTACAATTGATGAACAGCATGGCAACAACAGCATTGGAGACTCCTGAAGGAAATCCAGATGCTGATGACATCATCAAGGGACTGGGACATAACCTACATTCAGCGTAGGATGAAGAGCAGCCTGACGGGACTATTGTAAAGACACTTGCTGATGGGGAGCGGGTGCAAATGGGTGATAGCTGGGCCAGGGATAGACAGGGATGTTAGGAGAGGTGACAATAGGAGAGGCAGGGAATGCTAATCCACAATCAAATGCCAGAAGCAGGGAATGATTACTGAGGGAGTGATTAGTGATTAGAGTGGAGCAGAACTCAGGAGGTAGATGTGTTTAGGTGGGGCATGGCTGCAGCTATAAACAGCACTGGGGGGCAGATGCTCACATCACTAACCTTAACTGACTTCCTGCCGTTCTTGTCAGATGGGGAGTTAGTTGTTTGTGAATAAACCTTTATTCAGCTTTACTCAGTCTGAAATGTGTGAGTTGATTTGTTTTTCCTGCAAATATGCAGGCTTCCAGGAGACCGGCTGAGACCAGTCTGTTGCTTACTGGCTAGTTTGAATGAACAGCTTCAGGGATTGGGGCGTGGCAGCCAATAAACAAGGGCCTTGCAGTTCAGTCCGATGAGACAAAGGAAGCAACCTCCCATTTGGCTGCTGCTTCTGCTGCCTCAGTCCCTGAAACAGGAGGCTGATGTGGCCCAGTCCAGTCCTAGGCCTGCTGGCCACATGGCCCCAGCTGAAGTCTTTTACTCAGCAGCTGGTGAAAATATTTTCCTTAGATTTCATGTACTTACAGCTTCACCATAATCTCAATAAAACACGTTGGCTTCTGTCATGCCCCTAGTGGAGACTGACTCTGAGGAAGAGGAGGAACAGCCAACAGGGAGTGGGAGTGTGGCTCCAGAGTTGGTGGAGGAGGCTGGGGAAGGGCAGAGGTCAGCTGAGCAATCAGAAGAGGATCCAGGCCCATCCCCTATCCACCCTAGGGCACGCAGAGAGGAGAGGATCAGGGAAAAATGAGGTCTACTCAGGAGGAGATTACCATGATTCTCCTCATGGCTTGCAGCTGGGAGCTATGTATATAAGTTTGTAACTGCGTAGTCAGAATTGCTGGAGTCAAAGTTTAATGTTTCTTGTGAAAGAGGTTTATCTTTGTTGGCGTTCTTTCCATGGACTCTCCCTGTTATCTTCCAGGAATGTATGATTAATTATCTTGGCTTGCTTCAGAACTCTCATCAATGCAGTTTGTTTTGGTTTTCTTTTGCCTCATTATTTACTTTTGTGACTTTAAACTGTGCCTAATAAAACAGTGAAGTTAAGTTGAAGGCATTACCGGACTTTAATGTATGTTTTGGGTTTTGCGTTATTTTGAGAGACTACAGGTCATCACAGTTTCTCTGCCAGTGGGTCAGCCTCTTCTGGACCTCTGGAGATCTTCAAAAAAGTAAAATCTTCAAAAAGTAACGAATAAAGTAAATGGCATGATTAATATTTCCATTATTTTCAGTGGGAAGTAAAGGTAATTAAGTTAGCATGAATGTAACTTATTAAGGTTATGTTTAAAAATATAAAAGAACTATATGTTAAAACTGTCCCTGGTTTGCATCATTATGTCCATCCTTTGATTTATGTAGCAAATTGTATATTTTTGTTTTGATAAAAGCAAAGTGAATATTCAATGAGAACCAATCTGTTTCTTCAGAGTAGTCACTTTTTCTCCAGTTATTGTTCTTCCTATTCTTGCATTAAACTCACCCATTAGTATTTTGTACTGGCATTTTTCTTTGTCTTGAAGGCGGGCCACATCACCATAAAACTCTTAGACCACATCATTTCTATAGCTTATTGTTGGTGCGTAACCTTGGATGATTTGAAGCTTGTATTATTTGTTCAATTGAATAATGCATTGGGCTATTCTGTTTGATATACTTTCAAATTTTACTAAAGAGTATTTCAGCTTTTGGTTGATGAGAAAACCAACTCCACCACCTTATCCATCTTATCCATCCTCTAGTGTAGAATGTTTTCCTTTTTGTCATGTTTCACATGCATAGTGTTGAGTTCAATCAACAGTTCGTGTAGTCAAACATCTGTTTTCATTGTTCGAATGTTGACCATTCCTATGTCCAAAGTCCAAAGGCAGCCTGATTTAACCTGGTGATTCTTAGCATCCTCTGGGAAATGAGTGCCATTTTTGAGGTTATATTGGCATGTGGAAGGAATAGACCATAACCAGACACATTAGGCTACTGCGGGTGGACAGATGTGATCGGTGTTAATCTGGAGTATCCATCATGACCAGTTCACCTTAGGAGACCCTTCTGGACATATACATGTCCAACATCATAGACCATGAATTCATTTACCCACACAATACAATAACAGTTTAGGAAATTAAGTACATTAGTTTTTTTTTCTCTTGATTACTATTTATTCCAAATTTGGGTGGGGACTATAAATCTTCTAAAGTCTCATATGGAAACACTTTCACTTTGCTAGTTTTCAGCTTAATAAGAAAGATACAAGACAGAGATAAACAATACATATCTCTTCTTCTTGCACTAGAAAAATTGAAATGTTTTCCACTAAGAAATGACTTTGGAGGGGGAGCCGTTGTCTTGACTAGAAGAGTCTTCCCTGAATATGCTTTGAAAAAATGTTTCTATTCAAGTGATAGTAGATAGCATCATGAGAAAGTAAAAGGCTGTCAATCTCATCTCAATATGTTGTCTCACAGCTAAGGTGCAACAGGATATTAATGAGGTAGTGGGTAAAAATCAAACTCCAAGCATGGAAGATCGGTTGAAGATGCCTTTCACAAATGCTGTGGTCCATGAGGCTCAACGTTATCGGATTGGGAGCCTTGAGAGCTTTCCACAGGCAACAACCTGTGACATAAAATTCCATGGTTACAACATTCCCAAGGTGTACCAATAATACTAATCTACTAATCAAGATACTGTGCAGAAGAAAAAAAATGATGACTGTTAGTAGCCAGAGATCATATTCAAGGAAGTTTAGTAAATATGTATTGATATTCCTTATTTATGGAATTGTAAGTTGCCTAGAGTCACTTTGGATAGTGGGAGGTATATAAATTTCATAAATAAATTAGTTAAATCAAATCTCTTTCCCTTCATTTCAGAATGTTTGCAGATTGCTCTCTGCTGGCTTACGAAGCAAAACCAACTAATGTCATCTGTTTCCTCACCTCCCTCTTCAAGTACATGGCTGTTGCACCACTCCTCTCCTCAGTACACTTTGATCCTCTCCATTGGGAAGTTCAACCCTGATCATTTTTTGGATGAAAGGGCCAGTTCAGGAAAAGAGATGCTTTCATGCTATTCTCAGCAGGTACAGTCCTCTTGGACATAGAGTATTACAATTTCACATGTTGGCCTGATCCATGTTATTCCTTTATCAGGCACAATTCCAGATGGTGTACTTCCTAAATAAGCTTTATTTTCTTGTTTGCTATTGCAGGGAAGAGGGCCTGTCCAGGAGACGCTTTGGCTAGGATGGAGCTCTTCCTGTTCTTCAGCACCTTGCTCCAGAAGTTCACCTTCTATCTGGATAGGGACACCAAAGACACAAATGTAAAGTCTTTGTTTATGGTCTTCCAAAATAAGAATCAATACCTCCTTATATGAGCTGTTAAACGTTCAGTGGACCCTTGTGTTCAATAATTAAGACAAAGAAAGAAGCCAAGATCATGATGAGTGTTAACTTACTTCCTTCCTTCCTTCCTTCCTTCCTTCCTTCCTTCCTTCCTTCCTTCCTTCCTTCCTTCCTTCCTTCCTTCCTTCCTTCCTTCCTTTCTTCCTTCCTCTTTTCTCTTCTGTTATTTTTGTTTTCCCCTCCCCTCCATTTCCATTTTCTCCCTTCCCTTCTTTCCTGGCACAAATGTATCCTACAATTTGCTCTTTTTAAGATCTAGAAATTGGATTGGCTGACCTATAGTATATTAATAAATATTCAAATAAAGCACATGGGATAGCTTTTACTTTTAAAGGCAATCTTAAAACTAATGTGGAATACAGATGCTATGATTGTGAAGGACACTTTATTTTTTATGGCAAAATGATTACTCTTATGTGCTCTGATAACATTTTATGGGCAAATTAAGAATATTTTTGAAATATTTCATACAAGCTTCTCTAAACTGTATTCTGCAAATAACCAATGTATAATTCATACTAAAGATTCAACTTCATTCTAGATTCTCATTTAGAAGTATTATGAGAAAATGATGTTGTGGAATAATGTAACATTTGAAACAGGATGCTGAACTGGTGGTGACCTATTACCTCATCTTTTCCAGTTTTAGCGAATAGCATCTGGCTTAACACTCATTTTTCATTTTATTCCACAACAATTTGGTTTTATTTTGTATTAAACCTTAGGGCTTAACCTTAAGGATGCAAGAGATGAGGGAGATCTGGGGAGAGAGGCTGAGAAGGAACACTGGGATGTAATGGGTAAGGGAAGATAGGGTCGGATCTTGGGAATTGATCCTCACTTGGTGATGTCAATCTCACTGGTTGAGAGTGATCCAATTGTCTAGTTTCAGGATCTTCCCTTAAGGCCAGATTATAGGATCCTGTAATGGGCACTAGTAATAAACTTGATGAACAGGAAGAAGAACCTCCTATTGGCAGTTGTCATCTGCAAATTATTGAGGGTTTCCAGGCAGCAAAAACTGGATGTGAGGCCCTTTGGTTGAATTTGGGTTCTACGGAACCATTTTGATTGCTGCTAGTATATTTCCTTTGCCCAAAATTGTGCCTGCCTTGAGTTACTGGTTCTGTTACTAGGTTGACAATAGAGATCCTGATGCTATTGATTCATGAAGAATTCAATTTTGCATCTGGTAGCCTTTAGTCTAAAGAAGTCCAGGGGTTTATGTCCATCATGGCAAATATGGACATATTCCAAATCACTAGATATAACACTTATGAGGGACCACTAGCTTTTCTTTTGTGACAGGTATGATATATCTAGCTTTAGAGAATATCATTATCACCATTGTCTATTGTCATGGTGCAATCATTCTCTAAATGTTTTCTGGTTTGCTGGTGTCATTCACCTCACGGGGATCCAGGACTTGTTCAATCAGCCCATGCAAGTTGGGTATCAGACAGAGCTTGGTTGAGTCATCTGGTAGGCTATCTGGCTGAGTCCTTAGTTGCATAAAGTTGCATAAAGTTCCATAAAACTCCAGTTTCACAAGAACGCCTTGCCAAGAAGACCACTTTGATTGAACTGTAGCAATGTGGGTTGCTAGGTGCTGCTATAGTGTGTATTTAGCAGAAGGTCCTGTTGCCCATGACAGGAGGCAGTGGTTCTTTCCCAGCCTTGCAGTTACAGCCATTAAGTGTAATGTGAGATACACTGGTTACCACCCCAGATCCTTTTGCTTACAAAGGACTGCCTCCCTTCAAAAAAAGGTTTAATTGATATGTGCTGGTTTTTTGTAGGAGATGACCAGGCAGAGCAAAAGGAAGGGGTCATATCTGTCATGAGTCCCCGCCCACAAGAGATCTAAATTCAGCCCATCTTGAATTCCTTATCTACTGCCAATTTCTTTTGGCCATTATTAGTACAAATTCTAGAGACGAGGTGGCTCAGTGACTAAGATACTGAGCTTGTCTATCAGAACGTTCAGCAGTTCGGCGGTTCGAATCCCTAGTACCACATAACGGAGTGAGCTCCTGTTACATGTCCCAGCTTCTGCCAACCTAGCAGTTTGAAAGCATGTAAAAATGCAAGGAGAAAAATATGGACCACTTTGGTGGGAAGGTAACAGTGTCCCATGCGCCTTCAGTGTTTAGTCATGCTGGCCACATGACCAGGGAGACGTCTTCAGACAGTGCTGGCTCTTTGGCTTTGTAACGGAGATAAGCACCACCCCCTAGAGCCAAGTATGACTAGCACATATGTGCGAGGGGAACCTTTACCAGAGGTGGTATTCAGCAGGTTCTGACCAGTTCTGGAGAACTGGTAGTGGAAATTTTGAGTAGTTCAGAGAACTGGCAAATACCACCTCTGACTGGCCTCACCCCATCTATTCTTTGCCTCCCGAGTCCCAGCTGATCAGCTGGGTCTTCTTTTGTTGCCCTGCACAGGAATACAGAGCTGGAAAGCAGGTTAGTGGGGTGGGGAGGGAATGGGATTGTGCAGTAATCTTCCCCTGGAGTGGGGAGGGAATTGGGATTTTGCAGTATGCTTTTCCTGACATGCCCACAAAGCCATGCCCACAGAACTGGTAGTAAAAAATTTTGAATCCCACCACTGACCTTTAGTACAAATTCTTATAGAGAGTATAAAACTTTCAATAAATCTTTGTATAGGGTCAGACACATGAATGTTCATAATTAACCAAGTTTACTTTGACAAAAGAAATAGTCCATAGAAAATCAACCCAGAATGAAGAAATAAATACCATAGGGAGTAACTAGAAATTTGTTTTAGGGTGGGGTTTCCAACCATCTCTCTCAGGTTTGAGGATTTTTTTCAGCTCACACAGAATTATAATGTAAAGATGCTGATAAATGAGTTGAGAGTTCAATTTCCGGAACCAAGGAATATTGATTTTATTTATTTATTTTATTTTTATTTATTTGATTTGCCAATTGTTTACAAGATAATAAGTATAAATGTATACATAGTTGTGAATACATGAAATGGTTACATATAAGAAAAATAAAAGAATAAGAGAAACAATAGGACAGGGACGGTAGGCACGTTGGTGCGCTTATGCACGCCCCCTACAGACCTCTTAGGAAAGGGGTGAGGTCAATAGTAGACAGTCTAAGGTTAAAGTTTTTGGGGTTTGGGGAAGAAACTACAGAGTCGGGTAGAGTATTCCAGACATTGACCACTCTATTGCTGAAGTCGTATTTCCTGCAATCAAGTTTGGTGCGGTTTACTTTGAGTTTGTATCTATTGTGTGCTCTTGTGTTGTTATGGTTGAAGCTGAAGTATTCATTGACAGGTAGGACATTGCAATGTATGATTTTGTATACCATGCTTAAGTCAGACCGAAGACGGCGTAATTCAAGGTTTTCTAGTTCTAGAATTTCAAGTCTGGTGGCATAAGGTATTCTACAGCGAGTAGAGGAGTGGAGAACTCTTCTTGTGAAATATTTCTGGACTTTCTCAATTGTGCTAATATCAGATACGTAGTGTGGGTTCCAGACTGATGAACTGTATTCGAGTATTGGTCTAGCAAATGTTTTGTATGCTCTGGTTAGTAGTGTGATATTACCAGAGAAAAAGCTACGTAGGATTAGGTTAACAACTCTTAATGCCTTTTTGGCTATGTAGTTGCAGTGTGCTCTAGCACTTAGATCATTAGAGGTGAGTATTCCAAGGTCCTTTACAGAGCTTGGGTCATCAACAAGATCTTGACTATTCAGCTTGTATTTTATTTTCTGATTTTTTTTGCCAATATGTAAGACAGAGCATTTATTTGTTGAGATTTGAAGTTGCCATTTGTTTGACCATTCGGATACATAGTCAAGATCTTTTTGTAGGGTAGCAGTATTGTCTGTGGTATTGAACAGCTTTACATCATCAGCGAAGAGAACGCAATTGCTCTTAATATGATCACAGAGGTCGTTTATGTAGAGTATGAAGAGAGTTGGTCCTAGAACACTGCCTTGGGGAACACCACTATTGACAGGTACTGGATTTGATAGGACGCTCCCGATTTTGACTATTTGTTGTCTGTTTGACAGGAATGCTTCTATCCAGTTATACAGTTGTCCAGAGATACCATAGGATTTTATTTTTAGGAGTAGTTTGTCGTGTACCACTGAATCAAAGGCTTTACAGAAGTCTATGTAGATTGCGTCTATTGTTTTGCCCTGGTCGAGTTGTGTCGTCCATATGTTTTTGCAGTGTAAGAGTTGCAGATTACAGGATAGTTTTTTTCTGAAACCAAATTGTTTATTGGAGAGTAGGTTATTTGTCTCTAAGTGAAGGATGATGGATTGGTTAATAATTGATTCCATGACTTTACAGGTGACGCAGCATAAGGAGATTGGCCTGTAATTTTCAACTAGGCTTGGGTCTCCCTTTTTGAAGATGGGGATGACTGTGGCTTGTGACCATAGGTTAGGCAAGGAGCTGGTTCTGAAAGATTTTTCAAAGATTATGCTTAGAGGTTTGGCTATGGCAGTGGATAGCTTTCTTAAGAAGTAGGCACATATTCCATCCGGTCCAATAGATAGAGATGGTTTTAGGTTGCGTATTGCTTTTTCAACATTGTCTTCTGTGAAATCGATATGTATTAGATCATTGTTGTTATCTGTGGTACGGCTAGGACAAATGAGTAAATGAGGAGGGAAGTCCAAAAGTAAAGTTAGAAAGTATTACTTCACAGAAAGAGCAGTGGAGGGAGGAGGTTAAGCATCAGTAACTAAGTTTAATCATGTTTGTGATAAACACATGTCCATCATCTGACCAAAATTAAAATTAAAATAAAAATGATAAAAAAATAATAATAATTTAAAATAATAAATAAATAAATTAAAAAGAAAAAAAAGAAAAATTCAAAAGGCAGACTAGGTCTTTTTTTGCCATCAAATTTCTGTTTTTCTTTTTTTAATAAATTTTATTAAACATTTTCCAACAATTAATAACATATCAATACTTTTAACAACATTACAGCATCAATATTCATATTCATAAATTAGTTACTATGTTACTTTTGTATCTATTGTTTAACCAAGTGTACCAGGCATCCCAGACTAAATAATACTCCAATTCACCTTTATCTTTTAACTCTAAAGTCAGCCTGTCCATCTCTGCGCAGTCCAAAATCTTTCTTATGACAGTCCCCTCAGATGATATATTATCCTGTTCCCAGTACTGTGCATACACTATTCTTGCCGCTGATGTTATGTATAGAATGATGTATTTGTCAGTCTTAGTATTAACCCTAACCCCCTATAATTCCCAATAGAAACAATTCCAGTCTAAATTCAATTTTTTGTTTTGTTATTTCCTCTATCCACTTTTTAATCTTATTCCAGTAAATTTTAGCTTCTAAATGCTAAAAATTTCTATGTTTCTAAATCAGCTTACTTAAGAGAAGAGGGAAGACCTATGGAGAAAAAGACCATGAGTGTTGGGTAAAGACAATCTCCTTTTTCAGACTTGAGCAAAGTGTAATAGAATCCTACTTATAACTTTCTCCAAGGACAGAAGATAGAGGGAAGTATGCAGTGGGGTACCCCAAGGCTCTGTTTTAGGCCCAGTACATCTTCATCAATTATTTGGATGAAGGGATAGATGGGGAACACATCTAATTTGCAGACGACACCAAGCTAGCAGGAGTAGCCAACATTCCAGAAGATAAGCTGGATACAGAAGGATCTTGACCAGTAGTGGAATTCAACTGGTGTAACAACCGATTCAGTGAGCACACGCTTTGTGCCAGCATGCGTGCTGCCCATGTGCATGTGCGTGTGCATGGTGCATTATAAAACAGCTCTAAACTTACCTTCTACTGCAGCCCCAGTAAGTAAAATAGATCTGCTGCACCTATCAGCTGGGCTCCAAACAAAGGAAATATAGGATAGACTAGCGCAGGGGTGGGGCCAACTTATCGCCGGAACTACAGGTTAACCCAAACCGGTCCATACCAGCAATTAATTGCTGGCATATTTAAGGGGAAGAAATGAAAGCAGAAAAGAAACTGAGTAAATATTGAGAGGCTAATTGTGGAAAACAAAGCAGAAAGCAAGAAAAGTGTGGGACTAAGAACTTGGGGGATAAAAAGACACTAAAACAGGCTCAGTGCTATAAATTGTTGGGAAGCAATATTACCTGTTTCTCAGTCTCTGATGAAAACCATGTCTATTTGAAGGTCTCTCTCTCATTCAGCCAATACTTGCTGCTAGCCAGTTTCTCCAAAAGGGAAAGTTTTTTTTTTTAAACAAAAGATACTTTTTCTTTTCAATAGAAGTAAAGAAGACTTTTCTGAAATTCATATATTTTAATGGCTGCATCTTGAATCATTGGCACAATCTAGCCCTAAGTCTGAGAATATTCTATGTTGTTTGATTCTGGTTTGTTTAGAAAAGGCATGAAATGAATGTGACAGAGAGAGGAAAAAAATGATGGTTAAATGTATTTCTACTTCTGTTCAAGAAATAGCTTCTCTATGTTTACAGCAAAGGAACCAATAGGTATTATTGACTTCCCAAGACTTCTGCATCTAGGATTTTAGATTTCTTCCAAGATAATATTGACCCCACTTATCTAGTTACAGTCATCTTTTAAATCTTCCTCAACTCTCTAATATTTATACTCATTGTTAAATTCTGAAGCTGGCCGCTGTTCAATTATCTTTCCTGCTTTCTATTAATTCCTTGATGTGCTTTGTCTAAATGCTATGCTTACTGCAAAAGTTTCCCCTCAGGCACATTTTAGGAGAATTACGGTAGCAGCTGAGTTCTCCGAGGAGTTTTTGAAAAAAAGTCTTCCACCAAGAGAAACTTGCCGGTCTCTTATTAACTGTTTTGGCTTGCCGCTGCTAGGCGGAACTTTAGAGTTAGGAAAGGGGAGATTAGGAGGCCTTTTACTGATTGTCTTAGTTAATGGTTTGTGCAGGCTAGTCACGCAACTCAGAGGATGTTCTTGGTGAGGATCACCATCCGATTCCAAAGCCACGGATTTTACCTATTCCTGTTTCTGCGTCGGCTCCATCTTCAGAGCCTCTTCAGCTCTGGATCGGGCAATGGATCCACAGAAATCGGCGCAATCCACGGTGGGTCTTTGGAGATGGTTCTTTAAGACTCCTGTTTCTGGATCAAAGCAAAGGACATACTTCTTTTGTTGCAAATGTGCGACTCACAGTTGTTGCTGATGGATGCTTCTCTGCTCCGTATCTTCTTAGGTGAACACGAAAGTGTCATGTCTGAAAACACGGGAAAAGGTAAATTTTGCAATGCGTTGGCAAAAGTGCAAATGTTATTTCTGGCATCCAGCCAGCACTGAAATGCTTTTTTGGGGGAGGGAGAGGAGGAGAATGTACTGCATGTTGATATTCAACCATCAAAATTTAATTAAAGACCAAGGGACTGTCCCCGTTTTTATCACCCAAAGTATCTGATCTGGCAGTGTTTATAGTTGACTTGCAGCATTGTAAAATATGATGCTTAATCGTACAATTGGTAGAGGAGAATATTTGTAGCTGTAGGTAGAAATGAGGGGTTCTTGGCACTCTCAGAGCTTTATTGTTTTTCTACAGACATTTCATTACCCATTACAATCCTGTACTTGCTGTTCAAGGAAATCATACGGTGAATGCAAAAGGAGTTATTCCAAGGTAAATTAGGTATAAATATAATGTGACTGCATTTATAGACTTATTTATGAAGTAAGTTACAATGTGATTTATAGTTATCCCTAAGAATCACTTATGTTCTTGAATTTTATAACATCAGATTCCTGTCAGAGTCCTGGTGATGGACTGTAAAGTATAAAATATAAAACAAAAATTAAAATAAAATTGATTATGCTTAAAATTGACTTCAGACATGATTATGTGACATCAAGTCCTTCTTTACTCTTATTGACCACAGAGGTAGTTTTTCTCCATTATCATCTATTTCCAACCAGTTATTTTAAGGCTCTCAAACAATGCATCCATCACCACTGTAATTAAGTCTATCCACTTCATTAGTTCTCTTCTCCTTCCTTCCATGTTTCAGAATAACAGAGTTGGAAGGGACATTGGAGGTCTTCTAATCCAATCCACAGATCAAGCAGGAGACCTATACCATTCTGGATACATGGCTGTCCAATATCTTCTTAAAAACCTCCAGTGATGGAGCACCCACTTCTAACCAGTCCTCTTGGTTAATTGTTCTCACTGTTAGGAAATTTCTCCTTAGTTCTAGGTTGCTTCTTTCCTTGTTTAGTTTCCAACCATTTCTTCTAATCCTGCCTTCTGGTGCTTTGGAGAATAGGTTTGCCCATTCTTCTTTGTGGCAGACCCTCAAATATTGGAAGACTGCTATCATGTCACCCCTTCTTTTTACTAGACTAGACATACCCAATTCTGAAAACTATTCCTCATATGTTTTAGTTTCCAGCCCCCTAGTCATCTTTGGTCTTCTTCTCTGCACTCTTTTACAAAGTGTACATCTTTTTTTATACTGTGGTGACCCAAAACTGGATGCAGTATTCCAAGTGTGGTCTTATCAAAGCATTATAAAACACTACTAACATTTCACATGATCTTGATTCTATCCCGCTATCAATCCAGTCTAGCATTGCATTGGTCTTATTGGCAGCTGTATCCCACTGCTGGCTCATATCTAAGTGATCCCTCTTGCAGTTAAGTGCTATTGAGTCAGTTCCATCTTTCTATACTGTACATTTTTTTTTTCTTATCTAAGTGTAAAACCTTACTTTTCTCACCATTGAATTTCATTTTGTTAGATAGAGCCCAGATTTCAAGTCTTATCGAGATCCTTCTGGACCTTGAACCTATCTTCTGGGATGTTGGCTATGCCAGCTTGATGTTGTCTGCAAATTTGATATGTTCCCCTTTTATTCTCTCATCTAAATAGTTTATGAAGATATTGAAGAGTATGGGGCCTAAGGCAGAACTTTGGGATCTCCACTGCTTACTTCCCTCCATGTAAATGACTGCAGTTTGTGCAGTTTGTTAGCCAATTATAAATCCATCTGTTGGTGGTGCTGTCTATCCCACATTTTTCTAACTTACTAAGAAGTAGGTTGTGGTCTACTTTGTTAAATGTCTTACTGAAATCCAAGTATTCTATGTCCACAGCATTTCATCCACTAATTTAGTTACTTGTCAAAGAATGAAATAAAATATTGTTTGGCCTGATATGTTTTTGACAAACCCATGCTGGCTTCTAGTTATAGCGTTGCTTGCAGATCTGTATTTGTTAACATACTAGCCTTTTATGTAGTACTATGATGAATTATCAAAATTACACTCATTCAGGGATCTCCTGTTCATAACTTCTAATATTTACAAGCTCTCTGGAACTCTATTTTTACCATCTTCCTAAATATTGGAAGGAGGGTGCCACTTGGAACTCCTGGATCCAGAGTGTAGGAGCTGCCACAGAGAAGAATTGATAATTCACCTATTCCACTGAATTTCTTGCAAATGTGAACCTTTAGCATCCCCATGTGGACATTTCAAACCACACTACAGAAGCTATTTCTTGTTTAAAACAAACATGTTGAATTATTTTCTGGGGCCTACTGTCAACCAATGAAGAACTTTCAGCTTCAGTGTAACATACAAGTTGAAGTTCTCACTCACCAAAAAGTGGATTGCTGGATTTAGTTTCTAAGTAGCCTTCACAACAAATTGGGAGGGAGGGAGGGAGGGAGGGAGGGAGGGAGGGAGGAAGGAAGGAAGGAAGGAAGGAAGGAAGGAAGGAAGGAAGGAAGGAA